>CP045897.1:25424442-25484208 GCA_013387185.1 Caligus rogercresseyi
CCACTTAACTTTAAATTAGCAATCATGGTTGTTGTTGGTTTGACTATACGAATATTTATTTTAAACAAACAATGTTTCATTTTTTTTAAACATGTTGAATATAAAAAAATTGGCTCAAGCTATCCTTATAAATCTATTTTATTCAGTTCCCTACAATAACATCAACTATTTTTAATTGAAAATCCTTAAATTATCTTATTATTATTTATAATTCCTATGTAGACAGTTAAAAGAATAAATTAAAGACTTTTAAATGAACACTCAATGTTGGGGGCGCAGGTTCGAATCCAGTTTTGGTCAACCCCATTCATAAGATCATAAGTTTGGTAGACTAATTTACATGCTAGGATGCATATTATATCATCCACATGGATGCAATTCAGTCGAACCAAATAGGCAACCAAAAAAGGATTTTTTGTGTGTCCATATAAAAGGTGAAGGGACCTTAGAGCTTGTTTTATAAGAAAGACAAATTATTATTTTGACCGCCTAAACCCCTATTGAGTTAGAGTGACATCTGGTAAAAATTGTTATTATTCAAAGCTTAAGTAGATTTATTTGAAATAATAGTATATGCAATACACGATATTCATAATTAAAAAAAACAAAAAGTAAGGCTGTTTTTTAATATAAAATTCTGTATTTTTATAACTCTTTATAGCTGTTCATGAATAAAATACGTTGAATCAACTAAGTGTGGTTTTTTGTCTCATTGATTCGATGGATTGTCGAATGAGTGAACGAAGAAACAAACATGAGCTATTGATGCTGTTAAAGTGATAATTTACCACTAAGGAAGGGAAGGGAGCTTAAAAGATTTATTTTGAAATGATCAAAGATGATATCTCTCTTTTGTGAAGAAAAGTTCTATGGCGCCTACTGTCATCCCTGATGTATGAGTGTATCAGTTTACCATCATTGTTATATTCTCTAACACTAACAATATTTCAAATGGTAAGTGGAAGTTATAAACTCAGTCCCATTTTGAAAGCAGAAAACAAAAGGATAAGAAACAAATGTTTAATTAGGTATATTAATATTTAATATAGCTGTATTAGTATTTTATCCTACTATTTAATATGAACTATAAAGTAATACATACATATGTATATATACATATATATATACATATATATATATATATATTATATATAATTTGCATAAAGCATCTATAACAACAATAAGTTAATATGCAGCAGTTATTGTATAAATTCCTGAAATTACTTTGTTGTAGTAATAATGTATTTTCCTTATTATATCTAAAAGAAATTAATGAAGAGTACATATTTCTGTACTAGTTTCTCCAACATAAGGCATTATGCATCTTAATATATATGTCTAATTACATTTATTAAGCTCTTACACATTAATTTCTTTCAAAACGTATACTGACTTCAAAACTACCGAAATAATAATATGAAAAAAATAAACATTTCAATTTACATTGTTATGGATACTAAAATCAGTATTACTCTTTCTACATTTTTAGTTCGAATACGCTATTTATTCAGACATATTATAAGTCATGAATACAAACAGTTACATAATGTTTGAACTTTAATATTGTCCAGATATGAAAACCGTTTGAAAAATGTCTTAAAATATGTAGACTAGTTTTTATTCATGTGCCCATATCTCGACCCATGAAGGATATGCTTCCCCCCTGCACAAATTCCGATAGACATGGAATGTGTTAAAATTCAAACATTAATTCAGGAAATTATGATTGTGTAAATGAGGCATATTATGTAGAAAACACAATAACCCGATAACGTGATCGTGTTTATTACCTTTCTTCAGAATTTCACATATTTATATATTTTGGTGATCAGAATCCAAATCTAGCTTATATCCATATGGACCATTGAAACCATTTGTACAAAAAATATAAAACTCTTTGACTTCTCTATATAAAATATGCCCATGTCTCCGTCCTACCCATGAAGCATCCCCGCAGGACAAATCCGATAGACATTTTAAAATATATGAAATGTGTAAAAATTCAAAGATTAATTCGTGAAATAATGATTGTGTAAATAACTATTATTATTATATCATAAAAAGAATTAAAATCTACACATCCAAAAAGAATACATAACTCTGTACTTCTCTATAGATTTTAACATGCTAAGAGTTGCACATTACGTAAACGTATGTTATTGTTCCTTACATATGTCAAAAGACGATTTATTCTAAGACACAAAACAGATCTTTCTTTTTTTATCCCCCTTCCCCCTTATTTAGATAATGAATTACATATGTTGTTGTTGTTAAAAGTGCAGGGTCATTGTGTACGTAGTATCCTCCATATGCATGCCCAAGCTCTTCTCTTCATTACACACATCCACTCAGTCTAAACCAAAACATTTATTTCCGTTCTTTGCTAATATATACATAGGATCATCAACACACTCAGCAAAGTACAATGTCCAAAGACCCCCCTCCATAAACTCATTCATCTTCTATCTAATTACAAAATGTATCTTTTAATTATAACACAGGGGCAGAAGGAGCTTATGATTATTATTATTATCCATTGAATGGGATGATAAGAAGAAGAAGGACTCCATGAATAATAAGTATACGACCTCTTCAAAAGAAGCTTCATGAATGTCATTGGAAGAGGTATAAGAGAGGAAACGAGGAATTCATTAGACCCATTCGCCCCTCTGCAACCAAAACATTATTTCCCTAAACAGCTTCGTAATGATCCTTCAGATCTATGTATTAGGGCTCTTGCTTTGATTGGTGAAAGGAAGAAAATGATTATAGAAATGCGTCTGGATGGACTTGTTTTTACTTAATAACTATATGAAATGCTATTTTTTTTTGGTTAAGATGTTTATTTATGAGTTAAAATCCATACAGTGTAAAAAATAAGAATACACTAGAAAGTAGGAGATTAAAAACACAATCTTAAGACAGTTACGTTAAAAACAAAACATAAATGAACATTATAATTCAAAATGGCTGTCTAAAGATAAAGCCATAATATAAAATGACTTATTGTAAATTATTTTTTATTCAATATGAAACGTTGATGTCGTCTTATTGTCGATTGATGAATTTGAGATATTCGAGAGAATTTGAGGAATAAACTTTATCAAATCTCCGGCACTTGTCCATGACCTTGCAGATGAATTGGGAATTTATATATGAAATGTTATTGTTTATTTCATTGTTCAAGGATTTTTAGGAAGTTTGTTATATTCTAGGATAGGTGTTTGAACTTGAATGGCATATAATACAACATAAGTGCATAAAATAGTTAATATATTATTAATTACCTCTGTTTTCATGCTTGCTTTTTCATAATTGGATAAATGGAATGACATCGATTCCGCTTTGAATACGCATCATAGATTTAAATTTACTCCGTTAAATCTAGGATCCAATGATTGAAATTGATTAATATTGACCTTCACCTTTCAGAAGTCAAATATATGCCCTAAATATTAAAATTTGAAGATGCTTCCACTTAGGGAATGCACTTTCTTTAAGTATATGATATGAACAAATAATACCTTAACTATAAAATATAAGTTTGAGCCATGGACTTATTGACATTTTATTCCTTAAGTTAATTTTTGTTAATTCTAACTGTTTAATTTTACCAATTTATATGGCAGAGATATTTTGTAAGAATGCATTTATAGATATAATATTGAGTAGATACAATAAATAATAAAATAAAATAATGTAAATTTCATTATAGACAGATTTAAGGCATTTTAAACAATATACATTCTAAAATAAATGTTACATACAGAATAGCAAATCATAGTATATTTTGTCCTCCGAGGATGCTTCCTTGCATAGGGATTTCTTTCATAAACTATTCTTACGTATTTTTAATTTAAATTGTTATACTAGAAATTTATTAAATTTTCGATAACGCTTTGATTAAATAACTTTTCATTTGAATTACTCCTTCTATTTTACTGACATTCTTAGAGAAATGGTAACCATATTGAATGCTCAGTATAATAACAAAATTTAGTATTTAATCATTTTGTAAATTGTTTGGCATGTTGATATTGTTTTGGGGGGGAATATATAATAATAAAAAAGTAATAACACTTATAAAATAATGAAAGTTCGGAAGACTCAAAACCTAACTTGTTTTTTGTGCACATTTTACTTATCTTCATAAATTTCTTCATATAAAAACAATCACTTCTTTCACTTATACTATTACTCTGCAGCTTCTTTTTGAAAGTATCTTCCTTTTGATTATGTCCATCTACTCATCAAATGAGTAAACCGATCTTTAAATGGCTGGCTATAAAAAATAATTCAGAAATTGGAACATTCAAAACTTTAAAAAATTGATTAAAAATCATAATAATTTCCTTGATGTATTTTTTAACACTTTTCAAATAATCCGTACTGCTTGTAAAACGTAACATGTTTACAGAGACTTTTACAATATCAAAAAGTCTTATTCTATTTATTGAAGATTATTAGCATCCTCATTTACAAGTCAAATTAAATAAACGACAACAAGACTCCGTATTTTGAATCTCAAATTATTGTTACCATATATTAAATTATCCAGTAGAAGCTCCAAGACAGTTAAAGGCTTAATATGAACAGAGTGTATCTACAAATTGAAGCTCTACAACCAATAATTGATATGATGTTTATCAGTTTCGAGACCCCTAACATGATATATCAGAGCCCTTATTTAGGTCAGTTATGAATTTATTAGAACTATACCTTATATCACCAGAGCGTTACACAGAAGAAGCAAATTTATGTCTGGGTCAAGTGATGGTATTGCCGTACTTATTATACATATATTTTACCTATAAGAGCTAAAGATTCAAAGATCCAAAAGTATATTTTTGCTTATCTTTTAGTAAGCATTTTTTGTAAATATTGTTCTAAGTTAATAGGAGTATCTACCATGTAATCTAATATTTCCCGGTCAAAAATATGTATCATCACATATTCTAGTAAAAATGCAATATAATATATATATATATATCAGGAAACGACCGGGACCCTTTTTTTCGCCGAGACTTAAATTTTCAAGCAGGGCGGTACTTCAGTATATTTTCGTTCCTTCGTCATTCTGAAAGTGACGACGGTTTTTTTAGAAAAGACTTCTCAAAGAAAAGTGACGACGTTTTTTTAGAAAATAATTTCCCAGAAAAGGGACTATGTTTTTTTTAGAAAATAATTTCCTAAAAAAAGTCCCGGCCCGGAGATTTTTATACACCGGGCTGGGACACTAAAAAAACAGCCAAGAACCCAGGATATATATATATATAATCCGTTGTGTAAAAAACACAAGCAGATATGAACATTAAAGCTACATAAATTTACTTTAGCCCTAATTATTCATCGATTGTCCATTCCTTCGTATCCCCTGTGTTTCATGAACTTGATCCCATGTCGGGTTATAATTAGGATGAAGAGACCCAAATAAGAAGAAACAAAAAGTTTCATTATTTCTTAATCCGCTGCAGTTTTTTTTCTTCTTCCGTGTATTGTACAGAAAAAAGTATATGTGTAGGATCCTATAAATGGAGGAAACTAATCACTCCTCTATCTACTTTCCATCATTCAAACTTCATTAATTATGTACTCAATTACCATGTACTTAGCTGACGGTTAATCGAAGAAACTCGTGCATAAAATGTATGATGCACCATTTATCTCCTTTCCTCTCCTAATGACACACAATGCACTTGTAAGTGCGACTGTAAGTAGGTGCATGTAAGACAGTATAGAAAAAAATCTAGTTCTAATGAGTCGGTGTTGATTTTAAACGCGTATCTTTATTTGGAATAGAAAGTAACTTGACTGATGGAAAGGAAAAATGTTTTAATGCATATTATGATAAACAGAAGAAAAAACAATTGTATTGTGCAAGAAATTTTATATTTTAGAAAATGAAATCTTATGGAGTGAATTTAGAGGGTTCTTTAGCCTACATGCGTTTAATCTATGGTTTCATTAGAGAGAGTAACACAATGACTTAGCACAAAACTTATGTTGGTTTTCATAAATATTAAATACTTATGGTACTTTAATAGACATCTCAATGCAGATATCGAAATAGGTTTCGATGTTGTAGGTTTATGAACGGAAAAAGGTCTTTGCATTAAACTGGCTGAATAAATTTAAAATGATTTTAGAAGGGCGGAAAATTAAACTAAATTGAATGTTTACCCATTTGGGGGTTTGCATAAGTTAATATATATGACATCTTTTAATAAAAGAACATAAGAATAAAGTACTCTTTACGTTTATATTCCTATCCTAATTACGGTCTTATGCTATATACGGTATTCATTGCACCAATGTACCTATAACATGTAAATATAAAACAAATGTGAAGACATAATTCTCTGGATTCAAATATGGTGATTGTTCTAATTGAGTTTATTATTTAATGTATATAAAATATTTATAACTAGCGAATGTTACCCGGCGCTGCCCGGGATTTTCCAAGTTGACAATAGTCTGGAATGAAAAAATCCATTAATAATTTTAGTGATGTCATCACATGTTATTTTTCATATAAAATCAGTTCCTTAAAAATTGTCCTTGGGTCTTCATTGACATTTTTCCGTTTTGTATTCTTTACGGCTGAGTATTTAAACATCGAAAAAGAAGAAAATTACACGAATATTTTCAGTGGTGTCATCACATGTATTTTCATATTAAGATCAGTTCCTTAAAAATTGTCCTTGGGTCTTCATTGCCATTTTTTCCGTTTTGTATTCTTTACGGCTGAGTATTTAAACATGGTAAAAAGAAAAAATTACACGAATATTTTTAGTGATTCATCACATGTTATTTTTCATATTAAAATCAGTTCCTTAAAAATTGTCCTTGGTTCTTCATTGCCATTTTCTCGTTTTTTTTGTTCCTTAAGGCTGGGAATTTAAACATCGTCAAAAGAAGTTATTTTTAAGGCGTTCATAGAGTGCCTATGTTATATTTTTTTTTTTTTTTTTTTTTTTTTTTTTGCCTTATGGTTCGATAGATTGCATCCGATAGGATATAAATAAGCATTATAGCATATAATTAGTCTATCGAACCTAGGATCTTATCAATGAGGTAGACCAAAAATGACCATCCCTCTCGGGATTCGAACCTGCGCCCCCAAATTGAGAGTTGAACACCTTAACACGCACGGCCATAGAGCTCCCTTGCCTATGTTATTTTCTTAGGAAAAGTAATTCCTTAAAAAGTCGTAATTGCATCGTCATCGCCATTTTTTCCGTTTGTATTCCTTAAGGCTGAGTATTGACATCACTTTCCATCTCTAGGCATAATTAAAATTTAATTAGCACGATGTTGCAATATAAAAAAATGATGTTATTTCCCACAAAACTTACATTTGGGGAGACATACAGGGACAGAAAGATTTTTTTTTTTAAAGTAATCATGTAGAAAACAAATTTTCCGGGAAATACTCAATAAAACATAAACACGTCTTAGTACCTCAGTCTCATCCACAGAAATTTGGTCAAATCTAACTTGGCAATTTTAAAAAATTAACAAAAAACGTTTTGGCGAATAAAATAAGCATGTGATGCCGATTTTTCCGGGAGTTGACATCCCTACTAAAACACTCCTGAGCTCTCAAACTATTCACTGAAAATTTCGTCAAGATCTAATGAACCGTTCGGGAGATACAGGGAAACGAATGAACGAACAAACGAAAGAACGAACGGAATTCTTTTTTATATGTATAGATAAATAGCTGTCATAAAGAGTAGTTAATTATTTTAAAGAATGAAATTAATTTTCATCTCTTCACTACCAGAGAACCCTCTTGCAATTTAGGTAAGATGAGATCACATTTAGCCAAAGAATGACTATAGAGCTTATTCTCCACTCTAATTTGCGGGGCCCCTCGTCATGGTCATTTTAGTTTGGAAAGGTTCAAAGCCTCGAAGGAGTTATTAAAAAATATTTGAAATATATGAATATAAAAGAGGAATATACAACGGCAACAAATACAACAATATGATTAATTTAATAATAGTGAGACTCTATTCTTTTACGTTAAACCACATAAATATAAATTAAGAAATACATATAAAGCAAAGAAATCAGACGAAGAAAGATGTTAAAATAAGGCGTTAAGGAATATATATACTAAACAGAAAACAAACTATATGTAGTAACCGGAAACTCCTTAGAATGATACAAGTTCACCCAAGCATGCAAAGATATAAACAAACTAAATAAGTTCAATTTAATTCCTTAAAGTACTCCCAGGGCTTTAAGCGTTGTTTATATAAAAATTGTAACATCAAGGTGCTATTTGAGTATATATATATCCCTGTTTCTCAAGTCGGTGCTAATAGATAAGTATGTATGTTATTTTTCTTCAAATAATAATCTACCATCATTATAGTTTATATAATTCCACATGAAAAAATGGACTTCCGATGATGTGAGAATTTCATTCACTACTCATCAAGCACCAATAATGATGGGGCTACTACATAGATGAGTTAGTGAAAGTAAGAGGTGGAGGAGTTTAGCTCTAATGCATTGTAGGAGTTGATTAGTTTGTTAGCCATTGGGATGCGGGGGGGGGGGGGGTCTTTATTGAGTCCCAGACACCAATAAATCATCTTGCGTCAATTACATACAACAACTGCACTAACGTGCATCCTTGTTCGTTGTAACCGTATATTGTATTGAGTATGTATATATATAGTACATCGAGGTGCATACAACAACACCACACAGAGTTTTAAAGGAAGAAAATTGTTAACATCTGCGTCCCTTTGTATAAGGATTTGAAAGGAGCCTAAATATATATACATATATAATACAATATGTGACTGACTGACTGACTAGTTGTATGTACGTATGTTGAGCTCACCAAATATGCTTTGGGTCTTCTACCATGAACATCTACCTAACAAGTTGATGAGCTACCCAACCATTAGTCTCCTCTTCTCATACAAAAGATGAGTAGAGACCTCCCAAAATTAATTGACAAATCTGTAAACAAGTGGGGGGGCGTCTATATGGAGAGATGGATTGTTGAACAAATGAGGGTGTGATTTGAAGGTTATGACGTGCGAAGGGAGCAAAGAAAATGACAGCTTGATCATTTGGAAGTATTAAAATCTAAATTGGTTCATTTATTTGTGCTCATACTTGAGTGGAATTGATTTCTTGTAGATACGTTATTAAAGCCTTGTGTAGTTAGTATATAACGGTGGATTTTGTAACTTTTATAAAAGCCAGGCCTTTAGATTTAAACATTAATAAAATATATAAAAATGTGCATATCATATGAAATTGCACCAACGTTAACGAGAACATGGCCAAACTATTATATTTCGAGACCAAATTATATAACCACATAGAGAGCAAAATAATATTGCTGCTTCGAGGTTTCAAAAACATTATTAAAACTATTTCTTTGGTGCCTCGATTCAGACGAAGCCTAACGATAGACTCTAGCTAAGATATATGCAAATTATAAACATGTACATACTTAGAACATATTGCCTACATGAGAAAATATTTAGGTAAGCCATATAAATAATAAAAAAATCAATACAAAGATTACAAATTAAATTTATTTAAGCGTTAGTTTAGCATATTTATCAAAATTAGTGTAAATGAATCGGTAATATTTATGCGATAAGTTTTTAGCATTTAATGAATATTTATTACTATCCTAGTGCTTTATTCAAATTAAATTACAATATACATGTTCATTTTCATTTTCAATATATATATATATATATATATATAAATGTATGTATAGAGAGAGATAAAAGCTCAGTTGACATACTATCCGATGAGCATGAAGTATCCCTCTTCTAGATGAACAATAGTATTGAAGATATATATGCGAGTATATACACATCTATATGACCATTGTGCAAAAGCTCTAATAAAGATTTCATTATTTGTGCAGAGAAGATTATTTTATTGCTACAGGGATTAAGATGGCTCTTTATAAATGTATTTGATCCCGTTTAGAAGAAAAGCTTCTTATTTTATTCAAATAACAAAGTTATCATTCTTTCCACCCCAAAAAATAGGGACTCATTTTCATTGTTTGAGCATCATCCTCTATTCACATCGCGTTTCCATTGACAACGATCTCTCCCATTCATTGAGTGGTGCTTAAAAAAGGCATTGTCATTCGTTACGCAATGCAATTCAGAGGGACATCATCTACATAGGACAGGTGCAATGAATTTACGCGTGTCATTTTTGGGACACCCATCATCATTCCTGGTGGCCCTTGCATATGTACATTAGGAATCAATGGAATGAAATGTCCTTCCCCAAAAAAGAAATGTCTTTTCTATATAATCTAATATTTTTGTACAGTTACGCATGCCAGTTGTATTAGTTTTTCATTATCACCCCCCTTTTGTGTCTATATATAATTTTGACTCCATCATGAGTCAGACTATTGATTGCTTAATGTCGTCAATGAGTATTGATTTTTGGGGTCCAACGGCATTTAACAAAATTTTATATGAATTAAGTATTAAATAGTTTTGAACGTCGAAAAGGAACATTCGATTTTTGGATTTTGAAGGTTCATACGCATTTAACAAAATTAGGCAATGATTCAAATAACATAAAGTACATACAGTTTCATATATAAAACAATTAGTTTATTGTTTAAAGGATTCCATTGCATTTAGCTCATATATAAATGATATAAGTGAATAGTTATATGTACCCAAAAGGAATGCAAAAGCATTTTGCTTTTGAAGATTGTTATCTCATGTTTTTTAACAAGATCCGCTCATTGACTTTGTTTTTTAACTCTTATGAACAGGTAAAAAAATGTCTTGAATAAATGCATAGAAAACATTTTTTTGTCATGAATTATCCAACAATGAATAAACAATATGAAATATTACTGTTTCAATAAATAAAATCATACATAAGTAATGTTTTTCCCCTAAGGAACCTTCGATTTTTGGATTTTGAAGGTTTAAACGAATTAACCAAAATTATTAAATAATTGAAGTACATACAGCTTCATCTATAAAATAATTAGTTTATTGTTCAAAGGATTCCATCGTATTTAAAATATATTATAAATGATATAAGTGAATAGTTATATATACCCAAAAGGAACGCAAAAGCATTTTGCTTTGAAGAGTGTTTTTTTCATGTTTTAACGAGATCCGCTCATTGACTTTTTTACTATTATGAACAGGAAAAAAATATGTCTTGAATGAAGGCAAAGAAAACTTTGTATTGTCATGCATTATCCAACAATTATTAAACAATATTACTGTTTCAATAAATTAAATCATACATAAGTAATGTTTTCCCCCTTGATAAATTCCACAAAAACGGAATCAAATCGAGTATTAACAGACGGTTATGCAAAAAATGCTTTAATTGTTATTAAAACTATTTTGATTTATTCGATTTTCACTTTGGATTTAAGGGATTAAATATTTATATATTATTATTACTATTAATTTTATTCATTTATACATAATACTATACTTGAGGAAGGATAAGCTTAGGATAATAATGATTTATGACTAAACGATAAACACAAAAAGAAAGCAAATATTTTTGTAAAGACCTTTTAGAGTAACTAAGTAATTTATACTCTTGTATATAAGCATAAATTTGACCTTAACAATGTTGTTATAATGATCTTAATTGGCATGACGAGTAATATGTAACAAATCATAGACACTGTGAATATATTGATCATTATGCATTCATATATTTCAACATATCATCCGAATAAAAATAATTTTATTTTGCAAGTAATGTTATGTCGTTACAAAGTGCATAACTTTATTTTCAAATTTGTTCATTAATGTTCCAAAAAATATTTGCGTTGATATGTATATATATATATAATTTAGTCTAAAACCATTTCTATTGAAAGGTAAAACAACAGTTATAGGAAAATGAATGCAATATATATATATCCGGATTAAAGAAAAAGTACATTCAAAGTAAAACAAAACTTTTTTAAAAGCCTCACTTAAATTCAACAATCTTCATTGAATGATTTAGTTATCTCTCTTCAAATATAAACAATCAATCATATTTCGATTGAATGGGCTAACATAGAAAAAGCAGCCCTCCGTATCAAGGATAACGTGCATTGTGACCGTGACCTTAGGGATGTTGACCATGAATGGGATTATTGGTGTGTTTTGTTAACATACATTCCTTTTAGATAGGTAAATATACAAGTGCTTTTGATATTAAATATTTGAGTATAATCCAGGACAATAAGCTATGAAAGAAATAGGTTTAAAAAAAACAAATATTTTCTTTATTTATAACATTCATTTGGTAACCAAGTTAAGCGGATGGAAACCCACTTCCTGCATATTTTTTAATCCTCAGATTATTTCTTATGTATATATATATATATATATATATATATATATATATATATATATATATATATATATATATATATATATATATATATATATATATATGAGATCTGAGGTTCTACGTAAAATAACTTTTTCAAACATCCTCTATCTTATGGTTAAAATATTATAATTTAAAAAATATATAATTGGCAATTTTAATATATAGGGCTCTCCATCCAAGATCCTGGATTTTGAGGATTCGAGTCTGAGGATTGATGGGGACGTGACTCCTTACTTCACTTTATGCTACGAGAAAACGTTATATTTTATCAAGTTTTTACTCCGCGACTGCAAAAACCTCTTATACGTTTGTTATATATTCTTTACTTTTGTATAAAATTGTTATAGTTTGGCACTGACTTTTTGAGTGCATAAATTTGGAACTATAACGTTAGTTTATATATTGCTAATTTAGCAAAGTAATTCTTGAAGAAATATTTGACGTTCTCTTTTTTCAAGCATATTTTTTTCTGACAAGCAAATGGAAATAAATTCCGTTTGGACTTCACATTTTGAGTCTTAATGATATTCTTATTAACTTTAATTAAGTAACAAAAAAATTATTTTATTGTCCGTACAGTCAGGTGAATATATTTTTGTTTTTATCAATACATTTTTTGGTTTAACAAACTATGTCATTCAACATGGACTTAAAATATGTTTATCAATTAGATAAACAGATTTCGTATCGAATACCTAAATATTTTGACTTGCTAACCATATAAAAGTATAATATAGTTTTTTTTACCCAAAAGTTATTGGTGATGATATAGCTAATTTTTTACAGCAATTAAAATATCCCTTTAATATAACTGAACATATTTGTATTTATGAATTAATAGAAGTACTTGAACCTACAGCCTGACGCTATTTAATAATTTCATTTATTCCATGAATAAATATTTATAATTATAACGCTTAATTTAACTTCTAATTTTAATTATCAAAAAAAATTAATTTTATTTATCCGGGAGGTTCGATCCATATAATGTGCTCAATCAAAATGGAGCTGACCTTCAGGGAATTTCATTATTGTGTGTTTATTCATGGTATTCACTCCTAATCAATTTCATTTTATTGAATGCCTATTCTTCTGTATTGAAAAATAATATCGTGAAATAATCCCAAATGTTGTATCCGATAAGATACTTCCATTCAATGGAACCATTTATGTAAAAAAAAATAAGTGGCGAGGCACATTTTCTAATGTATTTTGAAATACAATATATATTTTCCACCCATTATATATATATGTATATATATATATATATATATATGTCTGGATTAGCACTTATTCGCTTGGAATAAGAATTAAAACCCTTTCATTGCTAGATATTTCACATTCGTAATAAACTCATTAGTATATAACATTTAGCTGAAAACAACATTTAGTGCATTAGAACTAAGTTTGATCTTTAAGAATTTCAATATCTAAGGAATTATTCAAATATTAAAAGGATAAGTACATAATTCAGTATAAAATTTCCTATGTACACAAACTGAATACGCCGCCCTCACTTTCAAAATCCCCTTCGTCTCCGAGGATTCATGGGTTCTTGCGGGGAACGTCATCAAATTTTGTCCATATAATTTTTAATATGTCATTTATATTATGGTTTTATCTTTAGACAGTAATTTTGATGTCTAATGTTCATTTATGTTTAGTTTTTTAAGTAACTGTCTTAAAATGGGTTTTTTAATCTCCTATTTTCTAGTGTATTCTTATATTTTTACACTGTATGGATTTTAGCTAATAAGTAAACATCTTAACCATAAAAAAAATGTCCTTCAAAATCGGAAGAATATTTTAAAATTATGAAAAAAATAGTGAAATATTTACGTAATGTTTTATTGATATAGCTCTTGATTAGATTTTTTATTTAAAGCTATAATGTTTATTTTTCTTATATATAATATTTTTATATAATTTTATATCTCTTATCTAAACAATAAATGAGAAACGAAAAAAATGTACGAAAAATATATTTCAGTACTCTAATCTATATAATAATTCACCAATCTCGTGTCCGTCTGTATGTCCGCACGCTATCTCCTCCCACATTTATGGTCAGATTTGAACTTTGAAGGTACCTATGGAATCCTTGGGTCAAGGCGGACCTAATAAAACTATTTGCAAAGTAGTGGGACCAGAAATGGGAAAAATGTCATTGGATACACTTATTCTGATTTTACTACCTACGTAGTTACCCGAAGGGCGAACATATTGGCGCCGTAGGTGCCCAAATATGCAAGTAACATTTATCTTTCCAGAAGATACTATTAACAGAAATGCCAATAGATTGTTTGCATTATAAAGGGTATAGCCTTTTATTCCATGTCGGAAATCTCAATGGGATACACAATCTTATTATTTAAGCTGTTTTGATTATATTTGTACCCTATATAATAACGCTATAGATATACATTGGCGACCACGCCAGCTTGTAAAAATAGGACTCTAAAAAATACATATATAATGTACATCATCTTAAGTAAAATTATATAAAAAGTTTTTCCTCCTAAAAACTGGTTTCCCCCTTCCTAAAAATAATAATCATAAGAATAAAATATAAGCCTTTCCTATACGCTATACGGAGATGCATTTAATTTTTTGTTCAGATCAATATTTTGTCCCCTTCTCTTTCTCTCTCTCTCTTTCTGTCTTTCCCCCCTTCTCTTTCTTGCCCCCCTCCCCCCCAAACACCCCAAGTAGGGTGAGGAGTAGATGTATATCGATCGGCTTTTGTCTAGTCGAAAGTGAATTTCAACCCCTCTCTCTCTCTGAAGTATTTTTCATTCCCCCCTCCTTACAACAATCCTCCCTTCCACCCTGACTGCGTGTGTTTTTTTTTGGTGCAGTCAGCCATTCCACTAGTGCATCTGTAAAAGGGGGAGTGGAGGATTTTACTTTCTCCAAATATTGTTTCATGAACACACACCATAAAAATGCAATTTGCTGATGGAAATAAAAACAGTTAAATAATATGTTACAAATGTTTAACCTTTTAATTTGTAAATTATCAATATTATTACTCTAATAGATCTATATTATACTTTATTATTAAAATAAATGTATAGTACAACATATTTTTAGATAGTATTATTATTAGAATAATATATGTCAAATGCTTTTCTAGAAAACTTAATATTCGAAGGATTTTACAAGGTATTATTAACGCTTAGTTTTTTGCACCTATGTGACACCTTTTACATTTATATACTAAATATCTTTATTATTATATATCTTTGTCTATATTTATATAATCATATAAAATATTTTTTTGTTTAACGTGGTGTTATTTCAATTATGCATATCAATTTTTAAAACACGATAATCAGGATCATCGTCTTCCTCGTTGTCAGATTCATACGAGGGGTTGAGAACAGGGCCCCCCTTGTACTTCACACAGATCTGCCTCCACTCCACTGAGTCCCAGTAGAACCAGGGTTTGCCCTGGACGAACAGATGAGACTCCAGATAACCTCTCCGTGATCCTGGAACATTTTCAAGACAGCCCTTCACTCGCATTTTCTTGTTGATTTATTAGAGTTAGTGAGGGACGAGGCTATTGAGGACAGTGATGAGAGTAATATCTTCCTTGATGATCCTTGAGATGATTATGTATGTGGTAGGAAAACCTATGCATGAATATGTATATCAATGTCACGTTTTTCAATAAATGGTGAACAAATGAGTTACATAACAAAAAATGATCGGTTTCAATCAGTTTGAGCACTCAATTTACAATACTTTTTATGGCTGAACTTTTCTAAGCAAACATTTACTGCATAGTAAGATATCAATTTTAACTTGTAAAAGTTATATGGAATATATACAAACTATCGAATAAAATAATTTTAATTATCATGCTTCCCTTACAGGCACTGTTGGATTAGTAACTTAACGAGTCGTTTTTAATATACATATATAACAGAGATAACTGAAGTATACAGTAAATTCTAATAATCATATTAAATTACGCTTTACTTTATTCCAAATGTTCAGAGGAGTTTATATTTTGTTTGTGTTATTTTATATGTGCTTAAGTGCATTTTTAATACATTATATAACAAGACCGATTAATAATAAAAAATATACTGACCGAAAGAAACGATCAAGTGTATCTGATATTTGTACATATAAATATACAAACACTCAAAGGCACAACAAATTTGACCTATATTGCTTATATTAGGCTCAGTCATAAAGAATGAGCTAGGTTCATTAGTTCGAAATGTAAACAAGATAGCTTAAAATTCGGACGGGAGCGATTTTATCGCATATTTTTGTGTGGGAAGCGACTAAGTGGCGCAACTCAGGTAGTATAAATACTCAACACTCGCACCATTTCTATCTGTTACCCCACTTGTCGCTGCAAATAGATACCCCCGACTTTATCTCTTATTTCTTGATCCGGATCAAGCTAACCAAGACAGTCAACGGGATCTACGGGGACCTCATAAATATATATTTTTTGTATGTTTTGGGTCGAAAATTTGTTTTTGCTATTTTTATTTGTTACTTTTTTTTCTTGGTTAAAATAATTTTATTATGTTACTGCAAAGAAGAACATACAGATAACATAAGAAATAAAAACAATATAGTTCAAAATCCAGCCCATTTCCATGTTGACGCTCCCAAATCAGGGATTTTGACCTCAAAAGCAGAGTGGAGGGCGGCAGTACCAATGAGGATAGGTCTTAGGTCTTTTTTTAAAATGTACTTGTTAGTAGTAAGTTGTTGTGCAATTAAAGCTGTTACTAAATTGATTGAACATATATAGAATCCAAAAAATAACTTTCCATTAATGCACCTTTTGCTGATCCATGCCTCATTAATATGCTCTTTAGTGTTTATAATATATTTGAACATATGTGTATTAATGTATTTATATAGCTAAATCTTCCTGCCTAGTCAATATGTAGACTCTAGCCGGTTTCCCTCTCATTACCGTCTACTCCTTCTCCTATTGAGTTATTTTTTTCTTCTGTACCCTTGATAAACGATGGACCGCGTCTGTCCAGACAGTAACAAAAACAGACGACGTGAAAAAGAGGGGGGGGGGGGGAAGTTTTTTCTCCCTTTTTCCCCCGTTAAGGCTTTCTACAACAACAACACAAAAAACGCACTGTAATAATAATAAATACAGTATTCCCTGATCTTGAACTTTCTAGACATACTTTCTCGGAATAAAAGTGTTTGAAGGTTTTCCGTATCCCCCTAATACTTCACCCCCTTCTGAGACATACGTACAAATATATAGGAACCTGTCCTGCACAGAGGTTTCATTGAGAAACAAAATTGGTCAGTAGACCATATCGGCTGGGATCCTTATTTGTAATGTTTCATTTTGTAGCACATCAGTCGATTAACCAAAAAAAAAAAATTGACGTACATATTTTTTATGACAATATAGTTTGTCAAGAAATATTATAATAGATGCTATTCGTTTCATATTCATTTCAAATATTTCTCTATCGATTTCTTATTTTTCTTTGTTTTATAATTTATACAATGGCTATTAACCCTTAGATGCATAAGTGGGTCAAAATGACCCGGTGAGGTTGTTTTCTTGAAGTATCTTCGCAATGAAAAATTGTTATTATTTCATATTCCAGGTATTCCTCAAAAAACATGTTTTTGATATAATGCCATTTACATTTTTAACTTACCTTTTATACATTTTAAGAAATTGAAGTTTTTGTATTACAGGTAGTTTGTCTGAACTGCATACAGTGATGAGACAAGACACATTTTTCTATTGCTGTTCTGGGTAATTTTATTTTTCAAAAATGTTAAAAAGTGAAAATAAAGGTATTTCAAACATGAAGTCATTCTGGTGTGGTCCTAAATATAATACTAATTATTATACAAGTGATTATTATTAACCAAAATGACAAAAACGGCATAAAAACACATTGATTCTAACATGGGTCATTTTTGACCCACTTATGGAAGAGTGTAGGGTCCAGTCACTCATGCATCTAAGGGTTAAATATTTTTTGATTACGATGAATACTTTATAAGCTCGTATTGCTTAATACTTGATGTCAACTCAGTTATAAATATATTTGCATTATATATGGGAATAAATAAAATAGTGTATATCAAATGTTTCTCAGCTCCAAACGTTGAATTGTACATTCAAAGTTAAATATTTATAAAAATAAATTATATAGGCTATAATCATATAATTTATCTTAATATACGTTTATATTAGACTTAATAGGCATGGAAATGGTTAGAAAAATCTAACATACAATTTTAAATTATAAGAAATATTTTTCAAATAATTTGGAAATTGAATTTCTGGTTGGAAACACATATCATCCGCAAATTAATCTATTTCGATCTCAAGTGATATACAAATCTAAGGTATTTACATTTTTTTTGTTTAGCTCATAGATTAGGACCCACCTCTCCAGAACTTAATTCGGTATTTAACGATAGTGATGCTATCTAGGAGCTATCTTTATAATTAAATAATAGTTCAAAAATGCTTACACATTTAAATTAATTAAAAATAAAATCCACAAGGGATGAACGTCACTTTTATTTACATATTTCGATAACATTTGGAGGTATCTAGTTTGATAAAATGTATGTATCTTTGTGACCCAGCATGATTTGGGATACACTTGGCATAAGTTATTGACATCGTTTAGGTTCCTAAATGTTTATAGTCTTTGAAAAATATTGAAGCCAATTAAGAATCCGATTTATTTATACAAATAACTTAAGGCTCCTCCATTAACGGCTAATAATACCATTTTTGGTACTACCTATAATCATCATTATCGTTTTTAGCCTATTTGGTTCGATGGATTATTTTTTGTGAGAATCTGAACAAGCAGTCAGATACTATTTTTTCGACAAGCCTCTCTGATTTCTAAAAAGAGGTTTAAACCTATTTGAGAAAACAAAATTACAATTTTTATAAACTTATGCCTATCAAAAGTTATCTCTACGCTTCATCAAGACATTTGTAGTTTTAAATTAAATGATATTAAATGAAAGCAAATACAATAGTGGGAAAGTTTTTAAAAGATCTACGACTTCCTAAAACTTGGATAAAAAGGATAATGTCCTCGGAAAAAAAAGTCAATTATGGCAAATTCGTAAAAAATACATAATAAAACATTATAGTTTTTAGCATCATAGCTGAACCATCTTAAAACATATATCAATTAAAAGCATATAAAACCGAAATGACAAAAGTAAACGAAAAAACATGGAAAAATATAAAAAGTCTATTTGTGACTTTTATTTTGTAAAATAAATATTATGTATATATTCTATATGTATTTATGTTAAACTCTACACATCCGATTATGGTTTTTTAAATATCACATGCAACTTTATTTTTGAGGACAAAAAAGCGATATTTTTTCTCAAACATGATTTTTTTAAAGAAAAGGAAGGGTAAGTATATTAAAAAAGCAGTTGGAATAATGAAATGTTGCCAATCCTCACTAGCAACTTAAAAGGTGGTAGTATCCACTCAGAAATAAGAATTTATTCCTTTAAAACTCTAATAGTTTTTCCCAACAGTTCTTAATCAACATAATTTATGAATAAATTAATTTGGATATGGCAAACATCATCATTTATTTATTATAAAGCAACTCATCTTTCTCTGTTCGAAGTTTTTACTACGTGGTTATAATATATTTTTATTTTCAAATTAAATATATGAATTTATTGTTAATCATGTTAATATTATTTTGATAGCTACTTTAAAATTAATTGTATTTGAATTGTGCTTGTTCTTTTATGCAAGGGCTTCAATGTTTTGTAATGACTTATTATTATCATTATATATGTATATATATATATATAAATTAAATTCAATAAAGTCTGATTAAGAGAAGAAAAATACAAATATTTTTATCATTAAAAAAATGTATGATCACAAAGATGTCGCTTTTTTATTTTTGTAACCATACCCTTTATGGTTGCACAGAAGGGTCATCACTTTGGGTCTCATATTTAGCTATATCGGCATTATTTTTAATATCAGGAGAAGAAAAAGTAGTTCTTCTCAAGGGACTTCTTACTTCATCTTCTACTCCATTTTCTTCCATTAAAGTAATGTATTACACTATATAAATTAAATAGCGCAATGTTCTACCTCTCTAAGGAAAAGAAGAAAGAATGAGAGAAAACTAAGAATTGTTGATTTAAAAAGTGATTTATGTGATATCCCCCCCCCCGCCCCACCCTTTCTTCTCCTCCTTTCAATTCCATCATCTTCATTTAATTTCATGATGAGGAGAGTATTTTGTTGGAGAAAATAAAATGCCGAAGAAATAACAATAATAATAATAGTTTAAATATTCTCTCAATAATGCTGCCCACTTAAGTGTGTCTCTAGAGGGCTGCTCACAAAGTATTGGAACTCGACAACAAAATTAGTTTTTGTGATGTCAGAGTGGAATAAAAATGATATTTAACATGACAAAAAGCAAAATATTTCCTGCTTCCAAAATTAAAATTATATATATATATATATATTAGGGTTGTTCTTATTTTTCAAATGTTTGAAATGTTATCAACATTGTGGATTTTCTGTTTCTTGGTGATAAAAGAAGACACATACAAAGTTTGAACAAAATCGGTCAACATTACGAGGTCGCGCAACGAGGTCAAAGTTTTAAAAATTTAGTAAAAATATAGTTTTCCGCAAATTTCTTCAAAATGGTGGACGTTACAGACTTCAATAAAAATTATTAATTTAAAGGAAATCTAATTTACTACCAGACGTAGGTTTGATGTTTTTTAATAAAACAAAGTTTTCAGTAAAAACAAAGAAAAAATGGAGTGTGTATTGTTAGCATATTTCATAGCTTTTTTGTATCAATTAACTTCACTCGCCTGTAGAAGATGACTTGTTCGCTTCAGAGTAAAATAGTACTTTTAAGTTTAGTAAACTTTAGATGATAAATCCAAAAATGACCTTGGTTGCATTCTATCAATTCAGAATTCAGTACAATCTGAGTTTACATCATATGATTCAGAGCCTGTATTGACCTATAAGAAATCGATTATGAAAAAAAAAAAATCATGTGTTTCTTAGATTTATCCTCTCAAAATTTTACTTTGTCTCTGACGCATTTATAATCCATTATATGCGTCATTTTGTACGCGAGATAGGCTTTTTTTAATGTACATATAACTCTCTACATTTAAAATTGACATGATTTAGTATACCAAAGCTATCTAAAGCTTTAAGAGTTAACCAAGTACTCTCCCCAAAAATTGATCTTGATATGATATGATTACCATTTGGTTGTTAGTGTTCTGGATAGAAAGAGAAGGGAGAGAATTTTGCCTCACTTCTCTCCTTCTTTTTTTCTTTCTACAGGTAACATAACAGCAGTTACCAAGTAAGTATATTCTCATATCAAAAGATCAATTTTTGGGGAGAGTACGTGCATGTTTTGCTTATACGTACTCTCCCCCAAAAATACTAAATCATGTTTTAATATGAGAGTTATATACGATCTCGCGTACAAATGACCATTAATGGTAACTGCTGTTAGTGTTACCTGGATATGAAGATTGTACTGAAGGATAGAAGAGTCATTTTGCCTAAACACTATTTTCTCTCGAACTTCTTTTTTTTTCTATGCTCAATATCCAGCTAACACATCAAACAGCAGTTACCAAATGGTAATATTATATTAACTCATATCAAAATATTTTTACTAAATTTTTGGTTGTGGAGTAAGGACGATTTTGTCAAAATGTCGTCTTCTTTTATGAAAATATTTGCATTTATATCTCTTATATATATGGGTTCTAGGAATATTTGTATATAACACTTATGCACAAGGAAAATCTAATAACTCATTTTTGTTTTCGGAATTATTAGTAATTTGATTTTTTTGCAGTAGGAATTTTTGTCTTATCGACACCTTTGTACAAATGCATTTTTAAAGGAAACTCCTGACTTTTGGGCTCAGCTTATCAGTCAAAATACCTTTATTGAGCACACTTGTTTAGTTTTAGTTTTATAAAACTAGTAAAATGAGCACTTTTTCGTTCATATATAAAGGGACACATTATTACCATTCTTGGTAAATGAGGAATTTCAGTCGAAATCCTTGATATAAGTGAGTCCAAGAATCATCGACTGATGTTATTGTTTATTCTTCACGAAACCTACCTTACCTTACCTATCGAAGCTAATGTTGATATGTATCCTCATGAGTCCATTTTATAATAATATTCTCTTTAATATATGAACGAAAAAGTGCTCAAAAAGTGCTCTTCTTACTTGTAAAAATGCTAATATAAAATAGACCCATGAGGTATATATCAACATAAGCTTCGGTAATGTAAGGTAGGTTTCGTGAAAAATGAGCAATAGCATCAGTCGATGATAGTTGAACACACTAATATCAAGGATTTCGACTGAAATTCCTCATATATAAAGGAGAATATTATTATTATTATAAATAAACCCATGAGGGTACATATCAACATAAGCTTCGGTAAGGTAAGGTAGGTTTCGTGAAGAATAAACAATAACATCATTCGATGATTCTTGGACTCACTAATATACCTACCTTACATTACCGAAGCTTATGTTGATATATACCCTCATGGGTCTATTTTATAATAACATTTTTCCAAGTAAGAAGAGCACTTTTTGAGCACTTTTTTTCATATATTAAGGAGAATATTATCATAAAATGGACTTATGAGGATACATATCAACATTAGCTTCGGTAGGTAAGGTTTCGTGAAGAATAAACAATAACATCAGTCGATGATTCTTGGACTCACTTATATCAAGGATTTGGACTAAAATTCCTCATTTACCGAGAATGGTAATAATGTGTCCCTTTATATATGAACGAAAAAGTGCTCATTTTACTAGTTTTATAAAACTAAAACTAAACAAGTGTGCTCATTAATGCTCAATAAAGCTATTTTGAATGATAACTATAAAATAACGAGAAAAAAGTTGAAATATTTATTCGTTTGTTTCTCTACATAACTTATTAGGTTTCTACATATTTTTTCTATGTATACATTTAAAATAATGTGTTGAATATAAAAAAATTGGATGTCTACAGTTGACATCTTTTAAAAGAAAAGAAAATAGATCAAGAATATAAATATCCTTCAAAGACTTTCACGATAAGTCAAGGCTTAAAACACATGGGCATTTGTTTCCTTTTTATAATAAAGGGAGCCAAAGTTTAGATGTTTGAACATTATTAAGCAAATAATAATTATTAAGATATTCTGTGATGTTATCGGCATATAAGCATTATCTTCAAATCTTCCCTCTTGTACATATACGTGGCAAGCACTCTATACATTTATACCTCTAAGGCTATGACATGATGACAAAAATAGAGTGTCAGCTGACGTGTAATCCAGATAGTCTTTTTAGGCAAGCTGTTAACTTAGCTTTAATTGCCGGTTTCTTTGTTAGAGTTGCTAAGCAAGGCCCTGAAACGAGTTTAAGTCCTAATGCCATAAAAGACTGTACAAAATAAGTAATTACGTAGTCAATGCATTTCTTCAGACTTTTGCAGTTCTAGGGATTCCTTCCTTCCTTGTTGCAAAGGCATTTAAATCGCTTATTCACGGGAAGCCATAATTATTGACTGCAGAAAATAGGTCAATTTGTAGATTAAAAGTTCATTGACGAGGGTTTTTGATTGAGAGTTAATGCGTACAATTGTGTGGCTTGGAGTTAGTCTTCATATGGAAAGTCATATTGTAGTAATTTAAAAGGGTGTAATATTTATAGAAGGCATGACGGCACAGCTTTCTTAACACTACCGATCGCTCTTTATAATATAGATGAGAATTATTGCATTATGAAGGGATCTTTTTAGGCTAGCCTTTGATCTCTATATTAGTAGTTTTCTTTGATGATATCGGCTTATAAAAATGATGAAGATATTATTAATATTAAAAACTCATATATTATTTACTTTCCCGCCCCTTCTCCTTTTCCTACGTGAACTGTTTTCATCAGTGTTCCCATCTTCCAACTCCACTTTGGAAGGCATCAGAACCAATTTCCAGAAGGACACCTTCCCAGACACTTTCAACTTCGATTTCGGTGCTAAAGTACTTTCCAACACTTCGTTTTTAGACCTCAGAAAATAGCCAGAAGTCTGCGGGGACCAAGTAAGGTGAATGAAAGAAATAAACAAATAAATCCGCTATTTTGTAGGAAGTTTTTCTTCCTGCGCGAAACATGAGGACTATAATTGTCTATATGAAGAATCCATCCCTTTTCGTGTACCAAATCTGGTCTTTACTTCCGCAATTGGCTTAAGAATCTTTTCAAGACTTGAATAATGTTTGTTGAATTTATAGTTTGACTTTTTGGGACGATTAAGGTGCATACAAGGCTTTATTTGTAAAAAGGGTATGGTTATTGGATTTTTTTCTTCTTTATCTTCAAAGGAGGTCTTCCACCCTTTGGAACCAATTGTGTAGACGCTTGTTTTGTCTCCGGTATCGAGCAGTGATAATCAAATCCCAAAAAAGCTTCTCCCTCTTGAAAAGAGTTCCTGTTATAGAGTTGCACACAGCGAATTCTATATTCTTTATGGGCTTTTGAAATCAATCACAGAACCCAACGTCAGGACTTCTTCTTAAACTTCAAATCATTTCAGACAATTCTCTAAATGATAGAAACGGACATTTCAAACAAATCACTAAATTCAGAATAATTTTATCTGGCGGTCTTCCTTAATGGCATCGTCCACATCCCTGATAAGTCCCCCATCTGTTTTTGTTCTGATAAACCCACACTGATGATATCTACCGTCGCCTCTCGCCTTTAAAATAGCTTTGGTTCTAAAAATTTACAATTGACACATGATTTGAAATACAAAAGAGGCTCTAACGAGGCTTAATACGTTTTATACCGGCAATCCTCCTTGGATGAAAGCGACGACAAAATTTATTGATGGAGTTATAACTGAATTCGGGAGGGGTTTATCAAATAACTACAAAATGGCTGCCGAAACAAAAAACGCGACTTTTCCTAATCATCCTACTAATGACTGATTTAGAAGTTCATCTTACATTTGCAAAAGGAAGTAGTTGATAACATTTTAATTGTTTAATCAGAAATAGAGGACCACTCGCATTTCAGATAAAACACCTATGTATATATACATATATGTGTGTGTGTGTGTGGCATATATATATATATATATATATATATAGTCATTTACAGCCTGATTCACTGGAATTGAGACTCTCACTTTGGTAACTCCTACGTTTCCCAAAATTTAATATTCCATCCATTTTTCATTTTGTTGTTGTTGATAGACATATCAGCTGAAACTTTCATAAAAATAAACTGTGTGAGATATCCCTACTTCTATTAGAAAATTGCTTCTGAACAGGATAAACGTGACTTGATTTTGGCCTCATTTCGTAATGAAAAATCTACGGTTGAAATTATGAAGATTTTAAAGGCCACAGTGAGCGGAGCAACGGTCTACAGGACCGTAAAAGCCTTTAGGGAGTCAGGCAAGGTTTCAAGGAAGGTTCAGGTCCGGAAAAAAAATTGTGAGGACACTGGCTGTGAAGAAGAGGATCAGGGAGAAACTCAGAACAAATCCAACTCGATCCATGAGACAGATGGCTAAAGAGGAGTGCATGAGCACCACCAGCATGTGGAGATTGGTCAGGAAAGACCTGAGGATGTTCCCTTATAAGAAGAATCCACCTCAAATTCTGTCACAGGCCATAATGAACAAGCCTCTTATCCGTGGGAGGAAAATTATTCAACAGCTCTCCAAAGAAAGGTCGCCATCAGTTCTTTGGACAGATGAGAAGATTTTCACGGTCCAGGCCACTCACAAGAGTCAAAATGACCGGATTTTGACCTGGAAGAAGGAAGACATCGAGCTGAGGACAGCCTTCAGAAGGCAGAAACCACCCTCCGTCATGGTCTGGGCGGGCTTAACGTCGGACGGGATGAGGGATCCTTTGATCTTCGTCGAGGAGGGGGTGAAGGTCGACCAAGCGGTTTTTTTTACTTTTTTCCGAGGAGGTAGTCCCATGGGTACAAAGAGAGTATCCAACGACACCTTTAGTGTTCCAGCAAGATGGGGATCCATCCCAGACCAGCAAATTGGTTCAAAGCTTATGTAATGATATGTTTGCAGACTTTTGGCCCAAGTACTTTTGGCCACCATCCTCCCCAGATCTGAACCCCATGTACTCTGGAATATAGTCCATTCTGGAGAGAAGAGCGTTTAGCAAGTTCTGACCATCAGTGGAGATTCTTAAAAAGAAACTGCTTCAGGCATGGGCCTCCTTATCTGAGGAAGAAATATCTGCCTATGTTGCCTCCACCGTTAGGAGTTTCAAAGCTGTAGTGAAGGCCAAAGGAGGATATGTGGAAAATTCATAAAATATATATTTTTTTATTACGTATTATACTATCATCTTTAGTTAAGCAATATTTATGAGAAATTTAATACAAAGATTATACATTGTAATACGTGTGTCTCAATTGTAGTGAATCAGGCTGTATACATTTTGTGGTATTTTTTTTAAGTGTGCTATTCCATAAAATTTGTGATATAGAATAAATAGGAAGTACCATACTATTTGAAAATAAAGAAAATGGTTGTTTTTTTATAGGTATGCACGTTTCCTTTATATGATCTCATTTAAACGGCATTGTAGTCCATTCAACAAAAAAATATAACGACATGGAAAAAAGAGAAGCTTACCCCCAATGTTATAACATAGTATTTACTGCCTTTTACATGTATGTATTTAAGACAAAGAAAGAAAACTTTTCAATAAGTTGCGTTTTTCCCTCATTTATTTATTTTTTGTTCAAAGAAAGACAATTTTCTTTGTTTCAGCAAATATATATTAAGTGAGAGAAGAATGGAAAAAGGGAGGGGTGGCATTTTACAGCAGCTCATTCTTTGTTATTGTTTCGTCTCTCTCTCTTTATATATGTATGTTTCTGTATGTGAATCAACAGAAGTGAAAGCCCATCAAATAATGAGGTAGAAGAAAGAGGTGAAATATGAGAAAATGCGTCTGTGTTGTTTTGGATGCTTGGGAAACAATCAAGAATAAGAAAGGGATATGTGTCGTTTAAATAGTCCTAATTATCTTAAAAATAAGAAATTCTATACACATGGATAATACAAATATATTTCATGATGAAAGCCTTTGTTAAATTGTATTTATTCTATAAATAGATAAACATTAAAACAAGGTTTTTATAACCATTTAATAACATACAGAAAACGGCAGCGCGATAGCTGGTCTTTACAGTGAGGATCCCTACAATCAATACCATTCCTTGGAAATATGTGGGGGATCTGATAAAATTTATCCGTCTTGCTCCGCTGGACATCTCCAATGTCTGCAACGGATAATGAGGCTGTACAGAAAATTTGCTAAAAGACAAACAAAAAAATATATTCAATCTTTCGTATTTTATTTATTATATACGACATTATTTTTTATATCTATATTTTTATTACAATGTTGTTTCTTTAATGTTTTTTTATAATAATTTTTGTGTTTAATGCTGCTAGATTGCAGATAAGAGATTTAATTTTAAACTAAAATGTTTATTTATATATATTTTTATATGTAATATCTCTATATGAATAAAGTCTCTAAAAACTTCTTTTGGACAACTATACAAGTTTTTTTATATGTACAATAACTTATAACTTTTGATATTTAATAACTATTCTTCATTTGTATATTTAAAGCTACTAAATGATTCAAGAACGAGTTTTATAAAATATACTAATAAAATGAAACCATTTATTAGGACATAAATAATAATAAAAATGTTTAATAACTTATAACTACATATATTATAAAAACTACCTACTATGTTTATAATTAAAGCAAAATTCTGGACTCATATAATATAATAATCTACAGAAAACTTTTAATAGAACAAATCTAAAACTTCACTTCACTTCTACATCGTATAACATTAAATATTTAAAAAATATTCACTATTTTTGATTGTATATTATATGATTCTATGATAAAGTCAAAGAGTCTCTAAGAAAAAATTAAAGCTAGACTTAAGTGCACTTATACTTTTTCCACAACAATGGATTTGCGATTAGGGCGAGAGCTTCGGACGGTAGTTGTGCTCTTAAATGACTAATAATTTATATATGCTGTGATAGGGAATGGATCACACTGTCTAAGTATGATGAGGATGAGAACCAATTATCAAGCTCAAAGCCAAGGACCTCAAGTTGTGCTGAGGCCTCAATGGCAAACCAAACGATGTTAAATGTCTCTTAGGACTTGCTGAGAGTTATAAGGAACTGAAATAGCGTCTTGGCAGGGCTGAGGACAAGTCTCATGTCAGCCGCAATCTCAACGAAAATTTGAGAAGTCAAGATAATTCGCCTTAGTCGTCTGCCTATGTAATAGAATTCTCTAGACGGATCTTCCGATAGCCAGAGCCACAACCGTCATATAGTCATGACTCTAAATGATCTACATCTAGAGTAAATCAAATAATAAATATCTATTCACCAAAGATCTTTGTTTATCTACAGTATATTATTAAAAAATATACTATTGTTAAGACAATATATATTGTATTTTTAATAAATTATTGGCTTTTAATATTACAATTAACATAAAAAAATAAAATAACTTTATCGAAAAAAATAAACAGAAAAATAGCATGAAAACTTTTAAAAAGACTCGAAAAACTCATCTCACAATACATTTTTGAGCACAAGTGCTTAGGACTGGTATGTTGAACCAACATTTAAGAAATATCTTGAATAATATGGAAAAAAATCCTTCATGCATCAACTTTATCTTGATATATATATATATATATCAAACCTTAAGTTGATATCAAGTACAGCACTTTAGAAGTCCATGTTTTTTTTACTAAGCAGGTTATATGTTTATAACAATATAAATAATGCATATATAAGTAACTTCTTCATCTTTTGAGAACAAAACCCGTCTCGAAGAAATGGATCTTTATTCAACTCAAAGAAGTGGAGACGCTCATTTTAGTTTTCATATTACTTATGTGGTTGATGGTAAAGATTGCATGGTCCATAAACCAGATTTTCATCTTAATCAATGTTGACATAGTTCAAAGTAGGGCATTTCAAGATTTACTTTCTCTTTGAGTACTTTGATACATGGTCCTTATACCCCGAGTTTTCTTATGCTTTTTTGGTTGGTTAAATGTGGTGCATTTGCCATGTATTGAGGATTTCCCTTGTTGTTATTTCCCTAAATAAGTATTTTTATTCCTCAGTCAATAAAAAAATACATGCACAATAAGACAATGTATAAAAGATAATGACGCCATAAAGAAGCTTTAAAGAAATTTGGAAACTTCAATAGACTTCTTTTTAATTTCCGTGTTTTTTTCTTTTACTTTCGTTATTTTGTTTTTATATGCTTTTAATTAATATATATATTTTTAAGATTGTTCAGCTAGGATGCTAAATTTTTTAAACTATAATGTTTAATAATGTATTTTTTACGCATTAGCATCTAATTATATACTTTATACTTTGGTTATTGTATATATTCCATGAACTGTGAAATAAAGGAAAAAATGATTTTAATGCGTACAAAACATAATTCATCATTTTAGATTAAAACTTTTAATATAACACATGAACCCAAAAAATTAGGCAAATAACTATTCAGAATAAAAACATAAAAGACATAATTTTTTCTATTTTTTATCCTTGAGTTTACGTAATTTTTTTAATAATTTTTTCCATATGGGAGGAAACACGAGGGGAAGTAACGAATTCCGTCGGGTGTCCAACTCCCTTGACCTGAATCCCATACCTGTAGGGGAATTGTGCCACTTTCCATGCCAATGTAGCCTCCCTCAAGGCCTCCATCAGAGGTAGACCGGCAACCTGCCAGCTTCGAACGTCACCGCCGCTTGCAAAGCCTTCAGGAGCCGCATTGAGGCCGTCATTGCTGCTGAGGGTGGACATATTGAATAAATTGTATGTAAATGTATAAACAAATGGCCGAAAAACTTTTTTAGGTTGTTCCCTTTATTGATCTTCATGCATTTGAAAGTGTTCCAGATTTAGCTGAACAACCCTGTACATGGCTGAAGTATGTGTTTTTGTCATGTGTGAACTTGATATTGGATTTTTTTGTAATGAATATATGATTTTAATCTACCTTTACCAATTCACTGAATCAGACCACCGGTAGCGGTATTCGGTAGTTTTTTGCAAATATATTGATATCGGTATAAAATCTACCGCGGTAATGCCAACTACTTTTTAATATTCTCTCTCCTTTTATTTCAACCAATCACATTCCAAATATTGTAAATACACATTATAGTTATAAATCATTACACAGACACAAGTCATCTAAGGTATATAATCAACAATTAAATATACACAAATGAACATCGTATATCTATAATGTTAGAATTAAAAACATAAAAAATTATAATCTTCTGTTAAATGGTAAAAGTTTTTTCTGGTCAATCTTTGCATTTTCAGAGCAGGATGGGCGAAACTCACGTTTTCTCCAGCAACACATTCATTGCGGAGGAATTTCAAAAAGAACGTGCTATTTTTTTTATAACAAAGCCAGTTTTTATAAACTGTATGCATAAGTTGTTGTTTTGTAGGTTTTACCCTTGACCCAAAGTGTCACTTATGGAATTATCTTTCGTCTGTAGCTAAAATCCTCAACACCCTAATAATACATTGCGTTTAGAACGTCATTGGAATTTTATATATGCATTCTTTGTCAAACATTCCACTGTCACTCCATTTAAAAAAAACTCCATGTCATTCCTTAAAATAGGTTCTTAATTTTAAAATATATATATTCTTGTTATTAAGGTTACAACATTTATTCTTGTCAATATATGTTAATCAATTTTTATATGTTTCATGCCAAAACGAATCCATAAGCATTTCCATTATTTAATCTAAAACTATGTCAATTTATAAACACTTTATTGTTTTAAATTTTCAATCATACATATTATTAGAGTCGAGTAATTTGTATCACAATAGCCAATCAATTTACTTAAAGTTGAACGCTGAATCGATTTTTAAAAATACAAATCATGATCCTTCGATTTTTTTTGCATTCAGTCTCCAGAATCCCTTTAAATACTCTTTAACTGGGATTAATTAAAAACACAAAATATGAGTGTACATTATTTGTTGCCATGAAAAATATTTCATATTTACGCATATTATATAGTTAATAACTTGATAGTGCTTAAGACAGACATTCATATTTGATTATGTTTTATACTGTAATCCTCGCTAAAGGAAATAAAACAAAGCTTATTTAGCTCCTTACTTCCTCTACGCAGAATTAGCATCTGTTGTATACATACAATATGTGTACTAGAGGTTAGTTACAGGAATGAAATCTGATACGCAGTACATACAACCAAATAATATGTCGTCAGGGTTTTTAGCGTATGAAAATTACACCCTCATGCTCTGGAATAAAGGAATTATTTCATATATGTAGGTAGGGGAGGGGTGCTAAGAAACACATCACATAAAGCTCTTTGTTTCATCATCAACCAATCAGAAGCCCTTGTAAGCCTTCTTAAACTTTTGAGAGGGAAAAGGATAAATCCTTTATTGTAGAAAAAAGTATCTTCTTTTTCCAGGGCTTTCGAATCAAAATGATTCTAGTTCTTTGTTTCATATTCCTACGTCGAGGGATATTTTTTTAAATATCATAAACAATATTATGGCACAAATTTATGAAATTAAAATGGAGTATACTATTTTTATGTATGATTGTATAAATGCAACTTCATCTTAGTATCCAATGATAAAGCACAAATCTGACATTTTTATTCATGCATCAATATTTCCTACAAACCAAAACAGCGTGAAGATAATCTTAAAAAGAATTATTAATTAATAAAATAAAAAACTTTTCTCCTAATTTATTTTAATAAATGTAGTCATTTAAAAAACTTTTTATAGTTTTTTAGGAGTATCTTCAGAAAATATGAATATGTAGTTTTACCCCAAAGTTAAATTAACGGGTCTTGTTTCTGGATTTGGACAATTAACATATTTTCCATTCAATATAATGATATATTCTAAGATATTATTTTGACAATCATGATTTTAGGTTTAATAATATATTGTTGTTTTATTAACTATTTCGCCCAGTAGTTGGTAAGAGATTATCTATCGTAGAATAATAAAAGTATTACAATTTTCATGTAACTTAAAGGTTTTATGTTAAATTGATCGAGAATATATCTCTCATATTTTAAGAACTAAATCAGCCATCTCAAATTTTAGAATTAAGAACATATATATAGCACTCTCATTATTTTTTGCATATATGGTTCGACAGAATTGCATCCGATTGGATATAAATAAGCATTATAGCATGTAAATTAGTCTATCAAACCTAGGATTTTATTGATGAGGTAGACCAAAGATGACCGTCCCCTCTCGGGATTCATAATTTAATTAAAGGAATTCGAAGTCGTGGTCGAATTTTACAATCTTTTATTATCCATCTGGTGGTATTCTAAGGAACTTTTGGTTCGCTTTATCATACCATATTGGATATCACGGGTGAGTAGAGAGACTTCCTGGGGTTTTCTGTTTTGGCGGGTATTCTTATTTTCAAATATCCCTGCCCTGATTATTATTATTATGATGATGACGACAAGAATGATATGATGAGAAAATGAACAAGGTTTGCGCGCGTATGTCTAAAGCATAAACCCCCTAATAAAAATGCCGTAAAACGTAACTATATACTCCATATATTTTATTTCCTCATCATTCAAATCATTGAGTGTATTTATTTAACTCTTAGGATGTTGGTACTGTACCCTACGTTCATGACTATAGAGATGAATAACAAAAGCCAACTCCACACAATAAAAAAAGAATATACATTTATCATATATTTATATTAGTTTTTTTTTAAATAAAGGTATTAGTTGTAATAACAGATTACATATATATATATATTATATATATATATATATATATATATATATATTGATTACACTTTTACAATGATTAATAAAACAAATGATTATATATATTAAATTTATTCATTTTAGATTTAATATTGCCAACTTTTTATCGTTATTTAAAAAAACGTTATCACTTTTTTCAGAAATTTATTTCTAAAACAAACGTTGTCAATTTTTTTCAGAATGGCGAACGACAAACGAACGATGAACGACGAACGATTCAATTTAAAATTGACGATGAACGACGAACGATAACTTTTGGAGAACGACAAACGAACGATGAACAAAAAATCGCGAACGTCAACAAGTCTGATATAATATATATATATATATATTATATATATATATATATATATATATATATATATATATATACAAATCCATAAATGCTTCCAACCCTTAGAGCTAATGCAATTCGTATCAAATGATACTCTTGAGTCCTTCCCTCAAACAAAGAAACAAAAAAAATACGTCAATTAATAAAGTTTTAAACAGTAGCCTGTAAAGTTTTCCCTATATTTGTATGACTGAATCTACTCTGTAATCAGCTGATTATTATATCAAACTTTTGAAGACAAACATTTTTACCAGCCTATTTCGTTTAAAGGGGTCACGAGAGTGTTCTTTGGAGGAAGGACGAAGTTCTCATATACACTTGTGTAAGTGAAAGGGACACTCTCGTGACTATTTTTTAGGCCATAACAATTCTAAAAATTGTATGTTTAAGTAAAGTTGGCCGAAAGGCCTTTTCCTATTTTTGTAGCCGAATCGACAATTGAGAATATAGAATATAAATATAGAGCCCTCTTATTAAATATTTTCCTAATTTAAGTACAGGAATTTGAAGCCAACCTCATAAAGTCAGTTGTTGAATTTTACAATCTTCTATTATCCATCTGGTGGCATTCTCAGTAACTTTTATGTCGCATTATCATACTTTATTGAATATCACAGATGAGTAGTGAGACTTCATTCGATGATTTGTTTTGGCGGGTAGCTCTTTTTTAAATAAGCCTTCTCTGAATAGTATTATCACGATGATGATGGCGACAAGAATGATATGATGAGAAAATAAACATTGTTTGAATGCGTATAAAATTGACAAAAAAAATTATATCTTACGTGTCGTTTATTTTTGAGTCATGCATGGTCTCATCTTTGGGCTTTACATGTTGATTGATTGAATAAAAGTTTCAGTGACCTAAGATTGAATTCTTGAGCAAAAACAGGAAAAAGTAAAAAATTAAGCTTAAAAAATATATATTATAATCTCTAAAGATTATATAAACAGCCAAAAAAATCAATCAATGTGCACATTTAAACACTTCCCATTTTTTGAAATGGAGCTCTATTCATACGAAAGGCAAATTAAAATTCATTCTTATAAAAAAATACTTCTTCTTTTTTTCACGCCTTTGCCTATCATTAAATATAAGATTGCGCGATTTGGGCCCCCAAAATACATATACAAAAAGAGCAATAAAAACTTTGCAAAAGTCGTTTGAACACAAATCCAAAGCCGCACTATGCATGCTTGCAAAATTATTATTATTATTATTTGTCTTCCATACTCAACAAAAAGAAGAAGAATGAAGTAAGATAAGAAGAACATGAAAATACCTCACAATGAAAAAATCTTATCAATTCATGATCATTTCATAAATTTAAAATTATCAGGAATTATCATATTATTTTTATTATTATTTGTTAAAACAAAAATCACGAGGCATAGTTACAAGATACAAATGTATCATCATCTATAGGCCAATGAACCCCTCTGTTTGTATTATATTGACTCAAAAATATGTACATAGGAATTAGACTAGGCCTTGCTAAAGGCATGTTCAAAGCGGCAGCTTTGATGACTTCATGTTGAATTAATGAAAGAATCCATCATGATAGCTAACAATATACTTTATTAAAAATAAATATGTTGTTTTTGAGTTATTGTTTTTAGATATTTTAATGATCATCTATAAAGCTTATTTATTTCTTTACATTCAATATTATAAATTATTTTATTCCCTAATATTGAATGTGGGGGCAGCAAGACCTTTATTTAGTAGCATTAAGATATGTACTTATACATCATGATAATAATAAAAATGTTTAGAACTGAAACCATAAAAGTACTTCAAATAACAAGTGCCACCTACAGGTTTCTTGCCAAATTTATATTTCGCAAAGACTAGCGGCTAGCGACGATTTCATATCCAAGTATGTCATCAAAACATTTTGACTGCAGCAAGGTACAACGCCTTATCTATTTATATCCCAAATGTAAATTGTTCTTTTTAGTTGTATACAAGTCACTTAGTACATTTTTATCCGTCATGGTCCAAACAATATTTTAATTTAACACACAACATAAAGATTCACAAAAAATCAATGAAAATTATAATAAGATTATAATATATCCCTTCCAGCGATTTATTCCGGGTATTTTAAATAATATTCACATTAAATATTATACTATCTTTTGTTAGATTTATTCGAATTGAACTGATTTTTAAAGAATAATTATGATAATGATTGATACTGTTATATCATATTGTGTTTTGTTGTTATAGTGAGTAATGACTTTTAGTTCAGTCCCTATAAATATAACTGAATTGAGGCATATATTTAGTAGACAAAAATAGAATAAGTAGTACAAAAAAGTATATAAATATTTGTGATAGTTTGTGATCAATAGCTTTTTCAAACTGTCAAACGATCTAAAATAACTAAATAATTATTCGAATATATATCACTTCGTTTCGTCCACTCTTTCATCGAACGTAGGGTTCGCTGCTCATGACCATTCACAATACACTCAATGCTTTCGAATGATGGGAGAAATAGAAAGAAGGAATGGAATGAAAAGGATGATGGGGCGCCAAGGATTTTATTTCTTTTTTATCGGTTGTACGCCATTTCGTTTCATTTTTATTTCATTCGGCCATAAATCGCGTAGCTTTTAGATTTTACTACCCACTAAAAACTATAATTTATATAAACATGTACATAGGACGACGACGCCCTGTGAGAGTAAAAAGAGGAAACATATTCCTATCCTCCCCCCCCCCCCCCCATTGCCTTACGATCAAGTAATGCTCATCATTTGAGTGAGTCTTCCCCAAAAAAATCCTAACACTGAGTAGACACAACAACTCACTTTATGGCAATGGAAGCAGTATAAAAGTTAAGTGAATATCAGAAGATATAAAAGAAAAACATGGCTTTTTGAATGAGTGACTCCTTAGGAGTACATCGAATCGGAGTTATGATCCATTCGATGTGAATATATATAACTATATAAAGAGCTCTTTGAGAATATGGTGATGATCTAAAAGCTAACACAATGAATGAGCTAAACCCATTACAGACAAAGGAAATACTTTTATTCGTTATAAAGAAGGAATTTGTGTTCATTTGTTTTTAGTCACAATAAGAGATATGATTTGGAAGAAAAATATACAGCTGATTAAGAATCGTAATATTATTATTTTTACTTAATTTGTGACTAGGAGTACGTATATTTGAAAAATATTGCTTTTCTCATTATTAGTTGAAAATAAATATAATTGTTAAACAATAAATTGTAAAGCTCATTAATGAATGCTATAACACAAATAAAAGATTATTCGCTCTTACTACAGTATATTCAGATATTCATAGAAAAATATTACGGTTATTCCAATCTCTTGAACAGTCACAAGTTAAAATATGGAAACTTAAAAACTTGTTATGTTATGTTCAATTGTCAAAAATTTAAGAAGTTTTAAAGGTATCAATTATTTGCTCAAGAATTAAGAGCGGACGAACAATTTTTATTTTTATTCAAGATTGTCGTTTTTGACAAACCTTAAGTGTTATAATTTAACGGTTAATTCAATATAAAACATGGAACAACAGTGGTCTATGCTTTCATTAAGATGATAATTATTTTTTACTAAGGAATATATACAACTATACATAAACTATTTATTTATATTTTAGAAAAATACAAAAAGTGTCGTTTTGTTATAATATTTTATTGAAAAAATTACATTTTTCAAATAATTTCATAATTACGTCAATGGAATATATATATATATATATAATATTTAAAGAGACTTACCGAAATCATTAAACCGCTAGAGCAAATGAATGGTAATATAATGATTGTCCTTGAAATATCTATGAAAGAGTACTTGACACTGTAACGTTTTTTAATGCTGTGAAATAAACATTTCAAAATTACCTGGTTATTTTTTTTACGTTTTTAACATGAATGTTAGTATTACAGAGCATAATTTATAGACTAGAGTATAACATTTTTTGCCTATTGTGTTCGATGAAATTACATCCGAGTGGCTATGAATAAGTATTTTGGCAGTAACATTAGTCTTCTCGAACCAAATATATCAATTAGTTCTGAAGCAGTTCAAAAATAAATAATAAATAGAATAGTCAATCAAATGGATTTTTTTAATTTTGTAATATATATAATGATCAAAGAGTAAATAAAAATGGGCGGTTGTATGTAAAAAATGTTTAGAAAATGTCTCAATTTTAACAAGGAGTTATATGCACTTGTATGTCAACTATATGCTTATTCTTAAATGAGCTTTAACAAACGTGGCCTTCCTCAATCAAGAATTTTGATATAAACAACATTTGTGGCTTAGAGATGGCATCTTCTATAATCCAGAATGAAGAAAATAGAGTTGTGTTTTATATAAAAGTTGGACTAGCTGTATTGCTAATATACCCTTCTTAAAACCTTATGAAAATGTTTACTTCATTGATAATTTTTTTATGATAAAAGAACAAAGTTTTTTGCTTGAGGTACTTTCGTATTTGCAAAAATTATGCATTTAAATAATTTACTTTACTCTATGAATGTCAACTCATATTTAAGTTCAATTAAACTCCATGTACAACAAAAGAAATTCACCAAAGTTGTGCAAAAGAAAATTATGTTTCATTTCATATAGTATTTCAATACAAATTATTAAAATCGTCCTCCATATAAAATATTCCCTTATTTAAAAAAATACCTAGAAATAAAGTTTTTCCTTTATTTCATTATGAAGGAATGTACGCTTTATATTCGCAGATTGTGATCTCAAGCATGAACGAACTTTAAAACTTTGCGTTTCTCGTTTCTTATAACTCTTCATATTCTTACAACAGGGAAGAAATATTTGATATTCATAGGGGTGCCCGATTAAATATTCAAAATAAATTAATTATTACTGGCTTGGTTCAAAGGCTCATAGGCTTTCATTTGAGGGTATATACGTATTTATATGCGGACAAAAGGCATTTCGTCGCTTGCAAATTAATGTAGATATAAATATTTTTATAATGAGTATTTTTAAACATAAGGATGAACAAAGGACTATAAATTAATATTGTATGGATAGCAGGCCCAGCGCGGCATCTCTTTTATTAGCTCAAATTTTCATTAGGATAAATGCAATACACAAAAAGCAAAATAAGTATATTAACCAAAACAGTCTGGCAAAAAGAAAATACTTTAGCTGTGTAACATTATTAGAGAATTTCAGAGCTGGGACTACCGAATGTAAATCGATATTCGATACTACCGAAGGTAGATTTCAAATACCGAACCGATTATACGATATTCGGTAGAAACTACTAAATACCGTAACGATTGAAAATCCGTACGGTATATTTAAAGTATGACTTTTTTGACATTCACATAGAGACATAAAGATAAAGAGAGCTTATTCTCTTCAATAGCAGAGGAACATCGTTCAACTGTCGCTTTGCCCAACATAAACAAAGTAATTTGTGAAGCGCTCCCTTGTGTGAAGAACTTGAACTTGGCAAAAATAAAAGCTACAACTTATAGTATTATAGAGCAGATACATAAATATACATTCAATATAAGCAAATGTTATGCATTGAATACTAGAGTACCTGAAAGTGCATTTAATATCGGACAATAAGAGACAGTAAATGAAAAAATCTATAGCCTTCCATTTCCTACAAAATCCAAGTACATATAAAATAAATTATATAATATCAGTATGTATTGAATCACAAATAATCTCTAATAAATTATAACAAATTATGTACTTAATTATCCTTTGTTATAAATTGTCCGATATTAAATGTATATGAAGAAGTCACAGGGCAATCAAATCAAATCAAATTGGAGACGATAATATGATGTATCTTAACTCCTCTTTCTTAAGTGGTATATTCACTCTTAGGTTTTTTTATAAGAACCTTCAACGCCAAAAGGGCAAAGTCCAAAGATTTTTTTCTCTGATATTTATTTGGGTTATCAAATAAAAAACTTTGAGGGAAAGGATTTTAGATGGCTAAATAGTTTTGCCCAGTTGATAGGATTCCAACTGGAAGTTTTTTTTAGGTGTTTCTCTTGGTTTTCTACGAAAGAAAAATGTATGTATTTATCAGACTTGTTGACGTTCGCAAAAACTGTCGTTCGTTTGTCGTTCACCAAAAGTTATCGTTCGTCGTTCATCATTATTTTTAAATTGAATCATTCGTTTGTCGTTCGTCATTCTGAAAAAAATGACGACGTTTTTTTTTAAAGGAATTTTTTCTCGACATTCTGATAAAAATTGATGTCGTTTTTTTAGAAAGGAAATTTTTCTTATGAAAATGAAAAAGATTTGTTTTTTTTGGTGCCAAAAACGAACAACGAAAGATAAGGAATTTTCCTTGTCGTTCATCGTTCGCGAACGACAACAAATGAACGATAAATCAACAAGTATGGTATTTATGCAGTTTTACCTTGAGGAGCCTTCAATTTTTATGATATATTGAATTATATATTTGAGCCAGAAGAGGGAATAATCAAGTTCTTCAACATATGTATACTTTTTGGATGATTTGCTTGACCGTAATATTTAATATATATCACATCTTCTTTCAATCCAATTCAGAATATAATCCTCTGAATTATTATTATAGTTAAAAAATAGCCTCTGTTTTATTATTATATTGCATAACGTGACTATGAAAAAAATTCCTTGCACCAATGTTTTCTTGTTTAGAAATTAATGCTGATAATTTGTTAAAAGTAAACTTCTTTATTAATAATTGTAGGATTTTGTGTGATATCTATTGCTTTTTAGTTATTCACTCATCCTGTCTTTCAAACCCATCATGGTCGAGAAAGAAGTCAGTGTATGAGATATGAATCTAAATATATTCTTGAATAGACCCCCAGCTTTATGTCCATGCTCTCTACTCCTATTGTGTTTATATATGTGGTAGTAATCAAGTTGTGGTCGTTTAGTCATCAGACTCGCCACAACCAAATCATCATCCTTTCCCACTATCAAACTAATCAATCGAATAAATAAATACGAAAAAATAATAAAAATATATGATGATAAAGAGCTTTAGATAGGGACCGTTGGAAAGTGTGACGCGCGAAGCTGAGTGGTCACACGTCAATGGTCTGATGGAGGAGAGAGAGAGAAGAGAGAAGCCTCATATAAAGAAGATTAAATTTTTCAGTACATAAACGTGTTGGAATAATCACATTATTGTTATTATTCTTATCATTGTTTGTTCTTAGTGGTGTGTGTGCGTATGCATTGAATGCAGGAGTTTTCTCTTGATGGATAAGACGTCCTCTGCATAAGGATTATCAAATCGATAAAGTGTGACTATGTGTTTTAGTAGATGTCCACCCACAATTGAGCAAACAGGGACGTAACATCGGATATAAGAGGGGGAAGAAGTTTGCACAAATTACCTACCTATATATCATGACTAGGGCTGGGCAAATCTGGAGTAAAAATAGCTTTTAAAACCCAAAATTTGGAACAAAAAAGAAATATGCGGGAAAAATGATGAAATATGCAAATAAATTTTCTTGTACAATTTAAAGATTTCTTATTTGATATATATATATTAATAAGGTTCTATACACTTTTTGTTCATGCAATAATATATATAGGAACAATAAATTGTGAAGTTGCGGCCAGTTGGGCTGGCAGTTCTTTCATGTTGAGGAGCTCCTTGGCCTTAGTGATATCAAGTCTGTCGTTCTTCCCTACATTTGTCAATCAGCAAGGCTAAAATAATCTAAATGGGAGTGAAAAATGTAGAAAATAGAAAAATATGCGAATAACTAGAAATAAATGACATGAGATTTTTTTGCCCAGCCCTAATCATGACTAAAGCCTAAAAGTTATTATGAGCCGGGAAAGATTAAAGAAACGTAGTAAAAAGAGTATAACGATAAATTGGAATCTTTGATATTTTTAATGGCGGATAACTGAGAAATTTCAACTTTGTGCGCCATCAGGGTAAAACTTTATTAATTCGCCGGCGTGTATTGGGTCTCCAAACTAGAAAATTGCTGATATGCGATCATGACAAAATGTGTATTGATTCCATATTTGATTCGCATAATTTTTGCCCAGCCCTAATCATGACTAAAGCTTAAAAGAGTTATTATGAGCTGGGCTGTAGGGATTTGTAACAAAAAATAATGATGTTGTATGTATATGCCCAGAATATGCAGGGGAAAAAACTAAATAGACCTTCCTCAAAGAGGCCCTCAAGGAGAGCGTCGTTATAGACTAGAAGCAGGAAGCTCACTTATTGTGATGAGGATTTATTTTTGTTCGTAATTTTGAAGAATTTTTAAAAAATATTTGAATCTTAATAACTAACGCCTCTTTGTCTATTTTAAAGGCGGAAAAATATTTATATAAAAAGGGCCATATGAGAGCCAAGTATGTTAGAGGGCCACATCGTATCTGGTGGGTGAAGGTTTGCTTTTTTCTGATATAGGAAAAGACTGATACAATGAGGTGATAAACGAGATGAGGAGCGGAGGCCGTGGTCCAGTTAAGCGAACGCAAAGGCCACAAGTGATTCACTGGTCGTAGAATGCCCATGTTATTGTTTTAATTAATCCTATATCAATTGGATGCTTATCTTTGGAGGGAAATAATAAGTCATGTAATTTTTGAATATGAAAAGGAGTATGAAAATTTCAGAATAATTTATTTGCTTTCTTAATTTAATTTAAATAACTTAGAAACTGTGTTATAAGTCTTTATAATTACTTTCATTTTTTCTAGATATTTTCTAATATACCGACACCGCTCCAATCGATAATATATTAAATATCTACCGCTGTATCGATACCGACTAGACCAACTTTCTACTGACTATCAATAGCAGCAGTATTTTTTTCTTCTGAATCTCAGCTGGACTTAAAACACATGTTTATTTGTATGAAGAATAAATTTTGTATCTCTGATATGGTAAGATTAAGGCATTATTTATTAATTTAAATGAATGGAAGTAAAAGTAATGATGTTCCTCAAAGTACATACCATCAAGACTGCTCATGGGTTTTTAGTTAACAACGGTATGTCTTTATTTCAACGCGTGTATAATATCCATTTGTATATCAGCCATGTATCAGATATCGGTTGCTATATAAGGCATCCTTTTTTGCCGTCCCTAGTATCGGTATAGCCCAGAAATATTGTATCCCTCTTATTACTAGATTTAGTTCTTAATTATTAGGTCATGAGCCCAAAGAAGAACCTGAATACATAAATTGTATAAGATAGACTTTAATTCACTTTGATCATGTTTTGATAGGTGTCTTGATGTTTTTTATCATACGAGCAAAAATGTATATAACTTATGGATACTTAAAATTGTGGCAAAAACAATACCAAGGATTTTCATAATTCATAATGAATGAGTACATTAAAATTTCTATAATAATACATCAATAACACACACATAAAAACAAACATTTTTTTGCTAAATAAATATTGAAGCGGGAATAAGTAATGCAAGATTAGTGTCAAAGTATGATTAACTATAAGAACTGTATTATGAGAGAATGTGATATTCTTATAAAAATATATAGGCCCGTTGGAGTTTATGCACCGGCTTGCGACACACGGCTGTTCACTCGCCAAGTTAGATTTTAATTGTAGAAATATGATTGTCGCAACATATTTTTAGGTCCACCGAACTTTCCGGTATGAATCACATTCCTATAGGCCTGAAAAAAAGTAATTTACTATCCTATTGTGTTGTATGGTTTTTTTTTTCATATTATATTTGATTACCATATCCCCCGAAGACGATTTTGAGACTCCTTTAATCCAAGTTATCTAAAATACAAAGTGGAGTTTTTTGCCTATATGGTTCGATATAATTGCATCAATGTGGGCATAAATAAGGGGTATTATAGTGTTAATATTAGTCACTCGAACCTAGGATCTTATCAATGAGGTTGACCAAACTGACCTTCTCCTCTAGGAATTCGAATCTGCGCTCTCAATATTGCCCAAAGACGATTTTAATGGGAATCTAGCAAATAGTTATATCGCCTTTGAGTCGCAGTTATGTAAAAATCCAGCGATCTAGCGATTGGACAGAACTTGTTAACTCCAGTATTTATGTACTGCAAGACTTTAGACATATTTATGCATGGATATTGAAAAATAGCTTCTAAGTTAGTCTTCATCTTAATATTTAGAATATGAGAAGTGATAAAGTCGAAGATCATTCTACCCAAAGTTAGATACGTGTATTGAAGTCTCCATTTCTGATTCTAATATAGCGGCGGTCAAAATTTAAAATAGCAAATATTGCAATCGTTTACTCGACGTATATACAAAACCGTACTTACAATTTTGTAAACTACAACATTTCATAAAACCGAATTTTTGTAGATATTTTTGCATATCACAGTTGATGATGTAAGTCCCTAGAGATCATATATATTAACTTAATCAGCAAATTAATAATATTCATTTCAAAATCATGAACATAACATTATAAATATCCATGGCATAGTGATGGAGTACAACTTTATAGAACACGGGGATTAATTCGAGGTTCGTCCAAGGAAATGGGTGCTTCTACACTAAATTTCCCATTAATATTCGGGGGAGGCATCGAGAACATAATAATTCTCTTGGTTTCAATATTAAGGACGCGAACGACTAGAATAGAGAGATATTTTCAAATTCAAAGTAATGGACAAAATAAATTCCTATAGAAAAAAATCCTATTGGGACTGATTTTTAGCATTTATTGGTAATCATGTTCATAAGATTAAATGAATTCTAATTGGTGTACCATCTAAAGTGTTTGGCAAAATTATTTATCACTGTTCCAAAATAAACTTACTTGATTTTACAGCGAAGACATAAAAACACTTATATTTTCATATTCAAAAATTACATGACTTATTTTCTCCCTCCAAAGATACACATCAAATTGATACAAGATTCATTAAACAAAAAATAGGCATTCTACGACCAGTGAATCATTTGTGGCCTTTGCGTTTGCTTAACTGAACCATGGCCTCTGCTCCCCATCTCATTTTCACACCCTTGCCTTTCTCCTCCATCAGAAAAAAAGCAAACCTACACCCACCAGATATGATGTGGCCCTCTGATATTACTTGGCGCTCATTTATAAATATTTTTCCGCATTTAAATCATAGATATATAAAGATATGGAGAGCTGATTCCCTTCAATAGCAGAGAAACAACGTTCAACTGTATTCTGTGTGTTCAAAATAAACAAAGTAATTTGTACTACGTCATCGTAAGCTGATCATAGAGATAAAAGATATAGAGAGCTTATTCCTTTCAGATGTATCGGTGTGCCCAATATAACAAAGTAATTTGTACTACGTCATCGTAAGCTGATCATAGAGATAGGTTATATCTCTTGATCAGCTTACGATGACGTAGTACAAATTACTTTGTTTATATTGGACACACCGATACATCTGAAGGAATAAGCTCTTTATATCTTTTTATCTCTATAGTGGACACACAGAATACAGCTGAACGATGTTTCTCTGCTATTGAAGGGAATCAGCTCTCTATATCTTTATATCTCTATGAACTGATCATAGAGATAGATTTTATCTGTATGATCAGCTTACGATGACGTAGTACATATTACTTTGTTTATATTGGGCACAAAAATACAGATGAAGGGAATAAGCTTCTATATCTTTTCATCTCTATGGGCGTTAGTTGTTATTTTAATATTTACCTCCGCCGAAGGAGGTATTGTTTCATGGCGTTTGTTTTTGCGTTTTGTTTGTTTGTCAGCAGGATAACTCAAAAAGTACTGAACGGATTCAATGAAACTTTGTGGAGTTGTTGGAAATGGCAAAGGAACAAGTGATTAATTTTGGCATCTCTAAGTGCTTTTTAATATGCAAAATGAGCAAAATACTACTAATAATAATAATGAAATGGGGTCTCTATTCAGGGAGTAGGAAAGAACAAACGCTAAAAAAATATTCAGTGACGTATTATTGGTCATATATCAGCTCAGGACTATGTTAACCCAGTGACGTAGCTTAAACTTCTTCCGTCTTTCCCATCTCTGAGTGCTTTTTTAAATATGCAAAATGAGCAAATACTAAATGAAATGGGGTCTCTATTCAGGAGTAGGAAAGAACAAACGCTAAAAAAAATATTCATTGACGTTATTATTGCTCATATATCAGCTCAGGACTATGTTAACCTAGTGACGTAGCTTAAACTTCTTCCGTCTTTCCCATCTCTGAGTGCTTTTTTAATATGCAAATGAGCTAACAGAGAGGAAACATGATTAGAGATAGAAAATCGGGCGTGTGAAGGGAGAATGTTTGAATCGAATGTTGTGGGGATCGGCGGAGGTACACACTCTCTGAGTGTATATATTTTTCACTGGCGTTGGTTTGTTGGTTTGGTTTGTTTGTCAGCAGGATAACTCAAAAAGTACGGAACGGATTCGGATGAAACTTTGTGGAGTTGTTGGAAATGGCAAAAGAAACAAGTAATTTAATTTTGGCATCTCTGAGTGCTTCTTAAGATGCAAAATGAGCTAAATACTAATAAATATTTCAAGTTAGCCTACTCTACCAATAGATGTCGCTGTGCTGTGAAATCGGGTGCCGGGAGCGTCTTCCTCTCGAAGGGGAAGCCTCCCCCGTCCCTCTACGCCGCCTGAGTCGTGAAAAATCCGCCTCGGAAGGCTCATAAGGACCCCGTGACGGCGGAGGTTTGCACTCTCTGAGTGTATATATGCCTCTAGTTTTATTATTTTAAAAGAGCTATCGGGAAGGGACAGTAATGATGTATATAGAGTATTTTCTCATCCCTCATTCATACCACGAATTTCTTCTCGGAAGATAATTATTTGATAAAAGAGAAAAGTAATGAATAATTATGAGGCAAGAGTGACAAACCAGATTCGATCAGTTCTCAAGACAAGAACAATCTTCCAGGACAAACAAAATCATAGTGACATTACTTTTTTTTAACATGTTATATAAATACCTGATTTCCCTCCACTGATACACCTAAATAGTTCATTTTCAACTTATATTTGTGATAAATTTAGCCCATTAATACAATAGTAGAATAAATCGGAGGAATGCAGAATGCCCTAATAAATTATAATATTAAAACACATATAAAGTGCCTCTTAGATAATTGTATTCTCCATTAGTCATCCTAGGTAACAACTACACCTATCGGCAACCATCCCGACGGTAAACGAACGATAGTCATTTTTCTGGCAATAAAATTATAGAATCAAAGATTTGCTCAATAACTTTTCTTCATTTATACACCATCCATAATATATATCACTCAAAGCAAATACAATATGTTACTAGGATGTAAAAGCAGCAGGTTTGAGAGCGTTCAGCTTTTTTTGCGTTCAGCATTTAAAAAAAATTAGCGTTCCGTTCAATGTTTTTGCGTTCAGCGTTCAATATTTAAAAAGAATTTCCAAAAAAAGTACTGCGTAGTGATGACGTTTTTTTTAGAAATAATTTCCAAAAAAAGTACTGCGTAGTGATGACGTTTTTCCGAAAAAAGTCCCAGAAATGTTTGTAAAAATTGAACGCTAAACGCAAAACTCTTTTTTTGCGTTCAACGTTCAGCGTTCAAAAAAAGTTGCGTTCCGTTCATTGAACGTGCGTTCAGCTGAACGCCGTTCAATTTTGCGTTCCGTTCACAAGCCTGAAAAGCCAGTGATAAGAAATGTCCTCTATATCTTCTAGGCAATCATAAAAAACATACGCATGTATTTTTTAAGTTTAGAGATAACTATGAATAAAAATATTATTTCATATAACGGTATAAATTCATATTAATTCAAAGCTGATTTTTCGAAACGTATATGCCCAACAAAATCAATAATAAAATAACAGAAAAAATGCACAAGGCTAATCAAAACTTATTAATGGTAATTCACTTTTTCAAACATCTCTTTGCAGTATTGTATATTTAAATCATCAATCCAAAACCAAAAAGGTGGTCACTTTAGTAATATTTAAGATATTACATCATCTAATATTGTAGAACAACTTCTAACTAATTGCCTTATTCATTTTTATTTGAAATGAAAGGAGATATCTAAACTCTAAAAAACAGTTATTACAATAAAATCGTTTTTAGAAGAATCAATTTGCTAGAAACTATAAGTTTACCATAATTTTTTAAAGAAATTGATCTAAATTCGTGGGTACTAAGATGTTGTCCTTAGCTTCTTTGTTTATTTGTCTTATGTCTAAGCTATAAAAATAGCTATTAATTAAAGAATACTCTATAAATTATGTGTATCCATTGTTTTGTACGTTATAACTTTTGTTAGAGAGTAAAATAGAATGCAAAGAGCTATAATAAGCTAATATCATCTGGTATTCATATTTTGTTTAACTTTTCTAGTTCGAAATCAAATCATATTCAATTTAGTAAAACATTTCATATTTCTTCAACATTTTTTTGGTGGAGAATATACCTTAATACATATATTTTGTTTAACGGATATGTTGATATCATTTTATCTAGAAACTTTTAGTTTAAAAACTTGAAGTAGAGCAAATATTCAAAATGATTAATGAATAAAATACGTGATTTTTTTATGTTTAAAAATTGATAATAAGGTTCTTTTATAGTCAAAGGTTCCGTGGTTTTTAAGTTTAAAAGGTCCGAGAATACCGTAGCATACTAAATGTAATTATATTTAAAGAATATTGCATTTCCTGTCGATAAGAATATTTCAAATACATTAAGATAATATAAAAAAAATCCCCAATTTGTCTTTTTGAGGTCCTACGATATAATATACAAGAAAAATATATGAAATTAAGTAATTTATTATGAATAGGTTATGTGATTTTAAGTTTATAAAAGATCCGAGAATATTGGTAGCTATCTTTTGTTTATTTACATTTGAATCAAAACACCTTTCACATCAATAACAACAACACTTCATTAAGATTTTTAAGCATGTCCAATGTGTCCTTCATGAAACCCTAAAATGAACGACCTCCGTAAAAATGAGTTTTCAACCCTTTCAATCACAATGCCATTATCCTAGATGAAATTGCTCTCGAGGGGTTGGATGGGATCACGTGGGAGGCTCTCCTTAGTCGACTTTTGGACCGAAATCCTGCATTCCTTGGAAACAAGGCCATTGACCCTCAAGTGGAGGCCTTTATTGGTCTGTTGTGAAGGGGCTCCAGAGTCGAGGGGACATTAAAGTCTTTGCGATCAAGACTCACGGAAGTCTCTCGTTATCTTTGATAGATATAAATACGTTGATCCGGATCTGGGTAAGAATGCCAAGCATGAGTAGGAGGTGATTTCCTTAACCCCAATTAGTGTTCGGGGATCCGCTTACATTATGTACAATAAGATAAAGCGAACATCATGTTGACTTATAGATATATATAACAAAGATATATGTCAATTATCAATCAAAATGATGTTCTAATGACTTGGCATAGGTATAAAGTTATCATCTGTTGAGAATTGATACATGATAATGGCGTTGATTTGGTTTTCTTTACACTAAGAATGAGAACCAGGTCCACCAGACTCATAAGAATGGTCAGAATAGCAAATATTTGAACAACACGCAAATATTAAAATGACTTTTAGGAGACGTAAATTGTAATATGCGTAAAGAACGTTTTTTAAAGTGATAACAGAAAGTCTACAAAAACCTAGAGTACTTTTGAATCCTTTCATTGCTGAATATTACAATTATCACTTTTTATAAATATCCTTTACGCACTCATGTATTGTTTGAATTGTAATCGGCGAAAGTAGCAAATATTTTAAATCATAAAAACACTCGCATACAAGTGTATAAATTTATATACCTCTGTTCTATGTTGAGGCTATTGCATCAACAGCCATTAATGACAGTCTTGATTAGGATGCTGGATTTTAATAAAGGCCAAAACAAAACAAAAATCAGAGGGACCTGGAAAGAAACACAAATACATAGAGGGAGTGCGATAGCCATGTGCGTTAAGTCGGGTTCAACTATCAATGTTGAGGGCGCAGGTTCGAGTCCGAGAGGTTTTTTTTGGTATACCTCATTGATAAAATCCTATGTTCGATAGTCTAATTTTAATGCTATAATGTTTATTTATATCCAGTCGGATGCAATTCTGTCGAAACATATAGGCAAAAAAACATAATCGAATATTTATATTTTTAAAAAACTATAAGTTTACCATGTATTCATTTATTTTAGTTATATTTATATCGTCATGTTTTGTGTACAAACTATTTATCAATTCTAAATTTCTTATTTATTCAATTATATGATGATAACTTTATCCATATCAATGTTTTCTTGTTACATGTTCATTTTATTCAACAAACATAACAAAAAGCGGTCAAACTCTGCTTCAACAGTAAATTCCCTGTGAGCTACTAGTGTTTTGGAGCTAGTTTTTCATGGATAATTATTCAAAAATGTGTATATAAAGAATCACATCTCTTGATGCGCATCGTCCAGCTAATTTAGTCAACAGCAGTCATATTTATTTGCTTATTACGTTTTATAATTACAATCTATTCGGATATCTCCTAAGCGGGTCCTGTCTGATATAATAAGTGGAAGAAAGGAAATAAGTTTAGTGATCTATAATGGTCTAAAGTGTTTATAAGATTTCAAAACTTATCTCATCCTAAAATATAATTTGGTTCAATGGACTTATTGTGCATATACCTATAAATAAACTATGAAGTAAAATAAGGTATTTGTGAAAACCGTTTCATTTTATGTTTCAGTACAATTCTTGGTAATATAATTATTAGATTTTCAATATTCTTTGATATGCATTAAAATCATGTCATAATTTGTTTTTGATATATCAGTTCAAAAAACATTAATTTATATTCATATGGAACCTTAGTTTTTACCGGTATTTATCAATGCAATTCCTTACATTTTGCTTCTTTTATTTATAATTAATAAACTATATATATATATATTATTCTGACGTTTTGGTATTTCATTATTTGTTTGTTCTAAAGTACTAAAAATTAAAATGCATATGAAAGTGTAAAATAATATACTCAAATAAACATTTTTTTCTTTAAAATGTGATTTTTTATTATAAATTCCTAATTTTATTCCTCGTTTTATCAAAGTTTATTTTCTTTTTACGTTTACTTCTAGGTATAATTATTGAGCCCAATGACATTCCAGAGGAGATTTATCCATTTAAGGCTATTGACGGTGAGGAGAAGGGATCCTGCAGTGACTATGATACCCGTAAGGTCATTCGCCACCTTGACAGTCTCCCTAGCTTCGTTCAGAAGCACGGTGGAACCAACGGCTTTGTCCTTGTGGCCTCTCAGAAGAACCGTATGCGGGCACTCCTCGCCGACGACTACGACGAAGTCTCCTTTCCCCTCACGAGCATGCAGTGGTGCATCCTGGAGCGCATTGGGCGGCCCGCTACCTCGGGGAAGTCTCGCAGGGAAAACTCTCCTCCAATTCATGAACGAGAACCCCAAGACGCTTTTTTACCACCGCAAGGCCCTCATCACCTCCGGACTCATCACCAAGCAGATCCATCATCAAAAAAGCCACGGGCAGAACTTCCAGGGGACGCTCTTTCACCTCCCACGCTTTATACGGAGAGAAAGTCCAAGGCCCTCATGCTCGTTCACAACATGATCACTTTCCTCAAGACGAAGCGCCATGGAATGGTCTCTTGTGAGGAAATGCGGGCGCATTTAAAGCTGGGGCACAACATTAAGAAGATATACAAGTCGCAAGATTTTCTCAAATACATGAGGGGATCCTTCGTGGTCCCTTTCGAACGCTTTATCCCCTCTCCAACGATTGGCGCTGCAAGAACTCCATCAACAAGGAAAAAACAGTGCGAGTCCTTCAGCTCCTTGACATGGATATTGACCCAGAGAGCATTTGGCTTGATAAGAAGGAAGAAGAAGAAGACGAGGAAGAGGGCTGCTTCTTCAAGGATCAGAGCTCCATTCTCTATGACCGCTCCATGATGCATCAGGCCTATACGCTTCTGGAAAGAGTGGCCCGAGGGTATATACCAATGCGAGTTAGGCAGACGCCTCGGGTTGGGCAAGCTGGAGTCGCGAACAGTATGCCGAAACATGGAGCGGAGAGGATTGGTCAAAACAGTCATCAAGGACTCGGGGCGTCAAAGGATCACTTATTTTATCGCCTCTAAATTCAATCATCTGAGCAAGGCCTCCAAGAAACTCAAGGCGGAAAAGGATAAAATGGCTTCGTTTATTGAGTCCTCCAAGTCAGATGCTCCGATATCTCCTCTTAAGGATCCCCTCGCACCTTCCATCACTGAACTTCCAAATCCCTCTCCCCTCAACGTGGAAGTAAAGGAAAAAATCATGCCCATCAACACTCAAGTATTTGACTCACCAGTGCTCACTTCCTCTGCGACCAAGGGCCTCAAACAGGGAGACAATGCCTCCATCCGACAACTCAGCCGTGCAAACACCATCATGGAAACCGTTCGTGAGCTCAAAGTCGTTGATGACACCACGAAGCTCCACAAATTGATATTACAAAGAGAAGAGGCCGAAGGGCTCAAAACCAGGATGGACAAGAAGTCTCTTCTACGAATCCTTGGAAAACTTGAAGATGACCAACAGATACGTAATATAAAGGTGGTTTTGCAAAATGAAACCAAGAAGCGAGTGCTTCACTTCGTTTGTCATCCCGATATTGATGAAACAAACTCTGTGATTCAGTCAGCCATTGAGCAAGCGAAAATGAAGTTTAGTATAACGCCTAAGCATAGTGAGGGCTTTGTATTTCGAACTTCGCGGACGGCTGTTTCGTCCAAGTGTTTTCGGACGGGAAGCTCGTTTACAATCCCCGGATAGGAAAGACTTATGGCCTCCAGCCCAAATTTATCCGCATGAGGGAGTTCCATGTTTTCCTTTACTATCTTACCTATGGCTATAGCGGAGAACTTGTTGAGGATAAAGCTGGACTCTTCAAGGAATGGGAGGAGAGTCACGCTTTGGACTTGGACGAAGAGCTCAGGGAAGAGCTTCAAGACGTATCCATTTACTCCAGGAGCATTAACTGGAACATGTTCATACCCCAGCTGCCCAAACATCAGGGTTGGAGCTCGGGGTGGTGTCTCATGTGCGATGTTCTCCTTCGCTTGCCCCTGAGCTACTTTGTTAAACTTGTTAACGTCACATACATTATCCCTGGGATTGACAAATATCTATCACATCCCGTGAAGCAACATTACCTCATACAGTTCCTCCCTCATGAAATGCAAAAGAAGCTGCTTTTTCATAGGAAGTATATATTTTCCTGCTATGAAATCGCCACACGGCTAGCTTATATTGGCGTGGTTCAATTCGGACCGCACAAACTCAAGGAAAAGGATCAATTCTTCCTCTACATAAATAAGAAAGGCATGCTTTTGGATACGACCAACTCCACCCCTGCTTACCACAAGGTAGACCCTAACAAGGTATACTCCAAGAAGAAATTCGTGTTCCACTCCCTAGACGACGTCGAGCGATACTGGTATCGGATGTGGGAAATATGCATATATACACCCTTGGGCATTTCCTCCAGTTCTTTTGGCCAGGAGATTACGCTGGAAATCGTGGACAAAAAAGAGGAATTAATTGCCTGTTTAAGCCCTAGGGAGTGCGATGAAGCTGTTGAAAGGGACATTGGATATCTACCTGGGGATCAGTGTGGAGGGGCTGGTCTGGACTCCTCCATGTTCTCCCACCTGAAGCGAAGTTGGTCATGGTCAAGCGCCTGTGAGAAAAATAAGGCTTCCCCTCGAAGAAGAAATCAGGTCAAGACCTCATCTCTTCCTCTGCCCAAGCGGGAATCAATCCGAACCTCCGTCGTTCCTAATGCCAAGGCAGCGAGCCGGAACTTGAAGCGAAAGAAAAAAGGTGTATCATCATCCACTGCGATGCCTGCGCCTCCCTTATCATCTAAAGCACCCCCAAGAGTGCTGTACGAACCCGCATCATAGCCAAAAGAGCAAAGAAGTTCGAACGTAAGCCCTACTATGACGATGTGGACAAGGCAGCTCTGAGGCTCATGAGGAAACTTCGTGTGGACTGGACAAATGTAGAAGACTCTCTTCTTCTTCTATGCAAAGTGGCAGGAAGCTATTGTGTCAAAACACGCGGTATCAAATGGTACAATACACAGCAGTGCGTGACCTACTTCATAAACGCTTCCCTGAGAGCCTCAACAAAACCTCGCGAGCCTGTCAGCGGCGATTAAATTACATGTTGAAAAACTCCACGACGGCCGATAACGTATCCTTGTTTCTCTCTGACGTGCAGCAGGATCCTCTCGTCGCTGAAAGGTTTCAAGTAACTGACGCTGACAAAGGAGATGACGAGCAGCGGCTGAAGACAAATTTTGAGCCCTGGTTTCCATGTTGGTCGCAAAGTATCAGTCCATCGACGCCACTGATGAAAACAGTCCCTCCTTAAATAATATGATCCCTGACACCATGGAGGAACTCGTTAGCAAGTATAAGTTTGTCTATCCGCAAAACAAAAACGGTGTACATTTTCAGGAGCCAAAATGTGCTAATGACATCAAAGAGCTCATGATAAATACGCTCATTACGAGCTCCTTATGCTCCACATCCGATAAAAACTCTTGGGCCTTCCAGCTCTATAAAATTTATCAACAGTACCCAGACTGGATGCTTCGTAAAGTAATGAACAAACTTCGAACTGACAAAATGGTATCCCTCAAAAAGCAATGTAATCGCTCCAGACTCAAAATGGGGAATTATTTACCCTTGAGCTCATCTCCTTATCAACTCTCCGTTACCTTTTCTCACATCTTTCTAAGCCGCTACCAGCACGAGATTTACCATCAAAGCTGGGAGTTTATTAAAAAAGTAATGGAGTTTCAAAATATGAACCCCAAGGAATTTATGGAAGTGGTGCTGAACCATGAAGGTGGGTTTTCAGCTAGCGTAGCGGGCCTATCGGCTCTTATAGCACTTCGATTTCAAATTGAAGTTCCAGATCAGTTGGTGGTGATCGATCCTAACATGACTGGGGTGGATGACGCCTATGCTAGGATTCTTCGACGGTACAAGGAACTACTTCGCAATTCTGGAAGCAAGGAAATCGAGTCCGATGTGGTCTCAGGGGGCCTCAAACCCTCTGCACCCAAAAAACCCAAATTATCTGACTTGAAGACACTCAAGTCCTCGGAACCTTTTCAAAGGATAAAAAGGTGTTCTGAGGAAATGTGTTAACTTAGAAAATAGTGATATCATTTTCAAAGAAAGTCCCGTTTCGGAATCAAGCAGTGTCAACTCTGAGGAACGATCCTCACAACTCGTAGCCCGCTCCGCGTCTCGAATCGCACTTCATATCATGAAAGAGGAGTCCAGAGAGAACTCCAGCTCCAATGGAGAGAATAATGGCAGTAGGAGCATACAACATAGTCACGATTTTTTCGTGATCTCATCCTGCCGAATATTTGTCAACTACCTCGGGCTGGGAAAGCCAGAAACTTCCAAGACATTCAAGTTCTTTGAATCTAACAAGGGGACTCAGGTGGAGGTATCTCGAGCCTTTCTTCCGGCGGACATAGAAGCTCACGAGGGAATTCTGAATCGTCATGGTTTGGATGTCTATGGGAAGTTTAATTTGGGTGTTGCTAAGTTGAGAAAGACGTGTATTCCTGGGGATAAGACGTTTTATAAAGATATCCCTCCCAATACTTTCACTTCAGATATCTACAATTTGTACAGGGCACTGAGGAATTAGGAGTGACGGGAAGTGAGCTCATGGATAAATTTCCGGATGATGAGACGAGTTTAGCGTCTACAGTTGCCTCCATGATCGAATCATTTTAATTTTAAGAACAGGGTGCCTTCAAACGCGCTATGTCTGTGTAGAGTATGGATCCCCCTGGTTGCTCCACTCCTTCAAAATGCTTCGAACCAAGCACAAAGAGGCCGCACCACAAATCAAAACATCTAAAAAGTTATTTTATGTTGAGCCAGAAGGAGAAGATGATTCCAAGAATGAGATATCCGAGGCCGTCAAGAAAGTGGATTGGTCCAAGGTGGACCAAATACATATTCTCCTACGACCCTGGATTAAAATTGATGGTAACTTGAACAGGCGGGTGTTGGATCGCCTACTTGGCGCAGTGCTTGGGCACGTCATGCTAAAGCCAGGGATGTTCATGGATAAAATCCAGCAAAAGTTTTCTCCGGCCTTGCAACCCCATCATACTCGTGAACTTCTGGAAATGCTCGCTGAGATTGGAGCTGTGTATATTCTCAAGCTCAAAACGTCCTCGCCGTGTTCCTTGTTCTCTAGCATTGGAGCTATGGAAAAAACGGAACACAATCTTCTGGATGAGTCAAATCAACTGATTGTGGAACCCGTTGTGGATGCTATCATTAAGCTTGGACATTTATAGGGGATCGTCAATACAGTCAGGATTTTGTTTGTCAGTGTCCATGCCATCCGGATAAGAGATAAATACAAGAATGACTCTTTTATAATCTAAATTTCCATAGTTTGTTTTTTTACGTATTGATCCTAAAATATACGTAGTTTACACTTTGCATCTAATGAATCAAATCTAATTGAGAAAATATATACATGTTTGTTTTAAATAGGTGTATTTATTTGAGAAAAATATAAAAGTATTTATGAGGTACATTATCATTCTGTATAATATTTATCAGGGATGCCCAATCAGTCGATCGCAAGTGATTCTCGAAATAATAAAATTTTAAACATGATTACTAGATATATATGTTGGTGTAGCCACACTCGTATAAAAAAGTAGGGATCAATCACAAAACATTTTATTTGTTTAGTGTAACATTAATTAAAGTGTCTTTCTATTCTAAATATAATTTGACTTTTTACATTATCTCCAATAGAAAATGATTATAAACATTGTAACAAAACTATATATTATCGGCTTAATAAGGCATTTATTGACCCGATGAAACTGGTTAAAGTGTTTTACCATTTTCTATTGTAAGTCATGTAGAAAGGAAAAAAGTTATATTCATAAGTGCGACTTTTTTTGCTAAAAGTTTATCTCATTAAGGGAAGGTTTTGTTGATATTCAGTTTTATCATTCACTCTATTTATTTATCACAGTATATTTGTTAAGGAAATTAAAATATACATTCAAAAATATCGTAAAAAATCAAAGAAATTTTACTAATATCATTGATTCTTGTTAGGGTTGGGGTTTAAACAGCGACTTGGTACTCGGTTGCTTGGTGCCCGGATGTTTTGGGGCTGCTCAGCCTCAAAAGCATCAGGTTATTTTGACCATAGTACTGTAAGAGTTTTTATCCCTATGCTTGTCCCTTTTTTACTAGATGGCTACCCAGTCATATTGTTATAAAGGCAAATATTTAGATCCATGCTATTTGAAAAATTGATCCCAAGTGCAAAAATGTTGAACGCCTTAATATCTTTAAAAGCATATGGTTTTCGTCTTACATTTTTGTAAATATCATAATTTGTTGATATAATTTGTTGAAATTGGAAAACGGAAAGCATGATTGGCTGTGGATGACTTTAATACCGACTTGACATAGAAAGAGAAAAAAACTGAAAACATAGAGACATCTTTCTGGCCTCTCTTATTATAGTATTAAATTAATCACAAATCTCTCCCTTTTCATAACAGATTTTTTATAATTATTTTACATTTATTACAAAAAAATTCAATACATTTTGATGCGTGTTTCTTTTATCTTCTAGATGAATTATGAGGGGCGGTCTTACTATCTTCCTCCTTCACTTTCGTCGTCAAATCGGCCAGAAAAATGCTAAGAGAATTAATAAGCTTTGAGAGGAAGCCTAGAGAGCCTTCCGTGACGAGGGAGGCATTGAACTACTTACCATAAGAACAAGTCAGTCCCGACAAGAGACGATGGAGTTCCTCTCGTCCAGGAATCCTGTCGAATAAGTGACTCCAGGGGGAACTCCGTATCAAGGTTCCTCCTCTAGAGTTAAATAACTCAAGCTGTTTAATGTAACGCAATAATAATAATAACAGCTTTGTTATGAAAAAGGGAGAGGTTTGTGATTATTTAATTCTATAATAAAAGAGAGGCCAGAGAGATGTCTCTATGTTTTCAGTTTTTTTCTCTTTCTATGTCAAGTCGGAATTAAATCATCCACAGCCGTATTATTTATTGGGCTGTGGATGAATATAATACCGACTTGACATAGAAAGGAAAAAAACTGAAAACGTAGAAAAGGAAAATTATGACTCATGGAAGAAATGGACCAAATACATAGGTAGGCAAGTTTTTGAATGGAATTATCTAAGTATTGTACAAATACTATTTCTTATATAAACTGAGTATATAATGACATAGAATGATTTTATTTTTGCATTCTTAGATAAATAATCTCTTCTTTGGGTCAATATAGTTCAAAATCCCCCGGATTATGGTAAATAATACGTATTGTCTTAAATATCAAACATACCGATGTTAAAAGCACTCAAAAAGTAAATACATAAGGAAAAAGAAATATATGCCTAATTTCGGGCGCGATTGTTATAAACTGGAATATTTGAAAGGATAGAGTGAGGGTTGACGTCAGAGTCAACAATAATAAAATGAAAGAGCCTCCAATGATCCGAGTCGAGTATTCAATCTTTGCAATCCGGCCGAATGAAGGCACCTCAACACATACAGATAATGTCTTGGACCCCCTAGAGTCGTCGCCTCCCTTCCAGAAAGGCACCAAATTCCCTCCCCTCGTCTTCGTTAAAGGAGTTCCATCCTCGTCCTCGAAAGGAGTCCTATCCTTCGTCTTCGTGAGAGGAATTTCTTCCCTCGTCTTTGATTTAAAACTTCCCATCTCTCGTCTCCGTTATAGGATTCCCTCTCATCTTCGGGAGAGGAGTTTATTCTCGTCTGTCAGGAAGGGCCTCTCCTACCATCAACTCCTCCATATTGAAGACTTGTTCCTCTTAATGGAATTTTAACGAATCATCAGTCCTGTCTTTCTATTAAAGAAGCCTCATGATCTCCTGATGAACCTAGCTTCATGGTAGTCCAAAATGACTTGAAGATCATCATATTCCGGATGAAAGAGATACATGAACATCATTCCTTCCTATTATATTATTCAAAAGGAGAATCGAGAATATTTAACTTTGCTACGATGTTATTTATTACACGTCCATTATTTAGTGGGTCCCTTTTCGGGAGTGAGGAAAAAGAAGCGCTCGGAACGAAATCTTTCTGAGTGCCATGAACTGAAAATATATCATTAATCATAGTCAATATATTAACTAATAAAAATCTAAACAATACCCCATGTAGCATTAGTAAATATATAAACCAATTAAATCTATGTATAAATACTTCTATACCAATTTATTTTTAACAATTTTGTCCAGGAGGGAGTATTATGGGGATGATTCAGACTTTCGGAAGAAAGGACAAAGCAAACTCGGGGGCGGTCTAGAATAAAGGGAAGTATTTGGCCGATCTGGCAAGGACTTTATTTTGTCCTAGAAGCGAAGACTCGCCAGTTCATTATCCGGGAGGAAACCGAAAATTAAAAAGAATTAACTTTTTAAGGTGGGGTATGGAGAGTTGAGATACTATGAGAGGTGGGAAAGGGTGAGGACGGACTTTTTCAGGAAGTATACAAGTGATAGACACATCACATGTTTCAGTTGTGCAGTAGCACCAAGAAGGGTCCGAAAAGCCAACGTCTCTAATGACCAGAATCACTCCAGAAAAAGTGAGGGAAAAATTAAAGTGGGGGAACCTTAGAACTAGTTTTAAATGCTCAGTTTTAATCTCTAGTAATATTGAAAATTGTGTTTGTTTTACAATTTAGCAAATTTTGAATTAAATAGATTTGTCAATTATAAAATAATTATTTGCATGAATATAAATAGAAATCAGTAATAGGGCAAAGGTTTTTGAGGTCCTTTAGGATCTTGCCATTCTCCAGATTAGACTTTAATATACTACAGGACTCAAGAGTTAATTAGCAAATTCCACTAAGAGAACAAGTCCTTCAATATGGAGGAGGTGATGGTAGGAGGGG
>CP045897.1:25484308-25518667 GCA_013387185.1 Caligus rogercresseyi
TTCATTTTTTTTTCATTCCTTTAGTTGATCGTATAAAATTTAATGCAAAGTCAGAGGACCTAAAAATCGTCTACGCTATTGCTTTTCAACAATTTTCTTAATCAAGGTACGTTTATTTTGTTCACAAAATCCTACGACATACCACGAGGTACAAATATGAAATATTCATTTATATTTATATATATATATAAATATATTATATATATAAAGGAATAACCAAATGAATTAAAATTATTTTTCTAAGCAAACATAAAAGATTCATATTCATATATGATTCATAAAAATTGTTGTCTTTGAATATGTTTTCTGACTGAAATAAAGAAATGTTTAATTCTCTTATTTATAGAAAGTCTATGTGCCACTTTGGAGGTCTTTAAAATGTATTGAAATAATCATAGTTAATTTGGGCGGCAATTAAAGATTAACAACTGTGAATTTTGTTTCGTTTTCAAGCATTCCTTACTTTCTTGTTGTTTTTATACCAAGTTTTTTATTATTGTTGTTAAAAAAGTTAAATTTCTTATATTCCGTATAAGTATTTAAAACAAAATTAACCCTGGTATTATTTGCTTACACTTATAAGCCGTCGTATAGCTTGATTTCATGCCTTGGTATGATGTATTTGAAGCAATGCTATGAATACACTCTATGCTCCCCCCCCCCCCCTGTGGCATTAATTGATTAACCTTGAGAGATATTAGGCAAGTATATACATGCTTTACCTTGTGGTTAAACGGGATATGAGAGGACTATAAAAGACCAGCATGTTGACAGGATATTATTGGCTTTTTATGGAGCCAAGTGGAGGATTAATCCTTTTAGGTGCGCAACATATATAAAAATAAGTTTAATATGCATGAAAGAAAAAACCCAGGTGTTTTTCCGTCCTTTCCAACCCTTTGTTACATTATTATATTCCTTGGCGTCTAAGCAAAGAATGTAAAGGTTAAATACACTTAATTTTGCACAGCTTGAGATCCATTACAATATAAAAGTACAAAGTATTCTCACTTGCTTCGGGGATACAATATAAAGGGGAAAATATATATTTTCAAATATATATTTAGTCAATTATTTTTATTGTTGGAGCTAGCCTTTTTGTATCAAATCCTCAATAGGCGTATAAAAATGTCGGAGTTCTTTGTTTTGATCAGTTCAAAAAACTAGGGCGATTGGATTAGGTTAGGAAATTAACTTTTTAAGGGAATGATTTTTATTAGTATTCTGAGAGTTGGTAACATAACCCAATAAAAAATATTTCATTTCATTCTTCTTTAAAAAATAATAATAGTATAAATACATGTTTCTTTTCTTTAAGTATACAGACTTATACGGGGATTTATAAACCTTGAACTGCAACCATATTTGCGTTAATTTATACTTTGCTTTAAAAAGACTTATCCTACAAACAAGCCCAAATGCTATATGTACTTTGTTTTTCACAGCGTTAAATCCTCACTGTATCTTGTTAATTAACAGGTTTCGTTATGTTTGGTCATCGAGAAATATTTGTTGACCACAAAATTTGGACTCATGATCTTTTAACGTCATTTTTCAGGAAACTTAATTGTGGATACCATCTTTTTAAGCATTCCAGTATTGTTTACAGAAATATTAATTATAATTTATGTACAATTGCCATCCATGTGTTAAATATTCAGTTTTATTAAACAAACTGTAACCTTCAATTTATTTAAAGGGTTACTGTCATATGTTTTGATTTTATGAAACGTAATGTTATGGATAAATAATTCACTCTGATTTCATGGTGTGTTTCATAATGTGAACAAATAGGTAACAAATTATCATTTCCACATAAAAACATTTAAGGACAATATTATTGAATCACTTTTATATAGTATTCAATATCCATCCCTTTCATTTTAAAGAACCATGGTCCCTGATAAGAAGACCACTTCGTCTATTCCTGAAGCTGCATCTAGAGAAAAGAAAAGAAGAAAACAGATCCACTTTTATTTTCCTCCTTGATTCCCATTCACATTTTCTAGTAACAACATCAATAAAAAAACCTCAATATCAGATGCAGCATAGCTAATGGCTAAATGATACGAATAAAGGCTCTGGGTCCACCAACCCTTACTGCATCCATCTCTCTAAAGGAGAGGGTTCCCTCCCTCAGGAGTGACTTATGGGGTATGGGCGGCATGTTTTGCAAGGAAACGACAGACGTAAATTAGAATGACGGATGGGTTGTTCTAAATGTATATATTGGGTGTAGTCACTGTATCATCTCCATATAATAGTATCAATGACATACTCATTAATATGAAAGGTTTTGTATTTGATAGCCATTAATATTATTTATATTCGGATGTAAATAATGTTTATGTTCCTGGCCTCGTCCACAAATGTAATTTTATTTGGATGGAAATAACATTTATGTTGCAGGGCTAATGCACAAATGTATTTAATATAATAAATATATGATTCACATAAGTAACATAATTTAAGTCCTAAAGCAAAATTATTATACATTTTTTATGTGGAAAAAGTTTATTATACAAAATATATAAAATATTGTTTTTATTTGTACTACAAATCATAACGCACCAAGTTGTTGTGCCTTTGAATAGCGACTCCTTGTAAAGTAACCCCGCTATCAGGGGCGCTAAAATACAGAAGGAGACAATTAATATATTTGATGTGTTTTATCTTATTCAATATTTACGACTTAAAAAAAATTGCACTATAAAAAAATCAGCAAATGTTTTTTATTCATCTCCTTTAATATTATGAGCTCTATTTATGGATATAAAGAATAATGCAACTCATAGAGTCTCTATATTAAAGTGCCAGATATATCCTTTTTTGTGGTAAAATGGAATATTTGCATCAAAACCCTTTACTGATATAATTCCAATAACAACAAAGCAAAGTCTTAATCCATCAGTATAAAATCTTCAATGGAGTACGACTCACAAACATAAAAAGGCGTGATCAAAACAATGCTGAAAAATTACTATATTTATAAACAAACAACTTTAAAACAATCCTGATACACAAAAGGCTTTTCGACGATCCCTGGATACGTTTTCCCTACCAAAAGCAAATTCAAACTCCCTTCCCGCCCAAAACGCCTCACATTTCATCAAACAACCACCAAATATTTGCCGATATACGAGGAGGAACTCTATAAGTGTCAAATTCATTAGAGTATGCGTCCCTGGGTGGTGGTAGCGGTAGTAGGTAGGTAGGTAGTTATTGCCCTCATATGCACTTTTTTTTCTTCCCCTCCCCCCACCCCCAATAAGTGTTGTTCATTTAAATAAACATTATAGTCAGTCATTGCTACTACTACTACTGAAAGAAAGCAAAAAAAAGGAAATCATTTTTTGATTGTTTGTGTTTTGTTGTGGGATGTTTTGACAATGATAAGTCGAGGAGAAGGGGGGATATTTACTATTGACAGGACTGGGCGGGAGGAGCTCTTGTGGGCTATGGGATAGATAACAATAATAATACTTATACATAATACTAATATTGATGATGCACTTCTATCCTGTTCTTATGACCCATGTGTCACCTGATGTGCACTCACTGAATGAGAAGCGACTGATGGATGCGTTTTTCCCTTGTTTCTTGAGACACTAATAAAGCTACTACGCCCTACTTTTTTTCCCTCCAAAAATCCATGTGTATGTCATGTGTTTCAAATAATGTGACAACCATATGAAAAATGCAATGTCAATTATATTTGAATGCATAGTTGCATTAATTTAAACAAGCTATTATGATAATTGTGCAATACATTGAGTAGATTTTCTGTTTCTTTATAGTTTTTCCTTGTAAAACGTTGTTCAATCATCCAAATTTGCCTGGCAGAAGATACATTAGAAGTAAAATCTTTGGTTAAAGCGGCCACCCTTCACTAACAACCGGTTTTTCGGATTCCCTTGGGTAGACGGTAAATACAGGTTTGACTTTAGTCGACTAATCTAGATAAATTACATACGCCTTCCTGCCTATAATGAATTGGATCGTGACATACTTGCTTTCCAGGTCTTTATATTATTATAATAAGAATATCCAACCTACAATATGGTTTTAGGGACTTTTTCCAATTAAAATTTATAAGTGTAAGAGGATAGTTATTTTTTGAACAATCAATTCTTTGTATGAAATCAAACTTAAAACTAATGATATAAGTGAATAGATAAATAATAGATCTTTTCAACGCAAATACTTTACAAAGGAACCTCGTCTTTCTAAACAACTCAATGATTTTAAATATGTGCCTAACATAGACAATGAAATATTTCATCATGTATGAAGATGAATAATGTGATAAGATGTATTTAAAACAAAGAGCTCGTTCTATATTAATATAAACAGAGTTGTAATCATTGTGTGTGAACAGTGAGGGAACTCTGTCTGATAACGGGATAGTTGATTCAAATGATGTGTCTGACGATGTGCAGAGAGAAGGGCTCCTGATGAAGAGACGGCCAAGCCTTGGAAACTCGTTCATATTTTTTCAAAAGACATATTTATTTTTATGCTATATTTGAAGGGCATTTAGTTTTAAGTAGGCAGTCGAATTTACTCGTAAAACGATATTTTACTATTTATTTGCACCTCGAATATATGTATATATATATATATATATATTATATATATATATCTATAGATATATTATATATATATATATATATATATATATATATCTATATATATATATATATATATATATTATATAGATTATATTTATATTCCCTTGTATATTTAATTGTATATTATTATTAAATTTTATTTCAATATTCTTAAAAACAACAACAAATGCTTCATTACAAGCAATTCAAATCGTCTATCGACATATTTCATGCATAGATATAGGAATACAGCTTTGTAATGACACAAATAAAGATACAAAATAACAATTTTTCATTGAATAAATAATGATTTGTCATATTGAGAAATACTGAATAAGATATAAAATATACCAAATAATTACAAACAAAAATGTCTTACGACCATTAGGTTTTATACTTAATATAGTATAAACCCTAATGGTCGTAAGACATTTTTCAATGCTATATCCTTATTTCAAGATGACAGTCTATAGAAAAATCTATAACTACTATGCTTATCACAGTATAATACAGTTTATATTCACAATAAAACTGTGGCGTACATCAACTAGCCACAGACACTTTTCTACAAGTCTATTTGCTTAAATGCAACAAAAGTGTCCAAGGAACATCTAAAATTTGACTGAATTTAAATAGCAATTAATAAAAGGATATTCATTCCATTTCATTCATTTCAAAGATTTCATTTTTTGTAGGCAATTCCTACTGCCATAAAGTATGATCCAAAAGCTTACGAAACAATCCTTTAATGTTCTATATATTTTTTACACTCCCAAATAAACATATTATGCACTAACTACTATACTTTAAATGAAATGTAAATACTAATTAATCCTACCATTATTTCTTTGATAAAGTAAATAAATGTAATAAACTTCATACAAAAAATAACATTTTTTGTCAAACTCAAGTTGTAGTAATTTCTAAGCGTCCAGCATTATAAAATATAGTCTTCACATAGCTTTAGAAACATATTTTTGGGTGTTTTCTGTTTTCAGAAGCACAAAAGAAGTATTTGAAACTATCTATTCATTTTTTTGGATATCATATTGTATATGATACAATATGCTAATTCTAACACAAATAAAATATATAATACTGAATAGATTTCGTTTGTACCCATTGCAAAAAAGAGATAGAAGAAGTGTATTGATTTAGATAAAACAACTTGATTGGAATATATATTTGAGTAGATACATATTTATTCTCCTTTTTTTTGCAAATTGATGCATAAATTATTATTATTATACTATTCATGAGACTCGTCATTTTGCAAGCAATATCGTTGTTTTCTGAATAAATGATAAAATTATCATTCATAATATGTTTAATCAATTATGTAAAAAATCTCCCAATTATACAAATTTATTTATTATTTTACAGCTTTATTTTTCAATAAACGAAGATATTTTCAATACATTTGGTCGTATTTTCTTAAAGTACTCTGTTTATATATATGTATATGTTTATATAGGTATATATATATATATATCAAACTTGTTGACGTTCGCTAAAATTGTCATTCGTTTGTCGTTCACCGAAAGTTATCGTTATTTTGAAAATTGAATCGTTTATCTTTCGTCCTTCTTCATTCTGAAAAAAATTGACGACGTTTTTTAGAAAGGAATTTTTCTCGCAATTCTGAAAAAAGTGATAACGTTTTTTTTAGAAAGAAATTTTTTCCTATAAAATGAAAATCTTTGTCTTATTTTTGGCACCAAAAACGAACGACAAATGATCAGGACTTTTCCTTATCGTTCGTCGTTCGTCAAAAATTTTATCGTTCGTCGTTCATCATTCGAGAAAGACAACAAAGGAGCGATAAATCAAGAAGTCTGATATATATACATATATATATAAGCAAATCATGTAAATTGTAATATGTTGGCAAATTATTCATTTTTCAATTGTCATTTTTCCAAATTATGAATAATTTGATACTTTAATACAAAATGTTATAACGGTTCAACCATTTTCTTACAGAGTATATTAAGTCCAAAGAAACAGGGACATAATTAATTTATTTACGACGCCCATTAGTTCTAAATGTATTACTGTTTACTACTGACAAATATATAGAATATACACTAAAGCAAAGAACACAGCCACTTAAGGAGATATCGATATTACTATAGTAAACGGGTAATCATATTGAATAACTGAAAATTTTATTGATAACATTTTTTCATCATTGTTCATTTTTGTTTAAAGGATAATTTTTATTTCCTCGTTCTCCTCTAGCAAAACTAGATGCCTTTCATAGGACCTAGCGAGGAATTCGAAGAATAAATGATGATCAGTCAGTGCTATTTTTTTTTCAAACAAAGTTCACATGGTTCACTAGTGTTTGTCCATATACTCAAATGAGAGAGAAAGGTCCATACCCAGTGTAGGCTTGACGAGAAGTTGATGTCGGCGTTTAAATGGTTTGGTTTCGGGGGAATCTTTATGGAGCATGTGTGTGTGTCATATTTTGTTCATTTCTGTATCGGTGAATCATTATTGTAAAGAAAATCATTAAGTAGATTTTCAACACAACGAATCAAAATAAATAAATTGTTACTAAATAATCTAAAAATTAAACCCCCAAATGAACCTAAAGAATCTACATATTTTAATTAAAAGTATTTAATGAGCATTTTTCAACATTATTGTGCCTCTCATAAAAATTATGATATCTTAAAAGTTTTTGTAATTTTTTAAATACTCAAAATCACTTAAGCTTCCTTTCTAGTTGACGGCGCACAAATACACAAGTATTGATACCAAAACCGAGAGAAATACCAATAATCAATAATAATTGTATCTTGGCAATATTCATATTTTTTTGAAGATAGAGAAACAATCTTTGGTTTATGCATATAATATTACTATAGTTATCGATAAATGATTTTTTTTCTGCAACAACAACATCAACAAAATGCCTAAAGGGCCCTAGTTTTTATTCTTCTCTATAGCTCTTGATGGCTTTGCTTTCATATATTTTCTTTCTGTGCCTTATTTGGGGATCATTAGCAAGGGTAGAAAGTGCACAGTGTTAATATGAATATTGACAAAACAATTGGGATTATGTTATGCATAGACTAAAGGACAAATTGCCCTGATTTGCATGATTGACTTTTGAATCACAATATGTTAAGTAGGTATGGGCCGTGCTTGAGCATTTTTTAATATTAGTTTGAGTCCTTGGCATTGCCCTATCAAAGACTTTTACATTTTCCCCTTGTCTTAGATGCATTTATGAAACATATCGAGAGTGTCGTTTTTCTGTTATTTACATTGAACCTCTTCATTGATAAAAATATGAGTGTTTTCTATAATATAGAGTAATTACTATCTTTTTCATCTTTGAAAATATCTGTCTTCATGCATCAGTTTCTTCAGACTACTGTTTGCATGGCCATATTTGCAACTGTGGATGACAATTTACTTATCATTTTCATAAAGTTAAAAATGAATTGAAGGCGTATGCTGAGTGTTTTAAAAGTTGTTTAATGATTGGACCCTCCGAATTTTTATTCGTATTTTATCGTGGATTCTTTTAAAATAGTTATGAACTAAAAAAAGAAGTTTTATCCTTAATTAGAATTAAAAATTAAGTGTTGATTTTTTTATTGTCATTTTATATATATACAACCTGTTGTATACATATATTTCTTTATACTACAGGTTGTATTATATGTAAAATGACATTAAAAATCAACACTTAATTTGTAATACTAATACGGATAAAACTTAAAGACATGTCTTTAAGGTGTTTTTACATGACATCTAAACATAATTCTACTATTTGATACATATTTTGATGATATTTTTATTGTAATAATTTTTACGTGAGAAAATAAAACGAATGTTTTTATTTAAAAAAAATATATAATTTATTAACTTACATGAATTTTATAGGAAGCTCTGTAAAATAATTTAATAATAAATTTGTCTTGATATATTGTCACTTTAGTGTTCTAGGTCACTCACCTATTATTATGTATTTACTCATTTTAGAACAATGCTAATTATAATTATTATATAATTATTCATTTCTAAATGCATTATAACGAAAATATATCTAAATACTTTTATTAGAATCCTTATCTTTTTAGGTTTAAGAATGTCTTAAAACATGGTGACTGTAAATGGATCCTTGGATTAGACTTAATGACAATATCATTCTAATGCATCTTTTTAAGTTACTTGATCCTGTCTAAAGAGAACATCTGCTAGTGATTAGTCAAATTATTCCTCTATGAATATACAGAGCGAGCTTTATAATTGTAGAATGAATTTCAGAAGCTCATTAATGATGCTAGTTCAATGCATGATAACCGATTTAAAGTTGTTTTATTCCAGATGTTATGGACATGACTTCTGTTGATTTAGAGTTAGTGAACATTTTTATTTGGATATATAAATTTACTAAAGGTTTCCTATGTTAACCAAATGAACGTATATATATATATACACGAGTGTACCACAAAATTTATAATTTAGTTTAATTGTCTCTGACTACCTTGGGGCGAGCTTTAATGGTTTTTTACATTAAAACTTCCTGTTGTACCAGCCATGTAGAGCACTTGTTAGTAAACATTTTTTTACTCATTTTTCACCATGATCATGAGAGAAGAATCGTGAGATGATTGCAGACCTTCTTAAGGACGAAATGGACAAAAAAAGAGATCATGGAGATTGTTGGCTGCTCACTGGCTACAGTTTACAATGTTTCAAAGGCTCTAAAGGATGGCAAAGAACTGGCCGGATTCCAGGCAGTGGAGGAGCAATAGAAGAGGACTGAAACTTTCTGGGAAGGTCAAGGAGCGGTGAAGGAGGATCCCACAAATCAATTCGAAGACTGGCTCGGACCATGGATGTGGATACTTCTACAATGGGCTTTGAAATATGACCTGAAACAAAAAACTTATGTCAGGAAGCCCAGACATCTTTTGACAGAGGCAATGAAGGTTAAGAGGATCGAAAGGGGCACCAAAATTCGCTCAAACTTTCACAAGAAGAAGTCCACTGTGATAATTTTCTCAGACATGAAGACTTTTACAGTGGACCAGGTCTACAATCGGAAACGATCGGTACCTTGCGGAGTCGATAGATGGGTCATGGGAGTTTACAAAACCAAACACCCAACCCAAGTGATGGTTCTAGAAGTCGTGGCATCTGACGGGACTACCATGCCTCCGTATTATTTTCGGGCCGGAGAGAAATTGATCGTCATGTCTACTTGAAAGTCCTGATATTCCATTTTTTGCCCTGGTTGAAGGCAAATTACCCAAGTGACAACTATGTGTGGACTCAGATGGAGCTCCTTCCACACATCAAAGTTGGCCCAGGAATTCTGCTCCAGGAATTTTGCCGATTTCTGGCCAGCAAACTACTGGCCACCCTCAAGCCCCCTGGACTTTGCTGTGTGGGCTTTTTGGAGAAGGAGACCAACAGCACTCCCCATCCTAATGTGGACTCTCTCAGGACCTCCATCACTGCTGCTGGGTCTACAAGTCTACCAACTTCATCAGAAGAACTGTGCTGCTTTCTGCCACCGTGTTAATGCAGTCATTGATGCTAAAGGAAGCTACAATGAATAAAAAAGATGCCAAGATTTTTTTCCCAACATTTGTTTCAGATGCTTCTTGATAAAAGGTCAAATAAAGTTTCTAGAAGTCGAGCAAGAATTGATTTACGATTTTCTAAATTTTGCTGGTACACTCTGTATATATATACACACACACATATATATATATATATTTTGTGAAACTATGGAAGGAATCCTAAAATGTAACAAATAAAAGCTAAGATATATATATTTAATCAACTACATACACCTCCATCTTCATAAGAAGTGTTATCTAACTCTATAATGAGTCGAGAAGGGGAGGGTTGGAAGAAAAAAATAAACATTTATTTTGAAAATGTGAATTTAACATTCACCTCCTCTACTATTGAGTACTATATTGTATCTAGAAGTAAAAGCGGAATTATTCCCCAAGGAAGAGAATATTTTGACTCACATTAAGAACTTCTGACCTCCAAATAGTGTTTGCTTTTTCATTGCGTATGTGCTAGTCTATATTTGGGGGTATTTACTATATTTACAAACATCGGCCACTAAAAGCGTTCATCTTTCATTGATACACACCAAAAAATTATTTTTTTAAACAGATTTGTGTTGAACAAAGGGATTAAGAAGGGATAAATATTTCAATTAGAAACATAATATATTTATAATTTATTTTATTGAGAAATCATCCAAAAAAAATTACAAAAGTTTTAGGTATTCTTAGGTTATATATATTATATATATATTATAATATTATATATATATATAATATATATATATATCTATATATATATATATATATATATATATATATTATATATATTTATTATATGTGTGTGGTATGTACAATAAAACAAAGAATAATGTTGATAAATAATCTGTAAAATCAAATATAACGGTAATAAAAAATATTCAGTAAATATAAAACTTATAATATTTGTTGCAAGGTATTAGCAAGAACTAATAATGTTATGTTTGAATTATAAAACTTATGAGTTTCACTGGTAAAAATCTCTTCTTTTAAATTGAATACATGGTATTCATCAACAAACAATTTATTTTGTATATGTGAAAAAAAAACTTGTAAAAATTATAATATTGTCACGCTTTTTATATTTATCATGTTTTATTGGTCGTTTTTTTAATGTTTTGACTAATTTTATGTTTAATGTATTTTAATTTGATGTTGTTTTGTATATTCAAGAATGTTGTGTTTTGTTTTAAGTTATGTTTTAATATTATTTAGTGTTTTTGCCTGTTAAATTTTGTTTAGAAATCTTATTTTAAACTAGAATGTTTATTTTTATATGTAATTTCTCTAATCAATAAAGTTTCTTATATTAAAAAATGAATTTTATTAAATTTTTAACACTATAGAATGAATTAATCTGATAATGGTGTTTAAATATCTTCAAAGAAACATAAATTATATTTAAGAACAAGCCAGTTGTGATCTTTATTTCCATTAAATTAATTTAAAACAATCACTGCGATAATTCTACATAAGGGTTCCTTGATTCTTCTTCAATTCCCAATCTTAAGAATGGAGGAGTTTAAGCCATTGTGGAATCCTTTCCATGGTATAGGAATTATTTGCCCATGAATTGCTGATGCATGATTTCCCTCATTACTCTCCATAGATAATCATTTGGTATGAAATGCAGGAGGACTCACTCGAAGAAAAAGGAGGCACCACTTGTCTCTAAGCACACAACCGCTCATCGAACGTTCAAAGAGGTGGGGATGGTGATAAAATAGTAATAATATAAACAACAACACTTTGGATCCCTACACAATAATAACACGAAGAAAGAAGAAAAATAGGAGGAGGGTATACAAACATCATCCGTAAAGAAATGGAATACTAAAGTAAGTATAATCATAAGAGCCTCCTGATTCTCAGTGGAAGAGGGGAATGACTTGAAGTGCATTTTTTATTTCTTTTATACTCTATGGGATGCATTATTTAAAAAAATATTATTTTCCTTTCTCTCTCTCTCTCATTGTGGTTAAAACTATTTACAATAATATAAAATTCAAGTAGGAGGATTACTTTATATATTAAATATATAAGTAAATGCCCCTACTCGTCCTTCAGTATTAATCCCATTTAAGAGAATTCATGAGATTTCTATTGTGGTAAATATATTTTTTTTGAAATATGCAGCTATCCTTAACCCTAACCAGGCCGGGGGGGGGGGGAATCCCCCCCCCCCCCCCTCCGGTTTTCTGGGATATTTTCGTGAAAAAAATAATTACGCGCTAAAATTTTATGACTTTTAAGATTGAAGTATTGCGCATCTTTTGATACCATTTTCGAAAAAATCGGACCTACCCCTACGGCGCGGCAGGTCATTTTGCGAACGTTTCATTGATTGCATTAATTGGAAATATGCATAAATACCGACTAATTTGCATAATTATTACTGTATGCAAATTAATTTTACCTGTTCTGTGACATGTATGATATATCAGTATGATACTATGATGTAATAATGCTAAAGATTGATGCTAGTGGCATTAATTTCTGTTATGTGTATGAAAGATCACATTTTGATGCAAAATTTGCATATTGGAATAAATTAACATGCATAATTAAAAACCCTTTGTTCTATGGTGATGAAATTTCGTGTGGTTGTACATTAGTGGTAGACCTAGTTGTGTGCCAAATTTCACAAGTTTTCGTCGCTCCGTTGCCGAGATCTGAGGGGGGGGGGGGAATCCCCCCCCCCCCCCCGGCTATAGAGGAGCCAAAATAACCCGGCCTGGTTAGGGTTAATATGAAATGGTGCTTTTTATTTTCAATGAAACAAAATAAAAGCGAAGGAAAAAGATATCCAAACTCTATTGCTGAAAAGTTCCTAATGAACTCCTTCCCTTTAAAGGCAGGGACGGGCCTCAATAATACGGGACTGTATCTATATATCTTGGGGGAGACATCAGTCCCCCTTCTATATTCAAAGGCGTTCAATACTAACTACGAACAACAAATAATAATACAAAGTAAAGACAAAACAAATCCTAAATATAAGATATGATATCAACAAAAATACAATAAGAATGAGGAGACGATGATGAATACTTTAAATAATATATATACACATTTACAATTCCCAATGGTAAATATTGCAGCACGTTATTTAAAAGTTGTGCGTCAATAAATTTTTACTTTTTTATTATTTTTCTAATCTTAATTGTTTATATACGTGAATTTCAAATATCAATATTTTATTACACTTTTCTTCATGGTACTTCTATATAATTCCATGATATATAAGATCGCCTTCTAAATACAAAAGTATTTGAATGACTACTTTTCAGGGAATTAATTATATTAATTGAATAAGTGTTTTCATCAAAAAAAGTTGAGAACTTACACATAATTTGTTGGGTTGAATTACAAAACATCAAACATGTACTTTCCTACTCATTATTATTTTATGATTGACTTTGGTAAACCGTATGGTTTCCTTTTGTTCATATAATGATTTATTCATTCAAAGTTATTGTATATATTATATATAGGTATAATATGGGTATGGTTGTCCTTTTGTTCATATAATGATTTATTCATATTTTTTTTTTGCCTATATGGTTCGATATAATTGCATCCGATAGGATATAAATAAGCATTATAGCGTTAAAATTAGTCTATCGAACCTAGGATCTTATCAATGAGTAGACCAAATATGACCATCTCCTCTCGGGATTCGAACCTGCGCCCCCAACATTGAGATTTGAACACGCCTTAACACGCACGGCTATCGAGCTCCCTTATTCATTAAAAGTTATTGTAAATATATATATACAATTGTAAGAAATATACATCAATCAAAGGCAATTAACTATAAAACTATATCTACACGTAAAATAATATTTAAGAAAAACACATACAATTAAAACAACAAATTAAATAAAAAAATGAATATATAAGGTATAAAAAGGTCATAAAGAAAAATAAATGTTAAATTAAAAATGGATGAAGTTTTTTCATCGAAGGGTCTTCTTCTTTGTCAGGACGCGGATTGATATGTAATCAGACTTTTGTATTACAAAGAAACAAGGGAGTGCATTCTTATTGATGTAGTAAAAGCAACAGTGGCCCTATAAAGTAAGAATATAAAAATGTATTCTCTATGCCAATGATAAGTATGTATTTCCATTGAAAACTACTGTTTTAAATTACATTTTGCTCCTGCATCCTGTGTCAAGCATTCAAGACATAAAGCTACAAGATTTGAAAAAAGTGTTTGGAAGCCAACTGTTTTTGAGATTATCGATAACGATAGCATAATTATACGTCTCTAAATTGATCAAAAGAAAGTTAAAGTAAAAAAATGAAAATGTATAGTTAAAAGGAATGTATTAGTTTTAAATTGAAGAATCATATTATAAAAAAATATAATGTGGCATCTTAATTTGTTAGATGGGTGTATATCTATTTGGGGAAAACAGTCTAGGAAAAGACATTTCAGGAAATAATATATCTTACAAAACAACTGATAAAGAAAAGTAAAACCTACAAAATACACGTTCAAGCACATAGTCGCAAGTGGAATACAACAAAATATTGTCCAATTTTCATATACATTTTGTTGAAAAGTTTTTTCCTTCAAAACTATTTGGACATTATTTAGATACATTCCACTCATATACTTGCAAGTCTATGTATTTTGACCTTCTTTCCATATGCCATTATTTTCCTTATTTATCTATATACTTTTAACTTTTTTTATCATTTTACTAGGATATTTAGGCCTATATATATTTTTTTTCGTTCCTTTAAAAACATTTATTCGGTTAACTGTCAAAATTTTATACAGGTAAAAATAAATACACTAAAAATATATACAGAAAACAGAGTAAAACTATTAAGGGCAGTTGCAAAAGCAAAATGAACATTTAGTTCGCATTTACTGCCCTGAAGTATAACCTTAAATAAAAGGACAAATCATTTATTCGATTGGTTTAAAAAATTTACGATGTCTTCTTAAATTTTTTGACAATTTTTATGTAGAGCTGTTGATCTTGCTGGCACATATTTAATCTTGCTGGCACATATTTAAAGCCTATATTTGTTTTGCCCAACCCATTTTTCAAAATATTAGTTGTTATATCATTTATTTTAGTGTTGTTGCCGTGACTTCAACCCATCATTTGGTTTTTATAACACAATAAGTTGTACTTGTAAGTACTTTTATAGTTTGTTTGAATGAATAAAGAATGACAATTCTTTTTATTATCATAGAAGAAGCTGCTGACGCCACTTGCATTCATTTATCTCTTGGCCAACAACTGACTCATCATAACAACTTTTTGTAGATATGTTTGACTGTTTGGCTTATTATGTTATTATTATTATTAGTTTGTTTCTATGCGTTTGGGGGGAGAGTGTATATAATGCAAATACCAATTGACAAATCCCTCGTCTTATATATTTGTTCATCGTCATCAATTATTGTAATCCCTCCATACAAATGCTCACTGTTAAAAGCTCACAACAATAATGCAGATAAGAAAACTCACCTGATGTTGAAGGAAACAACATAACATGATACACACAGATTACGTACAAAAGATATATTCATCATGAGGTAATTCCTACTTATTTTACAAAAACAATTTTGCTTGATTTTCTGGCTACTTAAATTACTCAATGTTATGACTAAAGATGCGAAGGCAATGGTGAAGGATTATCTATTAATATCTTTATTTATTGCTTGAATAAAAAATAAATCGAAATGAAAGTAATGGAAGCGAGAAAAATGCTGCAGAAGATAATAGTACTTATTAATATACTGGGGCTTATTAACGCCAATTTATTATATACATAAATATAGTTAGATGAACATACCTTTGATTGTCATAATCAAATATATAATTTAAACTAGAGGCATATATAAACTCAGAGAGTGCAAACCTCCGCCGTCACGGGGTCCTTATGAGCCTTCCGAGGCGGATTTTTCACGACTGGGGCGGCGTAGAGGGACGGGGAGGGTTCCCCTAGACGGAAATTCCGAGAGGAAGACGCTCCCGGCACCCGATTTATCAGCACAGCGACATCTATTGGCAGAGTAGGCTAACTTGAAATATTTATTAGTATTTAGCTCATTTTGCATCTTAATTCTGCACTCAGAGATGCCAAAATTTAATCACTTGTTTCTTTTGGCACTTCTAACAACTCCACAAAGTTTCATCCGAATCCGTTCGGTACTTTTTGAGTTATCCTGCTGACAAACAACCAACAAACCAACAAACTAACAAACCACAAACAAACAAACCAACTCCAGTGAAACAATACCTCCTTCGGCGGAGGTAAAATACAAATGAATAAAAAGTCCTTACAGAATGACGAACGAACGCAAAAGCATTATATGAAAAAATTTAAATAGATAAAGCATTATTTTGTATTTCAATATTTTAATTGCTATTTATCTGTTTCCTTCAAGACTAAATGTCTACAATAATATATATATTTGGCCATTGGTTCTTTGACCTTTTTATTCTAAACGGCATATATAAATTTGATATCACAACATTAAAAAATCAAGAAATATTCTAACATAGATTTCTGCCCGTTTTTTTTATTTTTTATAAATTGTGAATTCAAAAATCTTTGAGATTCGGATTATATATATATATATATATTACAATTAGATGAATTTTAAAAATAAACTATGCCATTAACTATGGGATTAAGAAACAATGGATATTTTTTTCGTTTATTTATCTAGTATCAAACATACAGATAAAAATATTGGTTGTTTTTATTTTTTCCCTTTGGAACCAATGTTTGATTTTAGAATTTTTAGAATATAACTATAATAATATAAGTATCAGAATTTAGGAGATAAGAAAGTCAATTCATAAAATAAACTTCGGTTCTGAGGCCAATATACTTTCTGCTACGGCGAGGTACGCCGATTTGGACCTCAACATTCCTTCCGTCGATTCGTGGACACTAACCACCGATGAAATCTGATACTTCCCTTCCTGGTCCTTGTTTTATAATGATACCAAAAATAAGCTTTTAAAGACATTTAGAAACTACAATTAGACTTTTTATAACTTTCCGTGTTTTTTCCGTTTACGTTTGTCATTTCGGTTTTATACGCTTTTAATTGATATATATTTTTAAGTTTGTTCAGCAAGGATGCTAAAGTTTAAACTTTAATGTTAATAATGTATTTTTTACGCATCAGCATCTAATTATATATGTACCTTATACTTTGGTTATTGTATATTTTCCATTAACTGTGAAAAAATAAGAATTTTTCATGAAATTGAACTTTTGTAAAAAAGTTGTATAAAACAAATATCGTATTGAAACATACAGAGATACTAGTAAAATATTTTGTTTTTACTAATGTTGACGTGTATAACGTACCTTAAAGATATGAAATTGGTTTGTCTAAAGACAACGTTACATTTCGCTTCCAGGATTTTTTTGGAGAAGTTCCCAGTTGGTTTAAGCCAAAATAAAAGGATTGTGGTTGGATAAGAATAAGAGTAATGCTTCGTAGCTACTAATAAAGGGGATAGCTATTTTGATGATAAAATAATAATTAAGTGTTGAGCTCTTGAAAACTAAAAAAGTTTCCGTCAACAAATTTGCCATACAGTTTTAAAATTGATATGATGGCTTCGACTATATACAGTATTTGAACTTTTTAATTATTACATTGATCTATATTTCATCCTTACTTTCATAGTAACGAGGAATTTTTCTTCAGGTACCTTCAATTACTTTACTTTTTCAGTTAAAACTCTTAACTTTGTATATATATAACAGGTCGGCTGATAAGTCCCGAGACTAAAATTTTATTGACAAAATTCGATTTTATTATTCAACATAGTTGCCTTCGAGGGCGATACAGCGATTATAGCGATCTTTCAATTTTTCGATTCCCCTTTTATAGTAATCTTTCGTTTTATCCGAAAAATAGGCTTCTCTCTCGGCGATTACTCCATCATTGTCCTTAAATTTCTTGCCAGCGAGCATTCTCTTCAGGTCTGCAAACAGGAAATAGTCGCTGGGGGCCAGATCTGGAGAGTACAGTGGATGGGAAGCAATTCGTAGACCAATTTATTTAATTTAGCCATGTTTTCATTGACCTGTGACACGGTCTTGATGAAACAACACTTTTTTCTTCTTCAAATGGGGCCGTTTTTCAACAATTTCATCATTCAAACGCTCCAACAAGGCTATATAATAATCGCTCTTGACTGTTTTCCCCTTTTCAAGATAGTCAATGAATATTATACCGTGTGCATCCCAAAATACAGACGCCATAACCTTCCCAGCTGACAGTTGCGTTTTTCCTCGCTTTGGATTCGGTAACACCATTTGTTGTGAAAGAAATCGTTAAGTTTTTTCTTTATAAAACTTGGAGGAATACCGACATTAAATCGGATTTTGCTCACACTTCCATTTTTTTGCTAGATGATCTGCAAATTCATTTCCCGTTATGTCATTATGACCTTTGCACCATTCAATATGAATGTTTTTGTTCTTTTTTCCTTCAATCAGGACCTTCTTATAGTTCTTCACTACCTCGTTAGTTGTAAGTGGGTTGAGAAGAGCCGCAATCGCTGATTGGGAGTCTGATCTAATTATTATATTTTTGGAGAATTTTTCTTGATTAAGGAGATCTTCTACAGATCTTGTAATTGGCACAACTTCTGCTTGAAATACTGATGCCTCTGTGTTCAACGATACCATTGAGTGGTGTATTGATCGGTCACCCCTTGTAATTGCCCATCCAGACCCAGTATTACTTTTATCATCCTTTGAACCATCCGTGTAGATAATTGTATCGGGATTGGGGATTTCAAGGTTGTCCACCCAAATGAATTGTCTCTTAATGAAGTCACTTTCATGGTTTGTGATGGCTTCCTCCAGAATTTTGTCGCTAGAGAACCTATGTCCACGACGTGTTGGAAGGATGCCAATACCATCCCAGGTGTTCCGCAGGAAATGTCTTGTTCTCCATCTTGATTGTGTTGCTTGCGCTTGGATTTAGAGGAGTTATACTCAGTACTGCTTCCATCCCTGCAGTCGGTGCTGAGCGAAGTGTATTGGGCATTGACAGATGTGCTTTTCTTTGAACTGAATTTATGATCTTCATCCCGTTTTTCTTTGCAGTAATAGAATGTCCCCAAGTAAGGCCCCCATATGTGATGACTGGTCTGACCATTGCTTCATAAAGCCATAGGACTTTATCCGGAGTTAAGCCCCATTTTTGGCATATGATTGCTTTAGACATATTCCATATACGAGCACACTTTGCTGCCTTTTCTTTGAGATGTTCTGTCCAGGTTAGTCCTTGATCAAAGGTTAAGCCTAGATATTTCATTCGTGGTGAATATTGAATTACTTTACCATCTATTTTTAAGCATGGGAAGTATTTAGACCGGAGTTTGTATGCTTTAGAGAATACTATGGCGTTTGATTTGATTGGATTAAAAGCAAGGCTATTTCTTCTTCCCCACTCAACAATGAGACTACCTACATAGTACTGGCGTCTTATATCTCATCATATGGAAGTAAAAATAAATTAATTAAGGAATACAAAGAAAATCTTTAGAAAAAATTAAATATGACTTTCAAGTCACAAGTTTCAAGTCAAGTCACAGTATATGAATAGATCTCTAGGGGGACCATCCACACAAAGGGTAGTGCGCTCGGTGATGTGGAAAACGTATTAACTTTTTTTTGTAGTTATTTTACTCATCTTGAAAACAAATATAATTATAATTATAAAGGTTAGGAAAAATTACTTAAAAAACCTTATTCTATGAGGATATAAATAATATTGTAAAGTATTAATAGCGATTTTCTTTCGGCAAATGTACAATATTTTATAACAATAAACACAATATTTTCCATAAAGCCGTCCATATCATTTTGATCATTATGAAAATTGCACAAAACGTGCATCATAATAAGACAATTATTTTGTCTTTAAATAACAAAATGGCTAACATACATTTTAGGGCTAATAATAGCAGAAAACAAAAAATGCCTATTTTGGGCCAAAGAGGCCTACTTAACGGGCCAAAAACCATAGAAATATTTATTTGCTTGATTGCTCCAAAAAATTTATTGAAAGATGAGACTTCAAGCAATCCTTAGAAAAAAAATTAACTCGATATCACTAAAACTCAGACAGCACAAGCCACTTCAAAAACCTCATTTTTGACCCCAAAAACGACCTTTTTGAAACTTTGAGTGGCTTGTGCAGTCACAAAATTGGTCTTGGAAGACTGAAACTTTCTCAATCTCATTTTTTTCATGCAGCAGAAAATCGCTTGGAGCAAAAATCGGAGCGATTGACCTAAAAACGGGACAGGCTAGTTTATAGTGTTACTGACTAATGGGATAACACTCCTCCCTGTGGGCTGCCACACGTTGGATTGATGATGACCTTTTCGCCTCTCAACTCTGCTTCAACTATTCTTTTACTAAGAAGAATTTTATACCATAATGTGGTACTTTCTGGAATTCTCAGTCTTTTCATTGCATAGTCCGCAGAGAGAAATCTTACGTTATCAAAAGCACCTGTGCAGTCAAGACTGACCACGAGAGTACATTCTTTTTGGAATATGGCTTTCTCTATTATGTCTGCGGCTTATGATAGGGCAGTTTCTGTTGATAGGCCTCTTGTGTAGGTGTGCTGTGAGTGAAGTATAGGGATGCTTTCATCAACCTTCCACTTCACAATTCTTTCAAGCCCTTTAAGAAGGAAGTTCGATAGGGTAATTGGTCTAAATGACTTTGCTAAGCTATAATCAGCCTTACCAAATTTTGGTAAAAATCTTACTTTCATTTCTCTCCAGCTTTTTGGAGTGTAGCCCGTGCTGACAATTACTTTGTAAAGATCCGTAATATATCCCACTAGTCTACTACCAAGTTGTTGAAGTACAATAGGCTTGAGCCCGTCCGGCCCGGCGCTTTTGTATGGACTAAACGAATTAAAGGAATTCCTGACCCTGTTGCAATCAACAAAGTCGATTTCAAACTTATTTATTTGTAAGAGGTTATCATAGTTGACATTGAATCTGCAGTTAGGAAATGTATCTCCATGAGTATTCTCAGGGATTCATCAGGTGACTGTGAATGTCCAGTTGTTGTTTTTTTAGAAGACCAATAGAATAATCTGTCGCTTTTTGACATCTAATTAGTTTGGCAATGTCCTTTGTGCTTTCAGTGCTGTGCAGAAGTTTTTCCAAGATTCTCTTTGTTGTGTTCTTAATGAGGCTCGGTATTCTTTTCTAGTGTTTTGATAATCTCCTCGAAAAGAACTGTGATGACGTTTTGGCTCGAGCTTTCTAAGTTTTTGTCTCAAACTAGCAGGATTTTTAGTCCACCATGGCACTGATTTTGTATTAATCATTTTTTTTAAGCTACATCAAGCCCCTTAGTTATTACTTTGATGAGCATCTCGGCGCATTGATCAATAGCATTTGCGTCGGGAGATATTTTTGGTAGTGTTATCATTCTTTGTGGTGCCTAAAAGGAGTTCCAGTCAGCTTTTCTAAAGTTTCTAGATAGTTCAGCACTTGGTTTATATTTTCCAAAGGTAAACACTATGTATCGATGATCAGACAAAGATGGCCTAGGATCCACATGCCATCCCTTGATTTCAAACTTTCTGTTGGCGTGTTGGTTCATAATTGTGATATCAATGGTTGAGCTGGCACGTTGAGTGAGAAAAGTAGGCTCATTTCCCTCGTTCACAACGATAAGGTTGTTTACCTCGATGATATTTTCCAAAATTTCTCCCCTTACGTCAGTATCCTTACTACCCAAAGACGATTGTGAGAGTTGGAATCCATGGTAAGTAGAAGCGGTTTCTTGGCACATTCACCATGTTTTATAAGTTTTAATAGTGTCTCATTTTCAACAGCTGATAATTGATCTAGATATGCTCCACATATATACGTAAGGGATTCTTCTATCTTGATACATATTGTGCATATATCTCTGTCAGAGAATTCGGGAACAAACCAGGCATTCAAATGATTCGCGGTCGATATATATATATATCTATATATATATATATATATATATATATGATTATTAATGTAATACCAACGTCAAATTTCACTTTTAAACTTGTTCTTAATATATATTCATTGGCACAAGTGTACACTTTGTAATTGCGTAGTTATTAGCAAAAACACTCTAAACTATACTGAAATGATAAGCAATGAAACACTTAACTGAGTTTTGAAATCATATAAGCTATTGGCTTAGTAAAGTATTGACTACAGATAAATACATTATGAAAAATAATTATAGTTAACTTATTGGTTAATCTAAATCTGAATAATATAATGATAATATTATATATATAATAAATAGGTGTGAATATATTTCATAATACAAATAAAAAATCGAAGTTTAAGCCTATTAATATTCAAAATAACAGGGAGAAACCTTTCCATGATTTAAATATTAATATTCAGTGATATATATTTTTTCACCCTTCAAAAGGTTTTTGACGTAGCAAATCAAAATCATATTGGCAGGGACTCCATTCCTTTTTCCAATAAAATATATAATCAAACACACACACAACATATCCAATGTCGACAACACATCACATAAGAATCCCAATTTCCCAAAGACAAAAAAAACGGGCGGGAAGAAGCTGGTATTAGCATTTCACACGGCGGACAAATAAGCCGTTTCCTCCTAAGGGCAATAAGGGGGGGGGGGACCCTAGGGAATGTTTTTATGCAGAATAATACAATAATAATAATAACTACAATTGGTAATCAGTGACCCATTGTTTTTGAGGGACGCATTGACAACAAGTGCACGCGCGCATCTATTCAAACATAGAAAAAGATATATATTTTCTTTCAGGTCTTCTTCTTCTGATGTATCAATATCTGTTTGCCCAAAGGGCACGTGAGCTCTGTAAACAGTATTTAACGCATAAAAAGCAATCATTGTTCACAGATCTCTTTTTTTCATGGAATATTATCATTATTATATGTACATATATATGACCGTGTCTATGTACACATCATACATCAGTGGTGCTCTCTGGTTATACGTTTGTGTTTTCCCAATATGATGTGAATCTAACCAATATACAACAACACACATATTTACTCTTCATCAAAGTTGTGATTTCATGGGAAATATTTCATGGACTTCTTCTCTTCAGTGATGAACAACTGATGTTCCCACATGCGCCCTTCTCCATTATTAAACTAAAGGATTATCTTAAATTCATTTTAATACTATTAAACATGATCCATACAATTAAATTAATACATACAATATGGGAAAAAAGATTTACATGTACTTATGAGATGTAATACTATCAATTATTTCATTGCTGGTATTGTTAGTCATATAACATAGGGGGGAATTATAAGTTCCCTCAAGTTATTTATATTTTAACAATAAAAGGCATCCGAAAATAATCGGTTCTTTTTACTTTTCATATCGTTTTTACTCGAATATATTTGTATGGATTGAGGACATAAAGAAAGATATTCCTTTAGTTCACTTTTATTTTGTTTTATTTAAATTAATTATTGCGTCTGGATTTACAAAAAAAATTGATACGATATCACTTAACAAAAAAAAATACCATTTTTTAATACGACCTAATAATTTATTCAGTTGTCAATATATTATGTAACAATAGTATCACTGCAATTTTATCGGCATATTTAACTCTAAAATAGGTATCATATCATTCAGAAAAACATATGAGTCATCAATGAAAGCAATAAATTCATTTACATTCAAATAAGAATGATTATTTTTGGCGTTACCAATTATTATGTGTTTCTATAAGCTTTTTTTTTTTAATTTTATTGCTACACATCCAAATAACATTGGCAGAACGGGAACATGCAAAAATATATAAATTCACTTATGGTGCCCTCGCAACGATTTCTTCTAAGGTCATCTATTGCGTTCCGTCCCGATCGTCATCCAAGGATGGTGCTGAGTTGAGCCATTTTTCAATAGCTGAATTTGCTATGAACTTGTGGACTTTTGACATATCTCCAAATTCTTCGTCCGAATCTAGGAAGACGACCCTTTCTAGCTCAAACTTGGGACAGTCACGAGCTAAATGTAGAGGATCCTCGTCTGCTTCCTCACAACCACGGCAAAGTGAACTGACAAAATGGTTCATGACTTTGTAGTGCTTTCGGAGAAGGCAATGTCCAGTCATGAATTGAACTAATCTATTTAACTTTCTTTTAGGGTAATCTAAAAGATTTCGCCATCGGTTGATTTTGACCTTTGGCATCATTGCACGACTTTGGGGACAATATGTAAGATTAGACCAAATAGTCTGCCACTTTTCCTCATAAAGGTTGGAAACAACCCCCTTGAAATGTGATAAAGGGGCTCCAATATCATGGGTGGGATACACATTATCAGCACCTCTCTTTGCGAGCATGTCAGCTACTTCATTGCCAGTTCTATAAGTCTTATGTACTATTTCAACATAAGCATGCAACGTAATAAATTTAAATAATTATACGAAATAAAACAAACAATTACTATTTATCTCAATATTGTTTGTACTTTTCTCCACTAAAGAAATTGTATTTGTTACTTAAATTACTATTATGCACATTTTAATAGAGTAATATAGATATATATTTTTATGCAGCAAGGCCTTTATATAATCTCATAAAAAATAAACTATACAACATGATATCCTATTTTAAAGCTACACAACATAACATTATTGCTTAAAATAATGTTTTTAATAAACGACCAAAAGTATGGAATACAGTTAAAAAATGGGCATGAGATGTATTTATTAAATTGTCAAGCAACTAACTCAATATATTGTATCTTCAATCCTGTTTTTATTCTACAACATTCTTGTAATAAATTCAAATATTTTTGTGTAGAGGAAAGACATTATAAAGATAAATTAATGTCTCAGGAATACTATATAAAATGTTCTAGTCAACTCGAAATATCTCTAAAAAACATATTCCTTATCATCAGAATATAAAAAACTTTAATGTCTCTTGATCCAATGATTAAGTAATTTGGATTTTATATTGACTTTTTATAATTATATAACTATAACACTCTTTTATAAATGCATTAAAGTCATATAAGAAAAAAAAATTATAAGCTCGCCTATCAATAAGTTCCATGTCCATAATTCTGAATGAGATAATAAAAATGCTCCAAGAGTCTCTGAACAATGTATTAAATCGTGCATCAAAGAACAAAATCTTCCTTGCTATAGATATAATATTAAGTACGAAAATGTTGCTTGATTATATGTATATATATAAGCATATATGTGGACCTTTATTATTAGAAATTGCAGAAAGTTGTCATCATATGATTATAGCATTTTGCTATATATACATCTATACATTCCTATAGCCATATAGTACAGTAGCTTCTTCAGTCTTAATCAAATAAGATCTCCTAGAATATAATAATAATGAAAAAGAAATAAAATATCTGTAAAAAAGATATCAAAAACTCACTGAAGTGAAATTGATTCCTTTTGGGCACAATGGCAATTGTACGATCAAAGAGGAAATAATATATATTTATGGTTCAAAGAAGTTACTTTTTTTTCTTATACATATATCTTGCACAAAAGAATCCAATTTTGCTAATATAAAAAATATTTTCCATAGAACAGATAAATACTTATATATGTATTTTTTTATCCAGTGATTATTTGATTTCCAGGAAAAAGACAGGTTTGCTTTTGCAACAACCGATTTTGTAGGGCTATATTTAATGATGCTTTTTAGTATCTCATAAATATACACATTATATATATTCTCCAATGATATTTTAATTTAGTTGACTTAAGCCTTTTTATAATCCGTTTATTGCATTAAGATAAGAAGTACTTTTATGAATTATGTCTTTTAAAGTGTATATTTTAATTTGATGGTTGGTATTAAAACCGGTATAACCATTTATCTTGGCTTGTTTGGCATAAGGAATAATATTAAAAATATTATTGTATATATTGGGCTCATAAAACACATTTATAAAAACAAAAGTGTATCTTATTGAATGTCAGAGTAATTTAGTGAGTAGTCGTTTTGTTTAATTGCTAGTCATTGTCTGCATTTGTATATTCTAAGCCTGAATTTAAACATGATCTTGTTAACTATAATGGTTTATAATAATCAATGGTTTTATATGGTTATTTAGTTTCCATATTAGCCTTCAAGACCCTAGGAATGTTTATCAAAAAAGGGCTTTTCCCCTTATATAAATTTAGGAAAAACTACCTCCAGTATCAATAACTATAAACACTGGATAAAAAATAATGTATAAGCATTATTATCAGTTCAAAGGATACTTCATTTATTAGAAAAATAATATGTGTAAGAATAGTGACATGATAATAATTTCAACTAATGAAAGTGTATTTTGTCTATCAAAGCTTACATTACTATTATGTCTCTCTCTAACAGGAGAGAAAATATAATGAATGTTATCAAAATACATAAAATGCTCTTTGATATAATTCATATAGAATGAAACAAATTGCTATCTCCTATCAGTCAAATGCAATTACGACTATTAAAAATTAATCATTTAACCTAGGAGCATCTGCTCATATATGTTTTTTATATCCTAGTTGCTATATTGATTTTTATAGCCTATTAGGGTATTATGATGTGTCAAGTATAATCAAAATTTACACATCATAATATAGTCTTAACCGTCCTACTATGTTAATTTAGTTTCACGTTCATGATAGAGGATCATTTTTGACCAACCAGATATATTGTGTAATATTTAATTGCATATATATATATATACATATATGTTTATTATTTCAGATTGATATATATATTTTTTTATTAATATTGGTACCTATAAACTATTTCTCGTAAATGTAGATAAGACAAATATCTTCTATTGTTCAAAATAATATTAAATTTCTGATTCATTTTTTACTTCTTAGCGAATAAGATTTTACATTCAGAATAAATATTTGCTTTTTTATGTCTCAAGTGATTATGATGGTTTATCTTAGAACTGAGTGTGAAAGTTAAAATTTATAAATGTTTTTATAATATTTTAAAAATGTTACAAGGGCCAACAAAGTCATAAAATTTTAAATAAAAAAATCAACTAACAAAAAAATATATGACCATTTTAAACTAAAAATGAGTTCTTGACTAACTTAACACCATAGGAAGGTACAATCAATATTTTTTGTATATATATATATATTTAACTTGATTAATAATGTATAAATTGTCTCTACGAACATGTTGTATAAGAATGTTCTTTTCTCCTTTTAGAGAAGTATATTTTCATGTCTACCTATTCTAAAGGTGGATTTTACTTTTTTGAGACGAGAGTGTTTAAGAAAAGTTGGTTTATGGGTTAGTCATTTAGGCAATGATTTATGAAATTATTTTAGCCCACAGTTTGGTCATTGTAATAGCCTTTGGAGATTTGTTTGCCCCTTTTAAAGTATTTATCAAATGCACTTATAATATTTCATGTATGTATCTAAGCAAATAAAGCGAATTTATGATTTATATTAAGCAGAAATAAACTTGGAATGGAAAAAAATATATAATATTTAGAATAGTCAAAGTCTTTAACCTCGAAATATAACAGTCTGACATGTTTGTTAGCTTTCTGTCTATTTGGTTCGATATAATTGCATCCAAAACCATGTTTTTTCGTTTTATAAATGGTAGTTTGTTAATACTTTAAACTTGTATTCTGCTGACTTATATGGGAAATTATTAAAACAAGTACTAAAACTAACTTTAACTAACCTTAAAAAACTTATGAAGTTTCAACTTTTATTCTGCTGACTTATATGTGAAATAATTTTAAAAAATACTGAACTAACTTTAACTAACCTTAAAAAACTCATAAAATGTACCGTCATAAATGGTATTTGTATAGCAGTCTTTATATTAATTGCCTTTCAATATGATACCTCTAATTTTATTTTTGGGTTTATCAAACATATTTATCTTCAAAAAGTAACTTAAGCCCAAGTGCACCACTATTGCATTTTTCCTTCGTAATTTTGTATTCTTATGGTAATGTAACTTATTATCTGGCACTATATAGATTTCGAATTTGTTACTCCTTCAGATACATTACCCATTTCTGTGCAAAATAATCTATACGCAATGAAACAATCATAATTAGTGGCACAATATATATAATGAAAGGTTACACCTGATAATGAGTGCAAGGGGCCAAATGCCGCACACAGGGCTGTACAGGTCGCCATAAATGACGCCGCCAAGAGCATCGTTGGATGTAAGAGGCGGATCACATCCACATCGGGGACCTCCTTGAGAGAGCAGGCCTTCCCTCCCTAAACGAGGTGGCCGCCAAGGCGGTGGCCATGGAGACTTGGAAATGCTTTTACTCCAGCGACGGGGGCGGCGGTGCCAGGAACCCGATTGGTGATTTCGTCTTCCCCATCCCGAGGAGGCCATGAGGTCCACAACTTCAGTGGCGTACCCACTTGGGAGGGAGACAGCTACTTTTGCATGTCACGCAATATCTGTGTGGAACTTGTCTAAGCCTTGAGGTCGGCCACTACCCTCACACAGCCAGGACCGCAGCTAGGGCCATTGAACACAGCGTCCCAAAATAATCCATTCTGCATGGGCATTTTGTTTTTATTTGTTTATTTTTTATATAAATTCTATTGTTTCTTTATTTATTTAAATATTTAGACTAGTTACAATGTAACTAATATGCCAATGGCAAAATATACTCGATACACCTCATATTACATTAAGCTAATATATTCACACAAAAATCCCGATTTAAATTATCTCTAAAAGGATTATTGAGAAACTAAAGGAATATAATGAACCTTTGCTGTTTGCACAAGGAAAATTAATGCATTAAAAAGCATTGGACCTTCGTTACTTGCTACGTGACAACAAGTATCATGCCATTAACATAAAGTGGTATTTGCCCTTTTAAATATACTTAAGCATTTAAATGTCATTTTCTCAGTTATTCATCTCTTATACATCTATAGAATTAAGTAATATATGTAATTTACTTTGCGTTGCATAATACTGTTGGCTATTATTTGGTTTGAACAGAACTTATTCAACTAAAAGAGGGACCTATACTAAACATTAAACTTCCATTTGCAATATTTTTCTTAATAAAAGTCACGATTTCATTGTTCTTAAAGTAAATGATAAAAAATCCTCTTTTCATCCCATATATATTTTAAAAGTGAAATCGAAATTTTCTCATGTCAAAAAAATTGTTCTTCCCTACAGACAAGTTGAATAACAACAATATAATTTACGTTATATCATCTCTTTTATATAACTTTGTTTCTGATTTGCAAATGTTGTACTATTTGATGTTCTAACATACATATATGCATGGTCTATGGATTGATTTTGAATTGACCTTTCACTCTCCTGAAGTGACTGCGTTCTCTTAACATTTAGAGATGAACACGCTTAAACCTGATCTTACCGATCTATCAATGGTAACACAACCTGCTAACGGATACCAATATTGTATAAAAAGCCCATCTCTGTATAGAAGTAACTCTTTGTATGCATTTTATGAAGATTCCCTTGAGAATTGCAAATAATCAATTTTTTTAGTACACAAGTACAACTTTATTTAAATCATTTCATAGTATTAAAACGCAAAACACAAAAATAGTTTAAATATAAAATACAATACTACATCACTTTAAGAAATTAAGGATAAAAATCATTATCCGTATTCATTACAAATAGGTTAAAATTATTTGAGGGTTGTTTTTGTAATTCTAAATTGTATAAAGCTTTCTGTATGTTAGTGACATTGCATTTATTTCTTCTTTGAATGGACCTGTATAAATAGCTAAAAATCCCTTTTGTCAAGTAAAATTCGTAATCTAAAATAAACTCTTCGATTAATTGTTCCCATACATTCCCAATGGTTTGACAGTCTAATAATAAATGTGTTGATGTTTCCGTCGCTTCATTACAAAATAAACAATCTTTCGGCCTCAGTCCTTCCAAAAATGCTACCAAATGAAAGTGTATTGGTGTTAATCGGGATTTAAAACAATATGATGCGAAATTCAGGTTCCCATCTTCCAAACATATCAAAACTTCCTTCAATGAGCACTTCAAATTTAATCGTTCTATCTTCCTACCTATTTTGTTTTTTAAAAAGTTATATCATTTTTCTTTACCAAAAGGTCCCGTAATATACCATTCCTAATGCCCTTCAAGTAATAAAAAACAGTCTCTAGACCAATCAGTCTCGACTTGAAAGTAATCTCATTTATGATTTTTCCCGTTCAAGCTTTTCATTGAAAGTAAAACCACAATTTTCAACCCAAAACCTCTCCAAAAAATCTATTTTCCGCTTGATCGAGGTACATGATAAAAATGACAATCTTCTATTTTCTAGGGTGGGCTCTTCCCATTGCATTTTAGCTTAAAACTTTATTGGTTAATTCATAATTAATTTCAACATTTTGTTTCTAAACTCACTTATAGATTTACAAGCATCGAAAAGTTTGTCTGGCTCTTTTCCTCTAACACTGTTTTCTGACATGCCAAACATTTCCACCACTTTATTCTCTAATATGTCAGACCATAACGTCCCAGAGCTAGAATTCGCTTGAACCAGGAAAACAAATTTGTTTTCCAGTAAGCTTCGAAATTTATCATTCCCAAGCCACCATACTTTCGGGGGATTGAAATTCTTCTCCACGTTATTAACCTGTTCTGACCATCTCTAAAAATAAATTTCAAGGCCAGCTCTCGAATCTTGGACGCCAGTGTCTGAGAAAATATTGTAGATCTTAATAGATGGTTACCTTTGGAAGAACTAACCCATTCCATGCGTAAATCCTTGATGGTGCGTTCGAATTCAATATTTGGGAATATTTAGAAACAGCCCTATTTATTTTTGATTCTATATTTTTACAATCTTTAAGATCATCAGTTGAATTTAAGGAAATGTTGGATTCCAAGATTTTTAAAACTGTTAATATTTTAGTCCATTAATTTCCAATACTCCAGAGCAGTTTGTAGTTGCTTTCGACTTGTCAACGTTGACTTTAAGTCCTGATAGTAAAGAGTAATTTGCAAGAATTTTGAAAGTATTATTTATTGACTTCCTAATATCTTTACTCTCCCCCGAGAAAAGGACAGTAAGATCATCTGCAAAAGCCTCTACCTTGTGATGATTTTTGCCTATCTTCACCCCACTTATATCTAATGAAGAGTTGATCTCGCATATTAACGGGTCGAGTGCCAATATAAGAGGAACGGTGATATTGGTCACCCTGACGGCAGCCTCTATTAGCTGCAAAAGCGGTCTCTTCTCCATCAAAATGCGTAAAAAGACCCTTCAAGCACATGCTGACCATTCTAGTATAATTTTGCCCAAAACCTTTCCTTTCCAGGCACTTTATTAGCCATTCATGATCTACACTATCGAAGGCTTTCATAAAATCAATGGCTACCAAAACCAATTTCCCTTCCTTAGCCTCCATTGTAGTTATGCAATCCTTAATACCTCTAACGACGTCTTCCATACGTCTACCTCGCAGAAAACCTTTCTGGAGGAGTGTATCAAGGAAGGCAATACCAATTGTAAGCGTTTGGACACAATTCCACTATAAATTTTATAGAGCGTAAAGTACTCTTTTAAACGCATTTTATGAAGAGTCCCTTGAGAATTGCCAATAATAATCCAAATTATTATTTGTGATATGAATAGTTATGAAATAAATGAGAAGCACACCTTTGTTTAACCCGTGTAAAAAAACAGCAGATGTGACAGCTCATCGATGATGCCTCCTCTTGATGCCAGGCATGCAATTCCACCCGTCCTAAATATTCAAAATAAAAGTCCATAAACTATGCATGATGAAGCAGATGTTACTTTTATGCTACGTTTATCGTTTATTATTGTTGAAGCTTTATATTCGCTATTATGTTATTGTTGTTGCATTTTCATCATCACACAAAAGAAATTATATAAAAGATGGTATCAACAATTGGTTTGTATATTTAGAGGTGAAAAAAAAATGAAGGAAGATGCTTTTGATTGTCCATGTGCCTCGGATTGTATAGAATAATGCAAGTATGTGTAGCTTGAGTTAAAGCATCATGGTACTATGTTGAGGACATATTGCCCACTCTCAGTGTTCGACTTCATCATGGAAATGATTCTTGATTGATTGATCAATCCTAGAGCTTTATGGTGTGACAAGAACCGGTTAAAATGGATACTTTAGTCCTCAACTACGTTATTGAGGTACATATATATTAATTAAATTATGAGGATACAAATAATTCACCACCTAAATTGAACTTCATTAAAAGGAAGCCCGTGTTCAACTCTCAGTGTTGAGAGTGTAAGTACCCTCCCAGAGGAGAAGGTCAAATGGGTTATCCTCATGAAAATAGGGTATGAGCAATTTAAATGCTATTTATGCTGACCCATATACTAAGAAGCCAACTCATTTAAATAAATTATATATATATATAATATTAGTATATATATATATATATATATTATATATAATATATGATATTATATATAAAATCCAAGCAACCACCTTTTTCAACAGTTCAAATTTTAAAATATGTACAGAAAGTAAATACATATAAACCTAAGAAATACGTGAGAATACACATAAATAAATATTATAATTTAAAATTTGGTCTTAGGAGCTGAACAATACAATTTTATATGATGGACATGTTAGACTAAAGAATACAAATTTCATAATAAAAACTTATTATGATAATAACATCAAAAATTTATACTTCCTAACATGGCATGATGAAAGATACATAATAAAAAAAGACTTATTATGAAATAAAATACAATCATTTAGACTTCTTAAAATGCTTTAAAATTGTTGATATAGTCTTCTGTGATGGAGGCAAGGGACAGGTAGATTTTACTTCTTTCGACGCCGGAGTCCAGGAATCCGTTGAAGGGGAGGTATCTTGAGGTCCCGAACAGCATATCTAGCCGCAGCTGATAAAAGCACTGGTTTAATGTCCGACTCATTAATAAGATCCCCAGTTGTTATTTTATTAGCGATGAGGGCCTTTGTTTTAAGAATAGCAAAATTTATTGCCTTCTCCCGTGGGGTGTTCCTATTTTTGCCCAATCCAAATAGAATTATCGCTTTGCTGTATTTGACTGAATTGTCCTTTTGTAGTCCTTTGACATTTAGGCAAACAAACCTCTTTAACATTGCGACGGCGTGGCATTCCACAAAGGCATGGATGGTGGAGTTAAATATCTTGCCGCAATCTTTACAAGGCACCCAAATTTAATTGAATCGGTCGAGATCTGAAGCTGAGCTGTGAATTTTTTGTCATCGTTAATATTGGAGAGGGAGCTCATTATATTTTTTTTCCAGTTATGTGGAAGGTCTAGCAATTTTAGATGTTTATTTACAATCAAGTCCACTTCTTCGCCGTGGCACATCCTAGACAACTTAAGGTGCCAAGGTGTAAGGAGACAGGGTTTTACAGACGATCTAAGTAATGGGTATCTAAACCTTCCATCACTGAAAGGCCCCTTAGGACCCCAATCATGGAGAGTCAGAATTCCTTCCTCAATTGCCTTTTCTTCTAAATCCTCCGGATTCCCGAGATTTTGGAAAAAGAATCTCTTATTTTTGCTTTTTCCAATAATATGCACGAAAGAATCGCCTTGAAACGATGGTGTATAATTCCAAATGATTCGTTGAGCAGTTCCCCAGGTGGGAGGATACTTGAAGTAATGTTATTTGTCAAATCAGTTCCAACATGAGCCACATATTAATTTATTACCATAACTGATCTTCTCCCTTCAATTTCTGCATTCCTCGTTCTATCAATAAAAATATTTATGTAAATGTTTGGTAAAATCACTGAGAGTTGAGAGATTCTCCTCCCAGAGGTTTTTTTTGACTCTTTTAATTGCAGGTAAAGTAGCTGCGGTGAAACAGGTTATTCAGCCATATTCCTTCCTCATTGATAGCCTTCTTTTTTCTACAGCTTGTTTTCCGAGGAAATCTGCTACTACTGGGGATAGTAGGTAGAAATTGCTTATGTGGAGCAAACACTTTTAAATTTACCTTGGATGTGTCGATAAGAGGTGCCGATCCCTGGATCATAGTTTACATCAAGAACTTCCATCAATCTAGATACTTTATGGCAAAATAT
>CP045897.1:25531654-25564601 GCA_013387185.1 Caligus rogercresseyi
ATGTATTTCTTGTTAATACATCATCATTAATTAGTTATTCTCATGTACTTCGAATCAACTTGGATGGACAATTCGGAATCCAATCGTGGATTGTATTTTGTCGAATTGATTGTGTGTTTGCTATGCAGAGTTTCCATCCAGTAGAATCCAGTACCTCCTTCATCTAGTGGACGTGGACGTGCCGCTCACAAAGAAGGCTTTGTGCTCGCAAAAAGGACGTGCCGCTCGCGATGGAGGGCTTGGGCGCTCTGGAGACGAGGACATCTTCCCCCTCATACTCCCCAGTGATCCCATCCTCGTCGTCTTCCGGCACAACGGAGATGCCTCCGAATCCACGAGTCCTGGTTCCACTTGGAACTCGGCGGAGCGAGGCAGTCTGATGGATCCCATGGGGCTCGCATCTCAACCCCCCCCGTGAAGCTGACGACGAGGAAGACGATATCCTGATAGGTTCAGCTGCAAACTGAAGCGAGTCTCCATTCAGGCACTATCTCTCGGGAGGGACCACAGCCGACTGGAAGACCATTAGAGAGTACCTGAAGACGACTGGAAACACTTCATCAACCTCAACGCAGGATTCACCTCAAGGATTGTCTCCTAATGTAAGACAACGCCCGTCCTCACGCTGCCGCTTAAACAAGGAGTTTCTGACCCAAAGGGACGTGAAACCGTCAAACTGAACCCCTACAGCCCAGATCTGAACCTCTTAGACCGATTCCTTTTCCGGTAGTTGAAGCATCTGCTCCGTAATGACAAGTTTGGGGGCATGAGGAAGCCACTACTGCTGTGCTGGCGGGCGATGAAGAGGGTGAGCGAAGACGAGCTGTTCGACCAACTCAAGAAGCTCTGAGAGCACTGCTACGACGTAATTGTAGCCGGATGGGATTATCTTTTCTAATTTAAAAGTGTTTTTTATATTAATTTGATGAAAAAATGAGTTTTTACTGGGCCAGACTATTCATGGTTCAACCTAATAATAAGCTATATGTGCGTATTTTGTTATATTTGTTTATTTCATTTGATCAAACATAATCTAAAACATTTGATTTAACTATTAATTGTACTTTGTAACACATTTTTGGTCCAATGTTAATAATTTACGTTATTTTATTAATTTTTCATAAAGGATTTCTTGTCTAAATTGTCGAGCCTTTAGAACAGATGAAATTCTTGCATTGCTTTAAAAAATGTTTATTACGACAATATTTGCACCTATAACATTTGGTTATTTTCTTAATTAAACGTTGCTTGTATAAAGTGCAACCTTTACATTCCAAACATCTAAATTTTTGTCCGCATTGAACGAATCAGAAAGGCCAGAAGCTCCGTCTGCTTCCACAGGACTTACAGAAGTATCTACAAAAAGCATTGATTATATACTTATGCTATGTCCGTTATGAATTTACCTTCGATCAAACTATCACCTTCATTGTTTATTGATTCAAGTGTCACATTAAATGAGTTAGAAGGGTCATAGATATGTCAGCCTCCTAAGCAGCACTTACAGAATGATCTACAACTAAAGAAAAATACTTTATTTTAATACACTATTGTTATGCTAGTTATGAATTTACCTTCAATCATACTATAATCTTCGTTGGATATTGATTCTAGTGCCACATTAAATGATTCAGAAGAACCATAAGATTTGTCAACTTACACAGAAGTATCTATAACTAAAAAAAGACTTGATTAGAATAATTTATTGCTATGTTAGTTATGAATTTACCTTCAATCAAACTATCATTTTCTTTTGTTTTACTGTTGGTCTGATGTTCTTGACTGATCGACTCATCTACACTGACAATAAATTGATGAAAAGCTGTTCTTGGTTCCAGAAGATATTAGAGGAACAACATATTCATAAGGTATTCCTTCCCTTCCTTCGATAAACCGTGCTTTTCCAATAAGAAATCATCATTTATTGATGTAGGTACATCTGAATAACAAATGCCACGTTTCAGATTGTTCATTTGTACACTTTCTGAGCTATCTGACCCTCCTTTAATGTCACTATTCCAGGAAGTGCTGACTTCACAGTGAATACATGAAATTTCTTCATTCCTTTAATAGGACGGAAGTAGGGATGAAGGAAATTATTCAGTCATACCACTGAATTGGTGGGCATCCTTTCTTTTTCGAAGATATGACATTGAATTTCGCAGATGCTTTAGCAACCATATCTATCATATCTTCAACACACTCGATTTTTGATAATTATAATAAGATTTTGATATAACTCCAAAGCTGCGGTCTGGAGAAAACTTAGCGTGATTTTCAACGTGGAAATGAATAGATATCTCCTCAAATAGGTCACACTTCACCATAAATGCAGCGAATCCAATAATAGTGTTATTTTTATTTTGGCCTCTGCAAAATAAAATTGATATTTAACTAATAAAACTTAATAAATATGATCATCACCATACCCAAAATTATCACATTGAATTTGAAGATGGGGAACCGGCTCGATACGATACTCATCCCAAGAAGAAAAGAAAAGGTGGATAAACAAACTCTTTGACCACTAATTTAGAATTTGATCTTTTTATCGCTTATATTAATTACTAAAAAAATGTCCTAAGGCATATGCTTCAAGGCTCGATGGAGATATGAAAGACATTTCAAGGCATTGTTCTTGTCGATAGACGACTTCTTCTCGATTGAACCAATTAAAATGGCGTCTTTTGCCCATTTATATCCAAAGGACAAAAACACAGAAGCAACGACTGAGTATAAATTGATTAATCTTTTGAAGCTCCTCATCCAAATCTCGAAGTACGATGTCAACATTATCCATTTTAATGGTTGAAAATACACGAAAATAGAAATCACAAAAGCAGAAGCAAATAGTGAATTTGAATAATACTTTTGTTAATGACACTTTAATCACGGACAACATACATATATACGGACGGAAAGGTTGTGAGAGCTGCTTGCATACTAGGTCCTTTAAAAACAGAAGGGAAAATGAACGCGCTAAATAAATAAATTTGTTACACATATCAAAACAGTATATTTTCAGTCAGTTTGTCCAAGAACGAAGCAAAATTAAAGTAATTTAAGTAAAAAAATATAGGAAATACAGGTAAATTCAGCAATTAAGACTGCAGCTTAGCAATTTTTCGTACACTTGAGCTCTATTTGACATTTCCTCGCTTACGACCAGCATGAATCTTGTCATTGATGGACTGTACAAAGTTCTTAGACATACAGTTGAAGAATTTTGCAGCAATGGACGGAACAAATGCCTGGAAACTGTGATAACTGTTGCACACCTGACCAAAGATTGAGTCAGAAGCAGAGGTGTTCGAGATCTTCTTGGTCAGGATGTTGACAAGGACAGCTTGAGGGAAGCTACTTGCAAGGAACAGCTCCTGGATGTAGTCATCGTCAAAGAGCTCAGCTTTAAGCTGTAACGCATGCATGCAGGTGAGGTAACAAGGTCACTGGGAGTGACGAGGCCACCACGATTGAGCAGCTGAAGGAACTCTTTGCTCCAGCTCCAGGTTTGCCAACTTTGACGAGCACCTGCAGCACGTTGTCATACCACTTCTTGATGACAAAGGAGTTGATTACTGGCAGCGGCACCATGGCGACCACGTCTTCGTACTTACAGCAGAGACTCTTCACCATGAAGCAGAGTAAAGTTTTTGTGACCTCAGCATTTTCCATGCCGTAAAAGTGCCCGTTTTCTATTTTGACGCAAAGGAGCCCACTCTGGTCCACGATCTCCTGAATGAACCGCCCATTGCGCCCGATGACCTTCCCCACGAGACTCCGTGGGACCTGATTCGTGTCCTCTGCAAACTCGAGGAGCTTCCTTGCCTTTCGGACACACTCTTGTTGTTCCCTGTGACACGAAAGGTCGAGGTCTCTTCCTGGAGCTCCAGGTTGTTGATACCGCCCACGCTCCGGGCCTACTGTATGTTTGCCCCGTGGGCTCCGATGGCTAGGCCCATGAGCTCACTGGGCACGTGGAACTCCTTTGTGTAGCCGTAGGTGCTCTGAATCCGCGTGGCCTCCAGTTGCCGCTCGACTTCCTCTTGAGGAGGATCTTCTGTGTGAAGTTTTGAAAATGCATGCCCTGGATCATGGCGGCTTTCCGCTGCGTGTCTTCGTCTGTGCCCACGACCCGCAGAGACCGCTTGGCGGGCTCGTACTTGACGGAGCAGGCGTTGATGGACTTGACAAAGACGGCGTGGGAGTCCTCGTCCTCTGCGTAAATGTCCTCCATCTCTGAGGGCAGCGGGATCCAAAGGAATAAAAGTCCTTGTCCTGGATGTATGGCATGTTGGATCGGGGGCAAAGGCGGTCCTGGTGGACCACTTGGTTGAAGCCCGGAGCTCCCCGGCGGAGGCGGAGCTGCAGAGGACGGCCACGTTGCTGCGGAGCTCCTTGACGCGTGCGGGCTACCAGCCAAAGGCCTCAGAGTCCCGTGCGGTGTTGAGGACTTCCACTTCCCCCCGATGCTGAAGCTATGCGTGCCCGGGGGGCTCATGGCGGGAGGGGACCTCCGGACGGAGGAGAAAGGGAAGTGTGAGAGGGGAGCTCCCGAGGGTCGAAGCTAGCTCACGAGTACTATGGAGGAAGAGGGATAGAATTCCTCCACATGGGTGCTGTAGTAAGCACCTCCACATGAACCGACACGCTCGGAGACACGGAAGAGGGTGAGGAGGACATCTGGGACACAACACTTCTTCCCCATGACGGACGAACAATCTTCTGGGAAGGTTTTCAGAGCAGCAGCTGTTGTGCCTCCTCCCCGCCTTGGACCTACTCTGCTAGGGTTTCGTTTTCTTTTGAGAGCCTTTACGTCCTTAGCTATGTTTTCCTAGCTTTAATAAAGTAGTAAATCTACTAAAAAGAGGCTGTAAAAAGGGAGACTACTGCCTACTCCATTTTAATATTATAAACGTACCTTAACTATGATCAACGTAATATGATTGGTTAAAACGCAAGAACGTGCAAGATGATGCCAACATTCCTGGCTAATTTTTCATTTGATTAGCTTCTTCATCGACAACTATTCCTTAAATATCGTATCAATTAGAGGGCTAATTGAAAAAAAATATAAATACAAAAGAGAAGAGTATATGAAGAATACTTGCCCCGTGGGCTCCGATGGCTAGGCCCATGAGCTCCTGGGCACGTGGAACTCCTCTGTATAGCCGTAGGTGCTTTGAATCTGAATAGGTCAGTCTCATTTTCACCAAAAAAAATCCTATATTCAAATAGTGTTCTCACGTCACATATATATACATAATTCTTTTGAATATTTTTCTATGTAGGTTAATGTATCCGAGAAAACGCTTGTAATATGAAAAAGCGAGAAGATAAGGATTTAATGTAGATAATAATGCTTATGTCAAAATGAAACGTTATATCATATTTGAATTAACTACCTTAATGCTAATCTGCTTTGGTTACCGTGCTTTCAAAGTATTTTTAATATCCAATTAGTGAATACTTATGTTGATTTTTATGTTGATTATATGTTTTTGCAAATTTTAATAAACATTTTTATCCTGAAATATGCAATATTTTAAAAACATGTATATGAAAAATGCTAAAGACCAATTAAAATGTTTTTGCATCATACATACTTTGTAGGATGAGAAAACTGGAGTCAATTTACGCTTAAATAATTTTGCATTTATCATTCGTCTTAATATTAGAGTATTTGTTTCCAAAATATATATGAAAAGTCTTTGGCAGTTTGTCATAAGAAATAATCACAATTTTTCTGTGTTATTGGCGACATATATATATATATATTTCGGTTTTTTTTTTTTTCTTCGGGAAAGAGCATGTGCCATTTTACTTCAACTAATATAACAAAAACTGTTTCATGTATCAGAATGCAAAAATAAATATTTCCATTTTTAGGATAATAATATATTAGAGTGTATTGCTATTAACCAGATATATTATATACAGGGTGATTCACTTAAATTGAGACTCACATATTACAAACCTACAATCTTTGTATTAAATTTTACACAAATATTTTTAAACAAAAATGATAGCACATGTGTAATTTACAAAATGTATTTTATTAAATTTTCACATATCCTTCTTTGACCTTCACTACAGCTTTGAACCTCCTCACGGTGGAGGCAACACAGGCAGGAATCTCTTCCTCAGACAAGAGGCCCAGGCCTGAATCAGCTTCTTCTTTAGAATCTCCACCGATGGCCAGACTTGCTACACACCCTTGTCTCCAGAATGGACTATATTCCAAAGTCCATTGGGTTCAGATCTGGGGAGGAGGGAGGCCACAAGTCTTTGGACCAAAAGTCTGCAAACATATCATGCAGAAGCTTGAACCAATTTGCTGGTATGGGATGGAGCTCCATCTTGTTGGAACAGTAAAAGAGCCGTAGGATACTCTCTTTGTACCCATGGCGACCTCCTCTGAAAGAAGATGCAGGTATACCCGCTGGTCGATCTTCACGCCCTCCTCAACAAAGATATTGGGCCTTCTTCCCGTCCGACGTCACTCCCGCCCAGACCATGACTGAGGGTGGCTTTTTGCCTTCTGAGATGAGTTCTCAGCTGCACAGGGATGTCTTTTCCTTTTTTCTAGATAAACCCGTCATTCTGACTGTTGTGGGTGGCCTGGACCGTGAAAATCTTTGTCTGAGGAAGAGATTCCTGCCTGTGTTGCCTCCACCGTGAGGAGGTTCAAGCTGTAGTGAGTCCAAAGAGATATGTGAAATTTATTGAAATACATTTTGTAAATTACACATTGTGCTATCATTTTTGTTTTAAAAATATTTGTGTAAAATTTTATACAAAGATTGTAGTTTGTAATATGTGAGTCTCAATTTAAGTGAATCACCCTGTATACCTAATTGGTAAATTTATGGATTTATGAGGTTGTTCTATTTAGATATAAGTAAAGTGGCACTAAATCTTTTGTTATATATTTTTGCTATATAACCTTAAAAAATATATTTCATCGTACTTGAACTCAAATGTGTATAAAAAATAACTTGTCTGACGCAAAATTTAGAATGAGTCTTATTGATTATGATTTGCATATTTTATATATATATATATCTTTAAAAAAATATATATATATTTATACATATGCTAAAAATATTTCAACATTATGAAACAATACCCAAAAGAGGTTGTTCTTAAAGCTTGTAGACTTGATAATAGTTTATAAAAACCATTAATAATAAATGCCATGCTCAATAATAAGTTATAAAAAGTTTTATTCATTTTTGATAAGGCTTCCATCCAAAAACCTTCCGTGCTTAAAGTCTATCGTCTCTCAATTACTTTCAAACTTTGCATTGGATGCAAAACATATAAAAAGAGTTGACACATTTTGTCATTAATGTATATAGTTTAAAAACCAACTTTTTCACTGTTTTCTATTCATCAGATAAAAATATATTTTAGGAAATATATTTTTATCTATAAAATAATTTTATTATGAATTATGCTTTCATGCGTATATACTTATTATTTAGGACTAAGTAGTATTAAATATGAAGAATTATGCATTATATATATAAGATATATATTCGTAATTTGCATCGCTTTGAGTAGTTAATCATTATATATTCTTAAAATAGTATAGAAGGCCATATTTTTTGAAATATATGTAATTTATAGTCTTTTCAAAGATTGTGCTACCTTTTTACAAGTTGTTTATTTACATCACAAAGATATTTAGGTCGTCAGAATATCGCTTAGTATACTGTTCACCCATTCATTTGTTTTCTCCCTTTTATTTTTATTTTATATGCCTTTCAAATAACACGTATCTTTTCTTTGTAAAATGCGATTTATATATCGGTTTTACATGATTGTCTTCTTCTTAAGAATTCTGTTCTCAGGGACGGATAAAGTTTATAATCCGAAGTAAGGCCTAATTCAAATAATATTGCAAGGGATATTAATTTGGAGACTAGCCATATTTTGGTCTCTTTAAAAGACTTTCTATTTTTTTTTTCTGTATCATTTCAAAAACCTTATTGTCGAAACTGTTCGACTCTACAATAAACAACATGCTCCTCATTGTTTTGACATATAAAAGCTTAGAGAATGCAAATATACTTTTATAGGAACATACCAATAAGAAGTATATTGGAAAGGAATGCGAAATGATGAAATAATTGTAATTTTTTAATATTTTTTTTGGTGATTATTTTATATAATAATGTCGTAACACATTGTTAGGTTATACAACGATACATAAAGTTGCACACAACCTCTTTATTTTATGGAATTCTTTGGCAGATTGTACATCATTTATTATTCAGGAATACTTTTTACATGTAATAAAAAATAACAATATTTTCTTTATTTTACAAACTTTTAGGACACTTTTTGTGAAGTATCGCAAAATCTATTCTTAATGTAAGGTTGCATTGCAGCGTGATGAAGTAAGTATTTTTATCTGCTTAGCCAAAAAAATCCTTGATTATGTATGTATGACTTCTTTAGAGCTTCATTTTTTCTATATATGTCTTTCCTTCAGTTTTGTTCCAGTCAAATTATCTAAAAATTACATAAAATTATTTTTATATCGATAGTTGTTTTATATAATGTCACAAAAATGCTTTATTTAAATGTCTAAGACATTATATTTATTTTATTATTTCAATTTTCCGTAGTTTTTCGTCTATGTTTTTCGTTCTTCATTACATTGAATAAAAAAATATTAGTCTTAATCTCTTAGATTTTTTATGTCATCGTTCTTTAAATAGATGTCTCCACATCATTAATGAGGCCGCCATAGGATTTATACATATACACCTCATGGTTTAAAGCAAGAAAATAACTTCAGATATTCTAGTTCGAAATTATAGAAACTATTAAAATGTTTTAAACTACTTATATATATATGGATCAAGACCAATTTTATTGTAAAAAAACTTGCTTTTTTAATTTTTTAAAATATATGATAAAAATATATATATTTCACCTCGAACGATAAAAAAACATAAATCGTCTCAGATGTTTTGTTTTTTTTGCCAGTTTGATTCGATAGAATTACATCTGACTGGATATAATAATCATTATAGCGTTAAAATCATTAGTCTATATAACCTAACTTCTTATCAATGAGATTGACCAAAATTGTCCTTCCCCATACCCTCAACATTGACACAATTTAACACACTGAGCGATCGCACTCCCTTGCTGTGTTTAAAACCTTTTTATTTCAATCCGAGAAGGATGAATACAAAAAAATTATATTTCTATTCAAAGGTATTTGTTTTGCAATATGAATCTATAAAAATTAAGCATTTTAATACATTCAATATTTAAACAGATATGTTTGTTTAAGTAAATACAATCTGAAGTATACAAATTATACATATAATTAATTGTTAATTATGCTTTGGCTTAAATGAAGAGTGAAGAATATACTTTCATAGACCTTAATAAACCCCTTTTCTTAAGGGTCTTCCTCAAAGTTTTTTTGTTGCCTAGTCGTAATTGCATGCGTTTATATGTTATGTACACAAGATCATATACATACAAACACACACATATATATACATATCCTAGACGTCTGAATGTAGTTGAGTGCCCTATGATGAATTGGGTGCGCAGACATGTTATGTACAGGCAAAACACATTATTAATTATATGCTTGATTCATCTTCAACATACAAAACGTATGAAGTAATGCTTGCACGACAAAGCATTGCTCCGCAGCACACTGACGGTGGTGGTCTGCCACGGGATAAACCAAATATTTTTGCTTGAAAATTTATTTATTTTATTTTGCCTATCCGGTTCCATATATAATTGCATCGAAAGGAAATACATAAGCATTATAGCATTAAAATTAGTCACTCGAACCTAGGATCTTATCAATGAGGTAGACCAAAAATGACCATCCCCTCTCGAGAGTATTCGAACCTGCGCCCCCAACATTAAGAGTTGAACACGCCTTAACGCTCACGGCTATGGACTCCCTTTTTTATGCCTACTGGTTAGATAAATTGCATCCGACAGGATATAATAAGCATTAAAATTAGTCACTCGAACCTAGGATCTTATCAATGAGTAGACCAAAATGACCATCCCATCTCGAGAGTATTCGAACCTGCGCCCCCAACATTAAGAGTTGAACACGCCTTAACTATCGCACTCCCTTTTTTATGCCTACTTGTTCGATAGAATTGCATCCGACAGGATATAAATAAGCATTAAAATTAGTCACTCGAACCTAGTATCTTATCAATGAGGTAGACCCAAAATGGCCATCCCCTCTCGGGATTCGAATCTACGCCCCCAACATAAAGAGTTGAACACGCCTTAACGCTCACGGCTATCGCACTCTCTTTTTTGTGCCTATATGGTTCTATAGAATTGCATCCGATAGGATATAAATAAGCATAATAGCATTAAAATTAGTCTATCGAGCCTAGGATCTTATGAATGATGTATACCAAAAATGGTCATCCCCTTTCGGCGGGATTCGAACCTGCACCTCCAGCATTGAGAGTTGAACACGCCTTAACGCAAAATTAATGTTTTCCTACTTTTTTTGATAAACTTTCAAAAATGATTTAAGAATGCTTTAAAAATGATAAAGATATACATCATTTTTGGTGATTTAATATTTTGCTCAAGACATGAATACGATTGATCACAGTTCCAACATATATTGAACTATATGAAGAAAGACATCCATAACAATAATTAAAACTGCACCCCTAAAGTTAAAGTGAATAGAAAAATATATTTTTCTTTCAACTTTCTTGAGAGTGTTTATTTTATAAAAAACTGAAGATTGATCGATTTAATAGTTCCTTTTGTCATAATTTGAATGGAAAGTCAAATAGATATATTAAATAAAGTCGAAATGTATTCATTCGAAAACTTTTTCAGATTATACTTTATAAACGGTACTTTAAATTCATATTTATATTACACATTTGTGTTGGGTTTCAAGTGTTTATCTGATTTAATATTTAGAAAATAATTGAAAATGAAAATTTATTGTTTATGCAAGTTTGGAAGAAAAACTATAATGCATATTTTTGATATTCAACAAAATTGTTGTATATTTCCAACTCTATATACCTATTACAAATAGTTTTGGTTCAAGGTATTGTTAACACATTATTTATCTATATAAAGTGAGAGAAAGCATATCATAGCAAACAAATAATTTAAGAGCCTTGGAATGATCATCAAACAAATATTTCTAATTGAAAGTGTATGTAAAAATAGCTCTCAATTACTATTTTCTTTTAGTTTTAAAAATAAATTTTAAAGTTATAATAAATTATTTTCCCTAATCTTGTATTTTTTCAGCTTTTACAATAAAACCCTTGCTTAACAGAGTGAATACAATCAAAGTACGTTTTGATGAAGAGGAAAAAACCCTGTCTTTAGGCCTTACGTGCTTGACTTAAAAATGCCTTTTAAAACTGAGACAGGGAAAGAGAGGCAGTCAGAAGGGAGAGGAAAATAGATAAGAGCAATGAAAAGAAGGACCTTCGGTTTGATTTTTGTCAAATCAAATTAGATTTGTCCATACAGGGCGTTTATCTTTATATTATGTACCTATATATGGTGGCTCTGTAACTAAGGGGAATCACCTTTCTATCTCTTCCCCCCTCTCTCTCTCTCTTTTCCATCTTGAACAATAAAAGAAAGGAAGGACTGAGTTGGAAATACAAAATTGTATATAATACTCTGAGAGAGAGGGGTGGGAGGGGGGGGGGGGGAATCTCCGCTTACCATTCTTCTTTTTCTTTTTATTATTTGCAAGTGCCTTTCCACAATATACATGGTGTGTAGCAAAAGCATCTGAATGCATTTATTTTAATTCCAAAAGCGTTTATAGAACAAATAGTGTGTGTGTGTGTTGAAAAGTTAATTAAAACAAAGATAGGCCCTTAACGTAAACAAAAATCATCTTGTGGCATACTGCAACCATAATCTTTTTTGTTTGCATACTTTTAAAAATAGTTGGGACTAATATTTATAACAATATAAAAATCTAAAAAACCTCAATAAAATAAATCATATCATATATTCTGTCTGTAGCAGAAGAAGTCTGTAATTTTCTCAATGAAGAACTAAAAAGCTTGATTTTGCTTCTACTGGAGTCCTGTTGCAGTTTGTATTATTTGAGCTTTTTTTCAACATATATAAAACATATTTAAGTTGAGATATTTTGTAAAATGACAAAAGTCTTATATATGACAAAAAAATGTTGCACTTTTTTCTTGTCATATTAAGAATTTCCTGTTTTCTTTTGATGATTTGGTATACGTCAGGAAATGCTAAAAAAATAATGAAATACCAAGCCTGGCTTAGGATTGAAGAGAAGGCCTTGGGCCTCGACGACAAAAGAAACAAAAGTTTCTTTTGGAATATACCTCCGCTCATCTCTACCTAAATGGATATAAAGGAGAAAGGGCAGTGCTTGTTCTTTTTGGTCTTATCAGCATCCGTGACCTTTATGTGATAATACGTTAATACGTGACAGTTTATTATTTTAATACATGTTGATTGGATAAAATTTTATTGTTTGTTCAAGTACGATGCTAAATTTTAAACTATAATTTTTATTTTGTTATTTTATACGTATTAGCTTCGTTTTTAATGTACCTGCGCTGTATATATGTGAACTGTTTAATGAAAACGTATATTTAAAAAAGGCTTATATAAAACTTGTTAATAAAAAGTCCAGAAAGACTCAAGTTGACTCTCCATCTAGATTAAGTCTACTCACAATCCCTTATGTCTACATATATGCTTATCGGGCCCTTGAACTTACCAATTTTGCTTTGGATTCATTGCTTTGTGAGGAAGAGGAAAATGAACGTCAAATATATTTATGCAAGGTATAATAATTCATTAATACGGAATGATTACGCACTGCTAGTACAAGTCGGTATGCATCACTTCAATATGGTTAACGACAACACCTAAATACGTGGATGCACTTTGAAACCACGTAATAGCAACCATTAAATAGAGTTTTTTTAGGTAATTAAGTTTTTCTACTTTGTACACCTATACAAAAAAAACATAGGCCAATGAAAACAATCAATCCAAGTTATTTGGAACAACTTGGACAGCTGTAGACAATCGAAGCAATTCATCAATGCGCCTTACATCGGAAGAAAATCTACAAATATAGACATCAAGCATCCGTTACCATTGCAATGGCCAGTGGCCATATTAACCTAAAACGACATCAATTTATTATGGGAAATCATGGACTCAACATGTAGACTTTGTGGAGAAGATGAGGAAACGCCTTACCACTTGATTCACGATTGTGGCTGTACAATGCAGGAAATGACGAAATTGGCGGCGGCCGCTCAGAAAGAAAACTATCGTTGGAGGACCAATTACATAAAAATATACACATTTATGTATATATAAAATTTTTAATAATAAAGCTACTTGCTCTTAAGTAGACCTCTACCGGCTGATACCAGATTAAGTTATGGTGTGGTGGGGTATATCTAGGAGTTAACAAACAAACAAACATTCAATCTACCATACACAACTTGCGAAAAACACATACATACAATTCCTTGAATACTATATCCAAGAACAATATATTAATGGGTATAACATACATTTAATGAAGGCCATCAATAAACATTATTAGATATTATTATATTAATTATATTAATTGTTAGATACTAACTTAACAAGAAACTTAAAGTGTGGCTGGATCTGACCTAACAACATATCCCATAAGTCAAAATTGGACGAAGTCACTCATTTTTGTACAAGACTATTTTCTACCTTTTCTAATGCTGAAATTAATTGTGAGTTTGATTGTTGGTCATAATAAAAAGCTTTAATTAGAAAATACCTGTACAACAATATATGCCATAATAATTGTAATCAAAAATAAGATATATTCGTTTTATTTATAATACACATATGCCGTTAAGTAATTTAAATATCCGTTACAACCTTGTTTTTTTTGTCTATTTGGTTCGAAAGAATTGCATTTGTATGGATATTATTAAGCATTTTAGCGTTTGAAACTACTTTACTGAATCTAGAATTGAAGTTAAATAGTTTCTAACAATTAGGTTAGTAACTCATTAAGAACAGTTTGTCTATTAGGAACTAAAACAGTCGTTAATATAATAATAGTTGTACATCATGCAGGATTAAGAAAAATAATACCAGGACATATCAGTGAAAAAGGGCTTCTATATCTAAAAAGACGACATTCATGACAACAAATACTATTCAGCCCTAGAATGCCAAACAGATTTTCGACCTGAAGCGCCCACAAATTTCAATAATTATTGCAATAGTGAGCGATCACAAAATTGCTTCAAATGGGGAGTGGTGAAAACTCCTTATACCGCTTCGTAACCTTGACGAATTAACACCATAACCATCATATCTACGATTGTTACCGTACAAGAAGGAAATTAATGCAACTTGAAGGAAATGTTGTCCTTAAATATTATATTTTGAAATCATTTCTAAAATTCCCTTGCTCTTTACAATATTTTGATTATTACGTACAATAGTTCTTAGATAGGTTACTAAGCGCCTGATACCAGATTAAGTTATTGTGAGGTGGGTCTATTATATGAGTCTAAAACATATTTTTCATTGTATTTAATTAAATATCACTCACCTTTTATATTTTTGGTACTATATTTTTTTGTGGTTCCTTAAAACATATTTTGGTATCAAATATAAAATCCAATAGTCACATTGCAGTGAAGAGCTGTGAGGAAGCTTAATACATATTCTTTGGGTTAAGATAAAAAAAATGAAATAACTATTTCTAAAACTTTATTCTTTTATTCATGATTTTTTTTAAATCCAAAGGATCCGTTAAATTAAATATATTATATTTCTATCGCAATTAATGTTTAAAAAATAATAAAAATTAAAAACTAAATTTATAGATGTCTTTTCGTTTACTTGACATTAAATTAATAATTGAATATATTCTCTTTCCAACTTAAAACAAGATATCAATACAATATGGCATTCTTAAAAAATATTGCTCAAGCGCCTCCCCCCCCCCCCCCCAAGTCTTCCTTCATGAATGAATTTATTTCCTCTTACAAGAGATTTCTTATATGCCTCATTTACATATCCTTCATCCTCAAAAACATCTTGCACATGCAGTTTAACTTATCTATCGATTTATTTACGTTTTCTCTTTCTCTCTTTGTGTTGTATGTTTATAGATATTTTGTTACAGGATGTGCGCTATTAACTACTTCTTGTCTTTCATAGATTGATTTATCCACTCACACAATCCTCCCTTGGCCTTTGAGGTTCATCAAATGTACATATGTGACTCGTTGACTCAAAGTATTGTTAAACTTTCATCATAAAAATATTAATTAAATCTTTGGCAGTTTTTCTTAATCACTTTCTTTAGTTAGATAATTTGTATACCAAAACAATATAAAAGTAAACTAGATGTCGACGGATAATTGATTTTAAATGTATTAGTGATAGTTTTTATATATATATATATATATATTTTAATGAATTTTTTGCCAAAAGTTATAATAGTATATATAAAGTTAAACATATCTTTAAAACATTTTTTTAAAAGTTTTCTACAAACTTATTGTGGTTAAAGGAATGTCTCCTTTTTTAACTACTCTGACCCTCGATAAGAAAAGGATATTATTTTCTTCTATTGAATGAATGTATTATTTTTAAATATAAAAACATATATTTGAAAAACTTCATGTGTTTTCAAAATGCTGTTTTTATAATTTTTTGAAAAGAAATATGTAGCAATCGATGCCTAAAAAATGTCGATAGCTTGACAAATATGCTATCGGTGCCGATACATTGGAGACCCATTATATGGATCGACTGTTAAAAGGAACTGTGTAGTCTAAAATATATTTATATATATAAAGTTAACATATTTTTAAAGCATATGTTTTTTAGAGTTTTTATAAATAAGATGACTTAATATTTCAAGGAACTTCAAATTATATGAATGTATTTTATTTATATAATGGCATTATTAATCAGCGAAAGCGCATGAATTCCAACCGTCTATTAAAAGCTATATTTACTTTTGAAACAATGACAAAATGAATCCGATCTCCTGGTTTCTTGTCTATTTGCAACGATAGCATTACATTTGTATGGATAAAAAATAAGCCTCATGGCGTTAAAATTGGTTCAACTAACTCTCAATTCGAACCTGCGCTGCCAATATTGAGTGTTGAACACGCCTTAAACACAATGAACTATCATGGCTGATATTGTATTGTTGTAAACCTATGAATTTAAATTAGTAACGTTATTATTATTGTTTACTGCTCTATTTATCATACATGAAGTTGTGAATCATACAAAATATCCTACAAAACTGTAAAGAGTAATAACAATGTCGTGCTAACTCATTTTCAAACAAATAGTTGACAAACTTTTAACTTGAAATTATGTTCATGATATCACCAAATGTAAAGGGGTTCGAGAGCCATGAGCGTTAAAGCGTGTTCAACTCTCAATGTTGGGGGCGCAGGTTCGAATACTCCCGAGAGGGGATGGCCATTTTTGGTCTACCCATTGATAAGATCCTAGGTTCGATAGACTAATTTTATTGCTATAATGCTTATTTATATCCAGTCGGATACTGCAATTCTATCGAACCATATAGGCAAAAAAATGTACAATTTTTTTTTGTGAATATTAGAAGATTAAGTAAATCAATATTAGTTTTAAGGTAGAAAAAAACTATTTTGCTTTGTAGTTGGTGGATCACATATATGAACATCGAACAAGGGGTAATAGACACATCGTTCTGTTATTGATAGAGAGAAAAAATATATAAGTATATGTAGGGACAAGCATGACAGGCATTGGTAAACAATAATAACTGACATGGATTTGAAAATGGCGTGATCAACCTTTGACGTCGTCCTACAGCCTAATTATCTGATTACTCGCTTGTTCTCTTTTTACCTATCTATACACATACATATATATGTGGTAACAGCTGTTATATCTTTGTTTGATATTGTGGCCTAATCATCACGATATGTGTTGAAAAGACATCCAATATATTAAATATATACTCATAATATCGATGAATTGTTTTCCCCCTAACGACAGGGACTTCAAATTTTCTGTAATTTCAAAATATACCAGCTCTCAGGTCAAATAATGTTTTTTGAATTTATATTTCTATAGAATTCTCTAAATCTGACATGTTTCAAATTATTCTTTTAATTGAGAAACGTAAGAACGAACAATAACACTATGTTATACCAACTCACATCTTTTATTTCTTTAACTTTAGTTTTACAAAATTATAATATCTTTTAGTTTGCAAATGACATTGAAAAAATAATTATGACTTTATTTTTTCAAAGGTGCTTTAAGTTTTTCGATTTTTGCTAGTTCTAAAGATCCAATTTTATTGGCCATCCATAATTAAGGAACTTAAATAGTTTATTTTTTTGTAATAACTATAAATACTTAACTCTACTCTTGAACAAATATATAAATGAATCCTTTATATAAGATTTAAGAGCACCGTTTATCATTATAATATACTAATATCATAATTATAAATTATCCTCATAAGCTTTGAAGCGCAATTTAATTGACATAATAGGTATATAATATGGTTCAATCATTGATAGAGTCGGAATAATTCATCTTCTCAAGTTTATATTAGTTCATATTTTCAAAGCTAACATTCATAGAGAACTTTGTAACTTGATATGTTGAAGATAAACACAGAATGTTGTCTGTGCAATAAAATTTAGAATAACTAAGAAATATTGGATTAAAGTAAATACTATCCAAAAGACAATTTATTTAAATGTAACAAAAGTACAGTTTACATTTATAATTTATGAACCCAAAAAAATGAAAACCTTTTGAAATTAAAAATAACTGTTGATAGAAGTGTTAAAAGTGTCTCTTTTTAAATTCACGGATGAGAAGGAATAAGAGAATTGAAGTAGTGTTCATTGTACTGGAGAGTACTATATTAAAATTACATTTTACAAAAAAAACATATTTGGTATCACCAAGCAATTTGAGATTAACATGCAATAAGCCATTACAACCAAAATGATATAGAATTATGGTAAAGATGGCTTAGATATCATTGGGTCAATTATTAGTTTAATTGCCAAGTTTTTTATAATGAAATATATACTTTTGGCTGTAAATAAGTATATTTCATTCAAATGATGCTTCCAACGTAATATAAATGAAACACTTGTAAATATTTTGATTCGACTAATATTATTTTAATATATATCAGCAATTAAAGTATAATTGCCACTTGTATTACAAAATACTCGAGTATTTCTCTCAAGGTTTTGCAAAAATAAATACATGTCTTCATAATCGTTGGCTAGAGACAGGGATTAAATATATCAAAATTATATTTCTAATTATGTGTCTTGCAATCATCAAGTTACTTTGTATGTTTATTTGCGTCTTTTTTTCTCTTCTCCTCGTTTCTTGCACCTGACTATCCGTGCCTCATTAGGTTGTCAGGGCGTTATTACCCCCTCTGAACATGCAAATCATGAATGAGTAAGTAAAACATACCACACAGAATTTTAAACAATGTTAGTAAATGGTGTCGATGATATATATATATATATATATATATATATTATATTTATATATATATTCTGAAAATCTTTAAACACTTTGGTATGTCCTTATTGTAGCTATTGTCTTTTGACGGGTAGTCTAATTTGAAACTATAAGGTTTATTAATGTATTATACGTATACACAATTCTACCGCCATTTTTACTTTGTATCCTAGTTACATTTGAAAAGAGACCTCCATAAAAATATTTTCTAAATCTTATTAGTTTATATCATAAATATTATAATTTTAGCTATTTTATATTTATGTTAATATCTAGAGATACTATGTAATCAACTATTTTCAATCAAATACAAAACGCCTTTCATATGCGACTTCGGAAGACTATTATTTTCGAGAAAACCCTTACACTTTGTTAATGTTCACTTATTTTTTTATTACAAAAAACGATATGATTTCTAGATTTAGTATTGGTGGCTATTTTTGGAGTATAGCATTTTTTAAATGTTAGTTTTAATAGATATATAAATATATTTGATGTAAGAGAAATATCATATTTATTAAATATATTTTTTATGTTTTAAACCTATAAAATATATTTGAAAAAAATGTAGCGTCTTAACTTTTTGTATTTGTAGCAATTTTTGGAGTATATATTTTGATAGCTGTAGTTTTAATAAATATATAAAAATTTATTTGATGAAGGAGAAATGTCAAATTTATTTAATATATATTATATTTTGAAACAAATGTTGCGTCTTAACTATTTATTATTGTATATAAATGTATATTTTCTTCTTAGCATGAAAAATACAACATGATCAAAACGGGAGCATGTATTATTCACTGGGGTTCCAATAGAGCATTTCGAATGTAGGCATTCTTTTTTAGAACAAAGAGTCAACGAACTCAAGCCAGGCTCATCAATTACAATATGCCTACATAGATTACAACTATATATTACTTAATGACTCGCGCTGATAGCCCATTTTTGAGATAAAACATTTGTTTATTCATTGTGAGAATGATGCCTTGCATCTGCAGTTACAGATAAATGTCTCGTAGTGATATTTAATGTTTTTAAATATCAATTCATCTACAACAGGAGTTCTATTATGTAAATATAACTATAAAGACACTTACTTTTCATTTATAAATTTTATATAAGTTTTCAATTATAAAGTGATTCAATGCCCGGAGTTTTCCCTACAATGCCATCATGTGACGGCTCATCGTAGACACATCCAATCGGGATACTGAAGTTCTATCTAACACATAAAGTATAACTATAAATATTTTTTTAATTAGTTAAATATTTTTTTTTTTTGATATAATATAACGTAGTTTACTGTTATAGCTTTGTTTAAAGTACTTTCACTTCATTTTGACATATTCTGGATAATAAATTAGGAATAACTATATTGTTTGTGCAGCCGATTATTTTAGATAATATTGTGTTGAATTAACGAAAAAACATTTATTTTCCTGTTTTAATACCATTATATAATTATATTTAATACCATTGTAAAACATTATTTTTTTCTCTTCCTTTATTTGTTCAGAGAGGACATATAATATATATATATATATATATATATATATATATATATATATCGCAAATATACTTAAAAAAAACCAAAGAACTTAAAACATCAACATGAGTACCCTCTTTTCTTTTTCCTTCTTGAAACAATAAAGAACCCTAGTAGGAGCTGTTATTTAAAAAATTGGCACTAATATTATTTGACGATATTATTTGCAAAACAATCTAAAGTCATAAATTGATCATAGCTAAATTTAGTAAAACTATTGTTTTTCAAAATAAGTAATAACAAAAAAGTTTTGCTTCATAACGAAACCTTTGAATCCAGTGACGTCCGATTTCTAACAATGCTAGAAATTTTTAATTTAGATATTCGTTTTTCAGCATCAAAAAATAACCAGAATCGTTGGGTATGTAAAAGAACTAAAAAGTGGTTTTATTTTGGGAGGTCATATATATATATAAATAGACATATATACATGAATAAAAATACAATAAAATTATAGATTATGATAAACTCTGAACAAAGACATTATCGACTATGAAACACTATAAAAAACAGATAACAGTTTACATGTGAATGATTATTAATAAAATTTGATCATTTTTTTGATGAACTTAAAATAGTGACTTGATGCTGATGGGTAAAACTTTACAATGCTGGCGGCGCTGGTCCAGGAGTCATCTAAAGGGAAGGTATTTTGAGTGCCAGGGTAGAATAACGTGCTGCAGCTGATATTATTATTTTCCTCAAATCGTCGTTCCTCACAACTCTGTTGTTTGTGATGCAGTTGGCAATCCACGCCTTCGAGTGAGAATGGCGAATCCAATTGCCTTTGCCTTGGCTGACTGGGGCCCAGTTTTCTTTGCCAATCCAAATAAAACAATTCCTGTCACATAATTGTCTCCACTTTTATCCAAGCCTCTCACATTAAGAACCACAAACTTTTTGAGGATGGATACATAAGGACAATCCACAAAAGCGTGTAGTTCAGTTTGTCACAGTTTATGCAATGGTTTGAGAAATAGATACAGTTACCAGATATCTGCAACTGCGTTGTAAATTTCTTTCCATCATGGATTCTCGTCAAAGAATGTAAAATTATATTCCTCCATTTCTCTGGGAGGCAAATTTTTTTATATGTGTACTAGCAATGGAATTAGCTTCCTCCTGTGAGCTTGGGGGTACCAGTTTAAGATGCCACGGACATGGTTGTTTGTGTTCACTGGATGCTTTTAATAGACAAAATTTATATCTCTCTTTTTAAATTATCTAAGCCTGTTATGAAGAATATGATTATGAATGGATAAAAAAATATTTCAAATTTCCCATCGATCTCTACACACCACCTCAAAGCTGTTAACAGGTTTTAAAGCATTTTAAATAATTGTGTAACTTCAATTTTAAATGTGATGTATATTGTGTATTTTATTTTAATGTGATGTTTTGTAATCATGCTTTTGTTTTGATTTTCAAATAATGTCATGATTGCCTTTTTATGATATTTGTTGTGTTGTTTTTCTGCCATTGTATTAATTTTAGATTATAATATCATTTATGTACTTATCACAATTACTTTGGCATTTGTAGAGAACTGGAATAAATTAAAAAAAATATATTGTTGATGCTTCTTTTCTAACGAATTTGGGCTCTGAGGCGCATTTTGAAATATCGTTGTCCTCCACTCCATGTCTGGATTCCTTGTAATGTCAATAAATGTTTTTATATGACCTTAGGGAGTATGTGGGATAGAAGAGCTAAACCTCCACCGATTTGCTTAATTGTACGCTTAATAGCTGGCAGATATCGTTTGTGGAAAAGTTTTAGGAGCCAAACTTCCTCCTCTATTAATACTTTTTCTGCCAACCAAGGAGATAAAATGGTTGGGATAATGTGTGAATTATAAAGGTCTATTCTTTTTTTGGATATTATAACCTCTCCAACTATTGATGAGTTTACTGATATGAGACGACATTTTGTTCCAATTGCTTACATGAATGCCTTTAGGTCCCCAATCCACCCCAAGAATTGAAACTTATACTTTATTGAATAGTTGTCAACAATTTTACCTTTTACAGGGTTCCACCGACCAATAGGAAGAATGAATGTCTTTGAAGATTTAATGCCAAACCCGATTTTCTTTTGAATTTTTTGAATGCTTCAGAAGAATTTCAACTCTTTTGATCAATTAGGATTCCGAGTTTGCTTCAACTGTAAGTGTGATGTCATCTGCATATAGGTCAATGAGATGCTTGCACCAAGAAATTGAACTCCAAAACCATTATATTTTCGTGTTAATTTCTCAACTAGCTCTTCTATTGTTGCAACTAAGAGAAGAGGGGCCGACGGGCAACCTTGTCTGCAGCTCTTTTTTAGTTTTATAGGTTTGCTTTTTTGTTCGCCAATCGTGATTATTGAGGATCCGTTCAGCAAAAGAGCTTGAACTGGATATAAAAAACTGCTTCGGAAGGAGCTTTTTAATTCCTCTAAGAATCTGCAAATGCGATATAGAGTCAAAGGCTTTTTTAAAGTCAATTCCTATCACAGCTCCGTATTTCTTTCTATCAGTTACAGACTCCATGGATGCCTCAATGTTCCGAAGCACGTCTGAGATTATTCTGCCTTTAAGAAATCCTTTCTGAGGAGCACCAATTGTTTTGTTTAGCTCTGGTTTCATTCTTTTGGCCAAATTCCTGAGAGGATCCTGTAGGATTGATTCATATTATTTGAGCTACTATATTTTCTTATGTTTCTGGTGAATGCTAATAAATAGTCCAATAAAAGTACCCATTTTGAGAAATTTACATTCTTCTTCCTTTAGAACTTGCCAAGATAACTTTTGTTTAATTAAGCGTTGAACAAGACATATATCATATTTTACAAAAGCATGCTGTAATATTATTTTGGCTTTTATAGTATTTGTGTTTTAAAAACTAATGCATGCTTCATTATCATTATTTTTTATTTCCTTTTTGTAGCCATAATTGTGAAACATTTTTTCACAAATGCTTAGTCAGATTAATGTTCATACCATTTACATATATACAACTATATAGATAACAGAATGCATTGAGTTTGAATGTATAAACGCTAGAATATAAAATAAGCAGAAAACTTGTGAAACATATTTATTGTCTATTTAATATTTTTTATGTAAGAAAAATTGATATACTCAAAAATATTAGGGAATTTCAAATCTGATTATCTTACAAAGCCAGACATTCAATTATACATATATATCTTTTTAAGGGCCAATACTTTTTGGGAGGGGGATTTGGAACATTTTAATTTATGTAATAAGTACTTTAGTTTTGGAAAGTTTACATCATTTCAGTTTGGAACAATGTTAATTAATGACTATTGTGATATCACCTTGAGTTGATGTGCTTACCAATAACAATTTCAGTTAATCCATATATTTTCACTCCAGAAAATTCTAAAGGAGAATGCATGTTTGTTTATAAATATACACACCAGAAGTAACAAAGTCCTTCTTTTTTACGCCGAAACGACGTATCTTATTCACTTATGTTAAAACAACTAAAAGGCAAACATTAAAAGAGGTTACCATATACGGAATTTTATCTACTCTTTAACCAAATATTAAAATTATACAATTAATGTGTTTAAAGAGACATTTTTTACCATATTTGTCCACGATCTAATGAAAATTTAGGGTAAATGTATTTTTTTCTGTACGTAATTAATAAATGTAAATTGTGTTTTGGTAGTAATGAAATTATTAGTGTCTTGATGGTGTCCAACAATAAAATAAACAAATATTTCTGAAGACGTTGTCTTTTTCGTTAAAAATTGACCTCAGACAGTCTAAAATATTGGTAACCTGTGTGCACTCTAAAATGAAATGCTTTGGCGCGTCTCAAAGTAGCTCTTACAGAAAAATCAGTCCTTCTTTATTTGCCATTCAGTTAAACAAAGCCAAAGAGGTGTGTTCGTTACTCTACTGTACGAGTACGTGAGCCAGAAAGTTCGAAAGTAAAACCACTTGCTTTTAAGCGATTGGAATTAGCAACAGGGGGATTCCAAATTATCAGATTGTCCTTTTTATTTTTTAAAAGGCTAAATATCGATTAGTAAGAATATTGCTCTTTCTAAAAAAGGTAGAACCTCAAAAGTTTTTCGAAACCTATAATAAACACATATCGGTATTCAAAGCATTAATATAGATAATCTCCAATCTCGCCTTGAGATAAGTATTATGATTAGACGGAAAACTATAATATCACAAATAATTATAATACACGGAAAGACCTGGAAATGCTTTTACTCCAACGACGGTGGCGGCGGTGCCAGGAACCCGGTTGGTGACTTCGTCTTCCCCATCCCGAGGAGGCCCATGAGGTCTACCACTCCAATAGCGTATCCACTCGGAAGAGAGACGGCTACCTTTGCATGTCATGCAATATCGGTGTGGAACATGTATAAGGCTTTGAGGTCGGCCACAACCCTTCACGCTGCCAGGACCGCAGCTAGGCCATTGGACGCAGCGTGCCCACATAATCCATGCTATATTTTTTTATTTTATTTGTTCTTAGTTTTTTCTTTTAAAAAATATTTTTACTGTTTTTATTTATATATTTATTTTAGACTAGTTACAAATGTAACTAATATGCCCTATGGCAAAATATACTCGATTACACACACGACTATAAATAAAGAAATTAATTTGTCTAGTTTAACACACATCTATATAAAAACTCATATTTACATGTCTTTATTTCTTTTTACCTATTCGATTAGATGGAAGTAAAGTATAATAATGAATAAATAAAATATATCCATGAAGTCTATAATCTTTTGAAACATTGGCCTTTCCTTCTCAGGATTCCAACCTACACCATCAACATGGATAATAGAGCACGCTTTCTTTGAACAAACAAGCTCCGTTTTTTGCTTATATGGTTCGATAGAATTGCAATTGAATGGATTAATAAGCATTATAGCATTAAAATTAGTCTATCGAACCTAGGATCTGATCAAATTGGCCCTCCCCCCTTGGGATTCGAACCTGCACCCCCAACGTTGAGAGTTGAACACGCCTTAACGCACACGGCTATCGCACTTCCTTGTTATGGGTTGCTTAAAAATGGCGTCTAAATACGAGTACTCTCCTAATAAATAATAAAGGGTCTTTTTTGTCGTGTGAGGAACAACAAATAGTAATAATAAATATTTATCATCCTTAGCACTACTCTTAAGTATAATAATATTACTCCATAACCATTAGGCAAATGAAGTCTTAATGTACCTAGATCTGTAGGAAACGGGGAAAATAAGGAGGCTTATAAGAAGGGTTTCTTATTAGTTCATACCTTATCCCCTTCATAATTAATTAATTTTTCTATAGCTTATATTTGTGCATTAGGGGATATCATAGGAGAAGATCCTTAATATTTATCATAAGTGAAAGCCCGATCTGGGAGAATAAATGATCGTTGAGTGTCGTAATTTATCAAGAAGACTTCAAAAATATTTGATTCATGTAGCCTTGCTTTCATTTCTGTCCCAAAATGATAATACGATAGTATACATATTATTACAAAAATGTTTCATGGATGTATTCATTTCATATATTTTTAGACTTTTGTTATATCAACATTTTAAGTTGTAAATAATAAAAGTTTTGGAGCAAAGAGGTTGTTGTTGTATGATTTTATTTTGAGGTCATATGCCTTCATGCTGCTGAAATATTTATTTTTATATAGAAACAATTAATATGACATAATAAATATTAATAGAAAATAAACTAATATATACTAATATATAATGTATATATACATAATAGATTCTCTGTTTAATTTCTTAAAAGCCTAACAACAAAGATATTCGTATAATACAAATAGATGAAAACACGAAACCACAATACTTACGTCAATTACACCGAAAAAAATTATGAATCCGCACCAATGTTAAGATTTTTAAAACATTGGAAAAATCTTTTTGGTTGTATATTATACTGGTTTAAATACAATTCTTACAAACACGGCTGACATTTGGGAGTATTCATGGGAAAAATAATGAGGAGAGACTCTGTTTCTTTTGCTCAAGCTCCAGAGAAACTGGGATTCACTTTTTTTATTCTCATTTCGCTGGGCAGATAACGGAATAATCGTTCACTTGCGGATACAGCACCAAAATTGGCACACATACTCCTTAGTGTTTCTCTTTCATATAGCCGAGTGGCCAATTAAAAGTCAAGATGGCGGCAATTTTTCAAGATGGCCACCATTGAAATAAGATAACTGAATAATCGTTCACTTGCGGATAAAGCACCAAAATTGGCACACATACTCCTTAGGTGTTTCTCTTTCAATATAGCCAGTGGCCAAATGAAAATTCGATGCGGGGCCATTTTCAAGGATGGCCACCATTGACAATACAGATAACTGGAATAATCGTTCACTTGTGCGGATAAAAGCACCAAAATGGCACACATACTCCTTAGGTGTTGCTCTTTTGATATAGCCCCTGGCCAAATGAAAATTCAAGATGGCGGCCATTTTTCAAGATGGCCACCATTGAAATATACCATGATATTGCATTGCAATAAAATCCCATAGACTTCACTATGTCATGAAGATTGGTCAAATCATACATTTCCACTATGTCAGAATTCCCATTTGGACCCATGGACTTACTCACTGCTTCCTGTACAAATTGCGTCCCCGATCCTAATATTCCTGCTAATACGAGTTAATTATGTCCCACTGTGTAAATCCCACCTAGCCCTAATATCTTAGAGTTTAGTGTTGAAGTGAAGAGAGAGAGAATCCCAATACATTCATGAGAGCCAATATACAATTCCTGAGTCAAAGTGTCTGGGAACCATCATCAAGAGATGGCGGAGCCTTGGTAAAATAAAATGTCACCTACATTACTATCTTTCAAGTATGTGCATTAGGAGAATATAATTAAAGTTATAGTCAGAACATTGTGTTTGACGTTTACCGCCATCTAGTCTGAAAGCTGAAACTAGATCGAAGCGGACATGGGGTGAGACGCAGGGTAACATCTTTGGGCAAAATTCCCTCGAAATGGCAAAACTTTCTGAGGGAAAATGACAACAAAGCCGAGCTGTTCAGCTTTCTTGCTGATAAGATAGCATGTGTGGCCTCACCAAATGTGGTCATTGTGACCAAGGAAGATTATGTTATCAGCAACAGTACTATCAATCTGGCTGGGGTGGCACCATGCAGTCATGAAGAAGCTGACACACGGATCTTTGTGCATGCCAGGCATGCCACGGAAGCAGGCAGCAAGGTCATCATGGTCAAAGCCAACGACACAGATGTTGTCGTCATCGCAGTGAGTGTTCTGCAGGAACTTCAGGAGCTCGGACTTCAGCAGTTGTGGGTTGCCTTTGGCCAAAGACAGAACCTGAAGTGGATTCCTGTTCATGACCTGTGTTGCACTCTTGCAGAAAAGAGCAAAGGATGCTCTTCTTCCATGCATTCACTGGCTGCGATGTTGTTTCAGCATTCCGTGGCAAAGGGAAGAAGTCTGCTTGGCAAACCTGGAATGTTTGTGATGAGCTAACAATATCTTCAGCAAACTCAGCCATTACCCACCTGTACTGGATGATGAAGACCTGAAAGCCCTGGAGAAGTTTGTGGTCATGATGTACGACAGATCCAGCACAGCTGAAGGTGTCGACGACGCAAGGTTGGACATGTTTGCTCGGAAGCAGAGGCCGTACGAAGTCATTCCTCCAACCCAATCAGCACTGAAGCAACATGTCATGCGTGCATCCTACCAAGCGGGCTGCATCTGGAGTCAGTCAACAGTTTGTCAACCAGAAACGCAGACTCCTGCAAACTGGGGCTGGACCAAAAAAGGAGATCTGTGGCAGATTGTTTGGACAGAGCTCCCACCCATTGCAGAGAGTTGCCAGCAGCTGACCAAGTGTGGATGCAAGTTGGAATGCTGCGGTCGATGCAAATGCTACTGCTTGGGTCTGACCTGCACGGCACTGTGCAGCTGCAGGTGTGAGGTTAGAACGCTGTAGTATAGGCCTGCTCATCCAAACAGCCTACATGTAAAATAAAAAAAAAAATAAAAATAAAAAAACATTTAAAAAAAAAAAAAGTGAACGATTATTCCAGTTATCTGTATTTTCAATGGTGGCCATCTTGAAAAATGGCCGCCATCTTGAATTTTAATTTGGCCACTCGGCTATATCGAAAGAGCAACACCTAAGGAGTATGTGTGCCAATTTTGTGCTTGTATCCGCAAGTGAACGATTCTCTTGTAATTATGCTATTATCCGCCCCGCTATTAAATATCCCTTCCCGTCCCTTTTTGTCACTTTTATAAGTAATATAACGTAAGCTCCTTGGTAGTATTGTTATAAATATATATATATATATATATATATATATGATCCAGGTGAAACTACTCCCATCAAGATTTATTATTCTGGAGCGACTTATTATATTCTTAGAATGCACCTTTTTATAAAACATTTAAAGTCCTTTTTATTTATTAATGTAAAGGGACTGGACAAGTGTCCCAATAAAATTTTGAAAGCCAATAATAAAGGAAAAAAACGATGAGATACTTTTAAAGCGATTATAAATACTATCATAAATGCAAAAGCCTGATCGCAAAAAGGTTAACTGCAAACGAATGCATCAGATCCGAGGAACTTAGAGCCATAATGCTCTCAGCGGTGGCAAGATATGGAACTCTTTCCCTAAGGATACCGTGACTTCTGGACAACTCCTGGACCGCGAATAAAAGTACTTCTCATTAAAATCAAAGCATCTTTTAAAAATAATGAAAAAGAATTGAAATTTTACTAATGCTTATTATTTTTTATTGTTGTTTATTCAGTTTTATTTGATGTTAGGAATTAAAATTGTTTTAATCTTTTATGAAGTTTTAATTTAAGATTACAATGTCTATTTATGTATTTTTATACACAATAACTTCATGTCAATAAAGATTTGATGAAAAAAGTGATGCCGACAAACGACTGTTGTCTCACAATCAATATAAAAAATAACTAGTATATAGAACGCACCCTTAACCAATAATGTTTTGTTCTTTATATAATAATATATACAACATTTTTTTTGAGGTAGACCTGATACTTTCTCTGCGTTATATCCAATTAATGTTGCTTTACAAGTTTGATAGATTGGTTAATTATTGTATTATATAATAAAATGGTATAATTATCATCTGTATGATCTGCAACATTTAAATAAAAACCCGATCATATTGATTAGTTTTGGAATTGACAAATTTTACAGTGTTCTATCGTGCATGGAAAATCAATACTGTTTGTTACTTGGAAGGACAGAAGTCATCCACTACTAAAAAATACATATGTATTGCATAATTATTTTGTTTATTATGTATCTGCATTGAGTTTGTATATTTATTTTATTTACATATTATGCAAACTAAAAATCCATATTATTTTCCAAATTTTATATTACATAAGGAGGTTGAATTTTTTCTGAATGTGCCTTCTTTCACGTAATAGACATGCATGTTAAGAAGAAATGCTGTGTTCATTCTACGAAACGCTTATTACGTAAAATATAATTAATGTATATATTTTTTTTTCCTTTGACTTTATGTATTCGATAAGTTGCATAAATAAGGTATTTATATAAACATTTTAGTTTAAAATTAATTCTTTAAAACAGGTCACCTAGCAAAAAAAAGGAACTATTATTATCGTTTAACATACTTTTAAAATTTATATGAGTATTTTAAAAGTCTTTAAATATTTTAGGGATTTTCCTCCTTACATGAACTGAAGAATTGCACTTCTTCCCCTGTATATTTTCACGATGATTGGAAGTCGTCCGGTACTTTATCCAATAAGGCACCGCAGTGCGAGGCTGTGGAGATCATTACTCCTCTTAGTTCGTCTCCTAAGCCTCACTCAGTGAATATATATTTAATATGTTCTTTATATATTGACTTAGATAAATACGTACTAAAATAAATCTTTATTAATGAACGCGTAAAATATATTCTAAAAACCATTTTTTACAGTATAAAGCAATATTTATGTCATTAAATCTACTAATACTACAAACATTATTAGAGAAGGATACAATCTTTAAAATAAGAAGAAGAAATAATATGTCCCACTTTAAATTATTATTATATGATATTAATAAAATAAAAGTTTTTATATAACTACTCTAAATAAATAACGTCAAAAAAAGAATAATAATTTTTATAACGAAAGTAACTTTAAAACATAATATTCAGTGATGTTTTTTAGTGTAACTGTCTTATTTTTATGCTATTTTTTATTTTATTTAATATTTAAAAATGTATTTTCTTTTCCAGAATTAAATTGTTTAACTATCAAAAAATATATGTCAATTGTATTGATAATAATATTATTAAAAACCGTCAACAGCTCTGGCGAGAATTGTATCTAAAAAATATGTCCAAATAATATATAACATAGAAATACCAAGCATCGAACGAAATGCAACATCAACAGGGTTAACATATTTAGGTATTATTTTTTATGTCATTGATAGGAAATACAGTCTATTAAGTATGTAGGTCTTAATATCCGACAAAATACAATTGAACGTACATATGTGTTTGTATTTGTTGAACAGGAAATCACATCATGGTCTGAATGGTATGGTACATTTATAATGTACTTTGGGAAGGAAATACATTTACATATTGAATTCATCAATCTTTCCCAGAAATAAATCAATTGATTTTTTTCATGTATGGTTGGTTGGAATAGTCAATGTGTACATAAATAGATTTTAATGTGTAATATGAGACTCGAGTTCTTCAAGGCTTTCACAATGTCTTATGTTTGCCTATATGTATGACCCGTGGTTTTCATTTCTTATCACCAAGGCACGTTAATTTGTATTTCAAAAATTGAAGGCACGTCACACACTGATAATTTGAAAATAGTTTCATTTTTTTGTTTTATATTCTTTTATTATATAATATCATTATTATTTATTATATTACCATATTATATAATTTATTTATTTTAGATTTTTTAAAAATCCTAATTATTATTCATAAGGAAAATTAACTATTCGCCACGCGTTTTTTTATTTTTTCTACAAATAAGCTTACTTATTTCTATCATCACTTTGTATTTTTATTATTTCAAAGCTTAATATTATCTATAAATTTTATTTAAGTGAATTCAGATTGATTTTGGACAAAGTACAATATATTTCAATAATTTTCAAATCATGCCGCCATTTCTCTCTCATCAATATTTGTCCATAATTTTAATAAACACTAATTGATTTGATGGAGCCCCAATTTACTTGACTATATATTGAAATGAAAATTAAGTGGCTCTAAACAAACTAAAGACAGAAGTATTGAAATCAATGAAGTATTATGAATGTTTAATCTTATAATATTTTGAGACTACCCTACAAGTAAACAGATCCTAGGTTTTACTCTATGTTTATAATGAAGGGAACCAAGTGAATTTAAAAAAAATATGCTTATCATTTTTTGCAAAGTATTCTTTTTATTCTATGCATTTCAATCAATAAATATATGCATATTAACATAACTAATGTTTGATTAAGGAATAATGTTTATATAGGGCTGTTTATTTGATAAATTAAGTTTTCTTTCTCTAGAAATTGTAAAAAAATATATCAAAGCTGTCGAAATTGTTACATTCTTCTTTTTTACATCATACACGTGTTTCAGCTTTGGTTTGCATTTTAAAGCGGCCCTTGACATTGATAGAAGTACTCTCTTCAAAAGGATAATGTGAAAGTCATACATTTAACAAAATGAAAAATGTATCACAAGAATAAACGAGGCATAAGATGATTTGGATGCCATAGCTTGTAAATGAAAGTAGTTTCTCCATACAAATCATACATAAAGTGAGAAAACGAAGCACAAAACCTTGAAATGATAATGAAAGCAAGGAACTTCTAATTGTGTTAAAAACAAATGATGTGAGAACCCATATTTGACTTTTATCTTTATCACTACGGATCTTAATGATGGATTTAACGTAGAGAAAACGATAGTGATCTAAAATATAAACTTCCCGCCTAAGATTGATTGATTAAGCATAATGAAAAAGTGGAATTGATAATTTCCTTACATTCCTGTCATGGAGTACTTATAAAAAAATAAACAAAATATGTATAAAGTTATCAATATATGGTACGACCAAAATTGTATACTAAATAACTCATATAATATAATTTTACTATATTCAATGAGATTTATAATTTGGAAAAATCAACAGCCATCATTGAACCTATGTGTTATTATTTAAGCTATGTATGATCAATTTTTTTCTAATATGAATGCGCAGAAAAAGATTTTCACTTTTATATCGACAACTTTTATTGAATGGTTAGTACAAATATAAGCTGCGGGTAGTGTAGCCTTTTAGTCATGTTTTAATATAAACAAATGTATATGCGGCAGAATGGTTTAAAGGGACAACAAATGGGTAAACCTCGTTGTGAATACGAACACAAGCATATGTTTTTTAAATGGTAAAAACAGAAAGCCTTAGCTTTTTAAATACTACTGAGACGGTAATTGAAGATATACTTTTTAATATAAATATTTTTTTACGGTATATTGGGTTTTTATAATTTAATAGTCTATTATATACTAATGGAGTTAATGTTATGGTTTTTTTGTTTCAAGGGAAAAACTAAGTTAGTATAAAAATATTATGTTTTTCTTTATATAAGAAACTTTGCAGTTCTAGGCTAAAAGTTAGTAAAATATATATTAAGGAATAAAGTTTCAAAATATATAATACGATCTGTTCATCTATTGATATGCAAAAAGTGAAAGTATTGCTCTTGAATGGCTATTCTAATG
>CP045897.1:25564701-25580985 GCA_013387185.1 Caligus rogercresseyi
CAATGCACCTATTTTCTTATTTAGAGAGTGTTTTTGATGAATAAAAATTTATATTTTATTGGTTCATTATTTGTGGTACACCACATTTAAATAGGTTACACAAAAGCCAGTAATTATCCCCTTCATCTGCAAAGTTTTAGTTGTTGGATATTTTATTTTTATTAACTATACTATTAATTTGTAAATAGATGAATGAAACATGTTTTAAGAGAGTGAATTTTAAAACTCAGAGTTTAATCATAATTCAGTGGGTTCTTCCATTTATCATTGGCACCTGAATGAATTAATAAAATAACCTTATTTGAATGTATACAACATTAAGTCTCTGTTTGGCCGCTTGCAATTTTCCTTTCCAGTAGGTCTAGTTTTCCTTGCTAGAATGACACCCGGCGAGCCTTGCATTGGGCAAAGTCCTCGATGATTTATTTGATGTCCAACCCTGTGTTCGTTTGTGGACAGATTAGCCAGTCCACTAAGCCTTCATGGGTCACGGTACTCCTCAGATAGTTTTTAATAAGTTTTAATTTGGAAATTGATCGTTCAGCTGAGGCCACTAATACAGTATTTTGAAGAACAACAGTAGGGTAGTTCACACATTGGAGACCATGCTTGTTATAGACTAATAATCCATTTTAACCAGTTGTAACAGTCATGGAGGAGACTCTTTTCAATATTCTCCTTGAAACCGGCTTTGAATGACACGAGTTGAGCTGGAAAAGCCTTTTCTATGTCCGGTGTAGAGTTCAGAGAGACGTTTTGCCTTGTCATGAAGTTTGTCGTCGCCTGCCCGCTGTAGGGTTCGCCTCGAACATGTGGCAACTGCATGCATAGTTTTAAATCACTGGGTTATTTGCTTGATTATAATATCCATATTGGCATTGAAAATATTCACTCAAAAATTCTGTCCGGATTTGATAGACGCTCATCTTCAGCCAGCTCGTCAAGATAATGTTTAATTATTCTGACATTTTCAAAAGTGAGCTGGATCGGATTATGAGCGCTCACTTATCAGTGATATTTTTGTCAGTGCCTTCATGACGTTAACATATTTGTAGCGAAGAGCAACAAGAGAATCATACAGAGATGACCACGGGTAGAGTTTACTGTAATTTCATAGAGAGCAAATTTATCGTGGACCTTTTTATAGTCGCCTTTTTTTCAGGGTATTTACATCACTTGCTCTTTTATAGTCCGCCAATTTCCTCGCTCTTCATTTTCTCGTGAGCATTTTTGTTGCGAAGCTTTTTTTCTCGTGAGGCATTTTCCTCGCTGTTTTTTATTTTTTACTTTGGAGTCCCATGGGGCTGGAATCTACCTCACTTAGAGGAAAATACACCAGCCAATATTTTGTAGACCCTAATCTAACATAATCACATGTAGCTTGGCTCACCTTTCAATACTGTGGCCAAAGAACATGTAAACATTTTCAACAGTATCATATAACTGCTTGAGCTCAGTATTATCTTTCACTATGTCCCCGCCATCCTGTATCACGTTAGCGACCCACGTGGTACTCGGTCCAGGCTCTTCTGGTCTATGTTTGTCCTTGATCCTCTTGTGGCTGTGACTGTATTGACACAGAAGTCGTGGTTGCCCTCAAGGCCAGTATCTCGGTAGTCATGCATTTATAAAACAATAAACTTAATATGCTTAATACCTAGTGGTGATATATGCCCTTCAAAGTTACCTGAGATTCTGGCTTCTCATGAACCCCCGAGAACGAGTGACACGGGCCCGGGCTAGTCGGGTAAGACAAGCTTCATCGGCAGTAGCAACAGCTAGGGGGTCCCGGTCACAAGGTTAAATTACAGCGGGTTGTCTGCTTTTATATTTGCATTTAATTTGGGTAGCTTTGCAATTTTGTCAGCCTCTTCTTTTTTGTTTTCTTTCGGACTGCCGCTTTTATGCTTATATGTTCCTCCTGGGCCATGTGCCATGATGTATAACGGAGGACTGATCAGATTAGCTGACTTTTTAAAAAATTATCTCTTAACTGGTTGGTTATATGCTGTAAGATTTTCGCGCCAAATAGAATGTCTCATCAGGGCAGGGGGAGGTGTCCCTTCACGTGATGAGCAGAGAAGAGAGGAGATAGCACTCTGCACTCAGCCGTCATTATACCAAATAAAACAAAAGACGGAGACACAATACCAATCATTGAACTCAAAAAAAAAATTATATGAATTTGTCATGAAATCTTGCTGAATAAAAACAATGGTAGTACATTTTTTCTCCTTCCTTTTTCTTTTTCACTCTGGTGGATCAGGCATCATCTCTCGGGCCCTATTGCATATGCATCACCAGCATTGGTGGATGCTACGCGCCTGTATGAAGCACTAAACAAAATGATTACCATTCTTCAACATAAAAATAGTGTATGTATCCTTGGATCTTGACGATAGCTCTATTAAGCTTATCAATGAAATGAGTGTTCTGATATATTTGATTTGTTCTTTCATTCAAGTATCATATATATTTCGTTTACTTAGTAAACCGAAATCAACTTGACTTTTTTTAAACATGTTTCCTTTTCTTTGATTGTTCAAGGTTGTTTGAAAGACATACACAATTATATAAGTATTTTTAGAATGTAATTTAGTAGATTTTTTTTGAGAAACCTGCATTGTTCATATAATTATTAAGATATTTATTGATTTCAAATTAATTGATTGTTAGGGAGTGCGACAGCCATGTGCGTTAAGGCGTGTTCAACTCTCAATTTTGGGGGCGCAGGTTTGAATACTCCCAAGAGCGGATGGTCATTTTTGGTCTACCTCATTGATAATATCCTAAGTTTGATGGACTCATTTTAATGCTATAATGCTTATTTATATCCTGTCGGATGCAATTCTATCGAACCAAATAGGCAAAAAATATTATAGGTATTAACGAGATAAAATACATATATTTTATGAAATTTTAACTTATTTTCAGGAACCTTAGCACTAAAAGCGTATTCTTAACTAAGTAGAAAGATTATTTGATGATAAAAAAAGTTAAAAATATGAACATCAAATATTAATTTTACTGATGATTGTGTGATGTCTAAAAAATCCTCTTTATGGGTTTAAAAACTATCATTTTAATTCCATGGGTTATTAGAATGAAAGCAGTTTTGAAATGATCAAATATTTTAGTTCATCAGCCTAGTTATTATTGGAATGTGATATTTTTGAAGGTAATTACATTTGTTTTAGCTTATAGCATTATTATTATACTAATACTAATTAATTATTAAGATCTCTTTTTTTAATGCCCCTAGTTTTTCTTAGAAAAGCAAACAGATAAATAAGCCCATTTTCGCACTAAAAGGCATTTGTTAGCGTATGAAAATAAACATATTACTTTTTTGTGACAAATAAACACAATTTCTTTATTTTTGCTTTGTCAAATGACATTGTCATCTTCCTGATGAATACTTTCGATCCTCTTGAGACCCTAGAATACTTTTCTTCGTCCCCCTTGAGGTTTTTTAGGACTTTATTACATGAATACCTTGGAAAAGAAGAAGTTGTTGATACTTTGAAGCGCAAGTCAAACAAAAGTTTTACATCACTTTGCATAATTCTAGAAAAAAAATAGTTATTCTTTGATGAAAGAAATCATTCTTTTACACTTATGTAAGTATGAAGGCGCCATAATTAGATATTTCTGTAGGTATAATATATATATCTATAGATTTCAAAACCTAAATCTACAATAAATAAGGCAAAATATTTTTTTTTAGATAAATAAATCCCTATCTTAAAATGAACAAATATACAAAACGGTTTTAAATTATATAAATGGTTCAAACTAAATAGTTTTGTTCAAAACCAGACACTTAATACATAATGATGCTACGAAAAGCAAGAGAGAATCCTTTTCTGAGACAAACCATTGACATTCTACCAAACATATTATTTTAGGAAATAGTAGTAATATATATTATCTTTTGAAAAGAGATCAATAAGAATTTTTATTTATTAGATTTTCTTCGTACTTACGAAATATGAAAAAATACACCATTTGGTTAAATAGTACAAATCAGTATTTGTGACATAGAAATACTTTGAATTCAATTTTTATATCGAGTTTCGTTTCAACTTATTGTGTTTGTTTTGTATGATTGAATGAAATAAATTGTAATTTTTTTTAGTACAAATCAGTATTTTGATATAGAAATACTTTGAATTCAATCATTTAAATCAAATTTAAAATGTTATTTATCAAAACATACATTTTTAATAAATTAACGTAAATTCTAATAAGACAACTCCACTCAAAGGAATTATTATGGTTTTTGATTTATTTTTCTATCTAAATGTAAATAAGCTAATATAATGCATTAAATCTTTTTTAGATAATAAATTCATACTTTCTAATTAATCAAATAAAAAGGTTTTAAGCTATATACTTATATACATTTTTCATTAAAGGCAGTTCATTTAATACTAATTTTCTTCAATATTTTATTCAACATAATATACGAATTAGGAACATGAGGATTATTTTTCTAAGTTAGACAATTCTTAAAGGAACTTTCTTATACTCTTCTGATGTGGATACTTTTAAAACAAAGACATTTTTAGAAAGTAATAATTTAAATTTTTAAGAACAAGCGAGCAATAACTTATAATTTACTTTTTGTCACGTTTTCTTAGATATGGTTATGCAAAACACAATATTTGTTTATAACTTCATATCAATATTTAGCCTAATTAAAAATTGGATTCAAATAAATAAAAACAAAGATAGAATAACGTTTATCATTTAAAAAAGAAAATATCGATAGCTCAGTACGTTAAGGTATGTACAAATCTCAATGTTGGGGGTGCACAACTTCCCCGGGAGAGGAATGCCAATTTTTTTGGTCAACCTCATTTATAAGATACTAGGTTCGATACACTAATTTAACGCTTATAATGTTTATTTATTTCCATACGGATGCAATCAATCGAACCAAATAGCAAAAAGCATGCCCGCCCGATGGACAACACTAACAAACTGACAAATGGAAATGAAACGCAGTTTTCATTATAACTAGAGATGGAAAGTCGAGGGATATTTTGGGCGTGTGAAAGGGAGAATGTCTGAAGGGTGCCAATTGAGTTCAAGCTTCTTGTTATCACTATTCTCTTTCCTCCGAACGGAAGCAAAACAGAGATTCAAATATAAAATAAATACCTTCTGTTCTGGCCGACTTGGCCTGCTTCATAAATGAAATAAATATTCCTCAAGAGAGGAGAGAGAATAGTGATAACAAGGAGCTTGAACTCAATTGCACCCTTCAGACATTCTTCCTTTCACACGCCCAAAAATATCCCTCGACTTTCTATATAACCCAGCCTAAAATGCACACTACTTCTTCTATGGGTCAAATGAGTTGAAGGATGTATACCGTAACTGCAAGATCTGTTGTGACTCAATATTGATTCATATATAAGGCGCACTGGATTAACTATACTATAAACTAGAACTAACATTTACTGTTGTAGCGCATATACCCCTTTGTGTGGTCGCGCTCTTTATTTTATGCATGTATTGTACTATTATGTTATGTCTTTGTATATATTATATGTATGTATATACGGTATACAGTAATAAACCTTTTAAACTAAAAAAAAGGCGCACTGGATTATAAGGCGCTTGATCATGAAGGTTTCTAGGTGCGTTTTATAGTGTGGAAAATACGGTATACAAAACAAGCATTTTTATAAACTTGTAGCAGCTGCAGTGCATAATTAAACATTTTAGTTTAAAATTAAAGCCCCAGAAGATTATAACAAAAAACAAAACTAACACTCATAAAATAATTAAAATAAATGATTATTTCTCCATCATTGTTTGATGAATGAATCTGTTAGTATATGAATATGCACTGTTTATAAATGTTCCCATCATCAATTTATTTTGAATATATATTTTAAATATACAAATAAAATTGAATTATAAAAAGTTGATGTAAATTCTTGAATTTATATATTAAACTTTTATATGGCGAATATACATATAAGATCGTTTACTTGTTGAAATCAAGTTTATGAGATTGAAATCATTTTAAATAGGCACTTAGGTTAGAAGTTGCAATAAAGAATAAGAGTAAATGTTATTTTTTTTGCTTCAAAAAGTATTTTCTCGTACTTTTATATGCTTTTTCTTTCGACAAGAATATATTTGGGCAATAGAGTTAAAATGTAATGGTATCATCTTTGGAAGGTCTCATTTTGTATTAAAGGGAATATATTTATACATAAACATTAAAGAAAATATATGAACGTACACAAAAAAATCCTGTTTCCCTAGAACTACTATTTAGAAAAAGTTGTTTCAATTCTTTGTCAAGCAGTTTTTATGGGCAATTGTACCTTGAAAAAAGGAACTTTGAATTGCGTTCTTTTTATCCTTACCCCATTTATGGTAGAACTATTTTTTGCCAAAACGGATTAAATATGACAACGCACATATATTATGGCTTTTTATTACTTGCGATCTAAAAACATTTAAATATTTCAAACATTAACAGATAAATAGATAGATTGATATGACCTTGTTATCAGTTATTCTAAACGAATGTTAAAGACTACCTTGAATAACACAAGTTATCAAAGACCATGATATTGACCAAAAAAGTTAACTTCATTTAACTGATCAAATGTATCAATTGATAGTATAAATTTCAATAAATAGTTTTTGAATTCTCAATTAAAATCGGAACTTTTTATCATTCAAATAAAATACATACCTTTTATGAAAACCAACTGTGAATTTTTTAGTACAAAGAAACGTGTTTATGAAGTATTGTCCTCATGAGGCTGAAATGTATTCCTCTCAGGGCTGTCATTTTTTATATAACTCATAATATCCCCTAACTCATCTTTGATTTTCTTTTTCTTATTTATGTTATAAATATTCAATATGTGACCATTTCCAACACAATTTAATTTGATATTTGAGTTTTGTATGTCTACTTGCAGCTTATTTTGTATTATATACAGTTTAGGGTCAGCTAAAAGAATTATTTCTTAGGTTCATAACTTTCATATTATAATTATATTATACTTGTCAAAGATGTACAGACTCTGTATTTGTCAAGAATATAAGGAACCATATATATTTATTTAGGATGGAATTATTAATTTGTAGAAGATGAAGTTGCAAAACATAACTACTGTTGGTATATCGAATTTCATTTTTGATCACATTGTAGTCTTCTCATATTTATAAAGGTAAATATATATGAACAAGTTATGAAGATCCGCCCAAATTATCACATATTTTTCGTACATAACCTTTTAAAGTTCCTCAATATTAAAATACTCGTAGATCTCACGATTTTGACTGCCACGAAAATAAAAAATAAACTTTACTATGATATATTTTTTTAACCAAACGCTTTGCTAGGTTATTTATAAGTCCAGCATCTATAAATTCAACAGATCTAACACTAACATTGAAGTAATAAAAAACATGCTTGAATATTTTACTCAAATACGTACAAAAATTACTTACATTTTTATTTGCTATGATCATTTCAAAATATTTGTCTTTGAAATTCATTTGGATTCATTCAAATTAATATTGATTGAAATAGGAAAACCAATATAAACATATATTTTGTGATTCCTTTTGAAGTGGATTTTGCATGTTTGATGATTTAAATATGAATAAGCTATGGATATTACATATATGTTAGAATATGTATTCATGCCCATGGATATACGCATAAAGAGGAATATATATTTCATGTTTCATCATTCACAAGTTGAATTTTCAATTATATTTCAAATTATGTATTATATTTATTTCGAGACAAATCCTATATTCAATGAGGGAAACGAATTTTGCACTTGAGGGAATCGAATTTAAAAAAAGTTATACAAGAAAATGGAAACATTGGTTTAATTTAATTTTTTGATCATTAAAAAACGCAAAAAAGGGTATTATTAAATCGCTTGAATATTGATGTAAATTTGCATCAAAGCCTAAAACTATTTACTAAGCATTTAATCATTCCGAATTACTAATCATTTTGAAAGACTGTTACAAATGTGACGAACACTAATCATCATTACGGATGATTAGATGTATTTATTTTATGGTTAACGGGTCCGTGCATATTTTTTTTTAATTGCTTGAGATTTTTTTCATTTTACATGTCAGTTTACTACTTTATTTACAAGATGCCCATCCGGAGGGTCCTGAAGGCTGTAGGGGTCAAGCAAGGCGGTACAAAGATAGGCAAGAGAACGACCAGGCCGGTCACCGCTACGACGTCCTATAACGTGAGAAAAGTGAAGCCTATCCGCAAAATAGCCGACGCGATTGAGGTATAGAACTTTTTACCAAACGTCTTCAAGGCGCTTGAGAAAATTCCTGCTATCAAGACCTCGACTTCAGATTGAGAGGAGGAAGGAAGATTACGGGCTGAGAACACCAGTAAATCTATTAATTGAAGGTTTGAAATCTAAAATGTTAAATAACTCTCATTATTGGTTTAAATACAAGTACTTTGACATTTGGTAGCATATATGGGACTACAGCGGAGGAAAGATTGTGCTTTTTTGCGGGGATTCGCTGGAGACATCAAAACATTTTTTATTAGAGTGCATATATGTGGTAGAAATTTTAGAATATCTAAAATTGTTATATGATGATTTTTTAAATATACAATTGCGGAGTAAGGATTTTATTTACTTTTATATTGGACCGTACCAATATGAGATTAATTTTATTACAACTAAAACTCAATATTTATGTATAAAATTAGATCTACTCGAGTTCATTTACCTAAAAAATTACTTTTCTGATTGATTATATTGTTAACAACACGACTTTTAATGTATTTTTGTGAAAATTATAAGATATAAGATAATGTGAATAAAGTTTTACCTCGGTAAAAAAGACCTGGACTGAAAGAGACTGGAGCAAGAAGTGGGCCTCCAAGTCTGTCAAATGCAAGAGAGGGCTCCAGTCCATACAGCGGACGCTGTACCTGACCTCCAATAGAGACTTGAGGCCTTCTTGTAGAAGACGTTGTTTTCACTCAACTTTCCAGACTTGAATCCATTGAACCTCTGGTCAACGTTATAGTCCGTGGTATGTAAATGCCAGAACGCACTCCAACAACCTCAAGAAACAGATGAAGGACGTGTAGAACGATGACTTAAATGTCAAGCACGTCTGCGATTATGTCCTTCCTCGATTAAAGTTCGTAGTGGGCGAAGAAGGCAGTCACTTTTATCTGCCTATTTTGAAACAATCAACTAAAAATTTAAGTGTAGTAGCAAATATTATTTCTGATCATCAAAGGACAACTTCCACTTTTTATATGCAATTCGCCAGCGAACCCTATTTTTGGTTACCCCCATAGATAATCAAGATCAGACGCAGCTTAGATTACTACTTCACGTCTATTGTTTTTCCACTGATTAATTGAATGCAATTCACCAGCGAACACTATTTTTGGACTTACCCTATATATATAGGTTAATTTGTTGAATAAAGTATTAGAACTACATAGAATGAAATTTTTATTGGAAATTCCTAACAATGTATATTTATATATAATTAATGTTGAATAAAGTACTCAGAATAATATATAACAATGATATTTTATACTTTATGGAAAATTCTTATATATGAAAAACTACATATTAAAAGCAAATAAAACAGGTCGGTCATAATATTTTGTAGAAAAGTTTAGTTGATAGCTTAAGTTATATATAATGAATAAGCCTTACAAATTGAAATCATGGCCCTTATGATGTTTAAAAATAGTTCAATCATAAAAACAAATTCGGCTTTAAAAATATCTGATCAAAAATAAAATTCAACTGAACAAAATTAAGGAATTATCACACATAAATTCAAATATTGAGTGTAATGTATTATATTATCGATGTGCATTAAAAAATATTTACTTAAACAAATATACTATTCCCAAATTAAAGCCGTTCTTATCGATTAAAATATAGCCCATCAAAAACGTCAAACTTTATAAATAATAAATATAAAAATAAAAAACATTCATCAACAAAAAACTAGACTATTATCACATATAAGAATATAAAGTTAAATATTTTTTGGAGATGAATTTTTAAGCGAATCATTAGCTATTAAGGGGGATGAAAACGTTTTTCTCCTTTTCAATTTAGACAACAAAAAAGAACTTTTCCAGCTGCTTTGTTTAAATTTTTTCTTTATAAATACGCTTTTAATGAATAAAAAGAGAAACTGCACAAAGTGTCAATTGATATAAGAAAAAATACAACAACATGTTCCAATTTCAACAGATGTCAGATGGAGTAAGCTGTTCTAAGAAAACAAGAAGAAAACAATACGGTTCTAAGATATCCATGGGGATGCAGAAATACAGCCAAGTGTTAATTTCTATTGTTCATTAAACCTCATCTGTTCTTCAGTGTCGAATTACGAAGAGTTTCTATTTTCAAGAGACACTCACAATAAGCTTCTATTTTAATTTTAGTATTATGGAGTCCTGAAATGAGTATTTATTAACATTTGATCAATAAACATTTAGTTTAAAATTACTGAAAGACTTCATTGAAACGTCGAAACACTTTTTAGTCGAATGTCCATATGTAGATGAGATATTAGATCAAATGAAAAGAGTATTCTCCCAAAGTTTTAACATAAATCTAAATCTGTAGAATTTGTTTTTAATACATAGGGCCCATCAAAATCAAATAAATTATTTTACAACGAAATTACAATTCATTTTATATAAATTCAGAAGCACCAAAGCCCCTTTACAGGAAGATTGTACCCAAATTTTAAGATGTGTATTAACGAAATTTCCTTATAGTTTAGTTTTAATATTTAAAATGTCCTTAAGCATGTGCAGAGTTTCTAATCGCACCGGAACTCTCCCTCACCCCTCCCAACATTTTACATTTTATTGTAACCACTATTATTTGTGGCGTGCTATATTTTATAGATTGTAATTTTTTTGTAGGCCAAAACGGCGTTACTTTATTCATCAAAAAATTATAGATTGTAATACATGTCTGAGTAAATGAATAAATGATTTAAAAAAATAAACTTTAGTTTAAAATTGCTTCCTTTCCAGTTTGCCTAACACAACACAATCAAATTTGTAAAACAATAAATGATATAAATATATAAAGCGTATATTTAGTCTAACTAACCTAGGATTTTATCAATGAGGTTGACCAAAATTGACCTCTCGGGAGTCGAACCTGCGCCCCCAACATTGTGGGTTAACGCCTTAACTCATTGAGCTATCGCTCTCCCCATGCATATTTGTTTATATTCCTTGTTGGTAAGATGGTGTGTTTCTTCCACGATGTGTATTAATTTTAAAACCGTAATGTCTAGCTTTTTGCTTTAATTAAAATAACTTTGGAACATACTTTTTTTTGAAAATAATAAAAATAAATTTAACAAATTTTCAAATAATAATTAAAACAACATAAATACTTTTATTAAAATAATGTTTTTTGTCAAAATACGAATTATTATAAAGTATAAACAGTTGTAAATGAATTTGATTTACGTTTGTGGCTAAAACTATGCATGATCATTGTAATTCTGTAATATTTTTTGTATATAATTTTTATTTAAAACCCTGGGAAAATTTGATTGAAGGACTTTGTGTTTAATTAATTTGTATGCATTATTGGTAGGCATTTCTTTGGTTGCGTCTTAGGAGATTTTGTTTAACGTAATGATGTTTCATTTTTTAATGGTCCATTTATTTAAAATCATATTAACATAATTTATATATAATAATAAATAAAAAGAGCAAGAGGGGTTGTGATAATCAAATCATAAATAAACCTTGTAGTTAAAATGTGTAATTTTTTATGAACAGACTTTTTTTTATATAATTATGCCGATCATCTTATATTTGTCAGATAGTTTTAGACTGTTTGGTTAGTAATGTAGTCTCTGGAAGCATATATAGACCATGATTGATGCCCAGAGTCACAATCTAAAGAATCATATGCTTTTGGGTCTTATGTATAAGTATTTGTTATTTTATAATATTATCAATCTCCATTATGATGGACATTGAAGTCATACAGCGGAGTTGAGTAGGTTATGATAAATAAAATCTGAAACATTAAATTACCTTAAAAGATGAGTTGATACATGCAGGGATACATGTAACTTGAACACAAGTCATTTAGTGACTAAATTTAGATAGTATTCAAGAACAAATATTTTATTAAGACTTTGCATTTTTAAATTGGTCCTACAAAATAATTTTGTTGTATAAAAACCAGCTATTTTTAAATAAACTTAAAACACCAAAAGAGCCTTCTTGAAAATGCTCATATGTAATATTAGAAAAATATATGTTACTTTGTAATTATTTTAAAAATCTTTTGACATTGTAGCCATGAAAATTGCCGATATTGAACTAGATATATAAATGTGGTACTAAGGTATCAAAAAAAAAGAAGGGACAAATCTTTTTCCCGGGAAAAATATTACAAAATGGGTATTGTTTGTAAATTAGATTGATTTAAAATTAACTGTTATTACTTCGCACCAAATATTATCTTGAAATATAAGTAACATCAATTCCATAGTTTTCCTTTAAGTTATCTAATATGTTTAGAATAAATAGAATATGGTAATCACGATTCTAAGGATAAGATAACTTATGTCAACCAATATGGGTTTATTATGACTATCATCATCTCTGTTATTTACTTCGTAATATAACTGAAATATATACACATATATATATATATATATATATTTATATATATATATATATATATTATATATATATATATATATATATATATATATATATATATATATATATATATCTTTTTAAAAGTATACTTTAATTAAATTCCTCTTCCTGAAAATTAATCATTCCTTTGACCAAATGCTTCATTGTTTTGTTCTTATAAAACGATGATTACTTCTAAGTATACTGAGTTGGTATTCGAATGCCGTGGAAATGACCTTAAGTTTAACCTTTATAAAAATAATGAGCGGTTTTTATAAATGGAAAAGAGTTATGATAGAAGTTTAATGAATGGACATACCTGGTTCATATATAGGGATTTACGTGTTGATACAGTTATGACCTTTAACTAATAGGTTAATAAATGGAACTTGTTCAGGGTTCATTAATGCTTTAGTCGTATAAAAGTTTATATAAGATAAATGAACTTTATTGAATAATCGGATAGGAAGTAAAAAGTATCAGAAGTATGATATGCAGATATTTAAATTAAAATATTAATTAACACCCTTTAGGGATTCTTCTTCTTAGGAAGACATAATTCGACATTTGTTGCTCTTAAATGTATCAACAAGTTGGGCAGCCATTTTAATACTTTTATTTGTTGAAACAGCTCTTTCAGTGGACTGAATTTTTCTTTTTCTGTTGCATATCTTGTTATTAAATATGTCAGTTATAAGATCCCACTACTTTTTCTTCTAGGATTAATATATATAGTATATATTTTTAGTGCCCATTATGATGCATAATTATATATATATATAATATATACTTTGCAACAAGTCTTTTGCTGTTTTCCTGTGGGAAATGTGGTGCCATCTTGTTGATACGTCATATTGGCTATCATGACATGGTAATTATTTTCACTCAAGATAGCATTACAATTGTCTTCGTCTATTTAAAATTACGGTCCAATGATCCCGCATCTACACAAAAACAGTATTTTTCATCAAATTATTGCGGCCTCATGTATCCAGTGTGAGTTCTTGCCGGCTAAATAAACCAAGTATTAACAAAGCTACTGAGCCAAATATGTGCCAAATCGCTGAAGATGAATATAATTATTCGGCTGTCAAAAAAATAATGAGTAATATGGTGTCGTTCTCGAAACATATCGAGGCAAATGTGAGCGGCCCTATTGAAAACCCTGGATAAAGAAAAAGTAGTATATTGTAGTATTACAATTTTGAGCCAAATGACTAAAAAAAAGTAAATTTCAAATTGTATAAGATCGGATAAAATTTTTATACAATTTGCAACAAGTTTTAATAGTAATACCGAGATGGAACTTAATGGAACAATATTGGAAATGCAAGAGATGTTGTGGTCGTTCTTTTGGCATATAATCTATTTAAATATGATTCGTAAATGCCGTATTGAAGCCAAATAGTTTCTTCAACTTCCGTACTTTCAACATGAAATGATGAATTTTCATTCCAAATTTAAAACAATAGTATTTTTATATTATTTGAAGTAAAGTTATAATTAAAATAAGAAGAAAAAAACTTCAATATTCAAAATTGTTAGGACCTAAAAAAGCCCTAATTTAAAAAATCAGGATCCTAGGTTCGATATACTAATTTAAAGTATAATGTTATGATATCCTGTGGATGCAATTCTATCGAACATATAGGCAACAAAAAAAAAAAAAAAAAAAAAAACATCAGTAAGGATATCAATGTATTTGTTTTTCATTTTATCAATTTTTTTTCTAGAATGAAATTCTCGCATCTAAATCATGACTTGGCATGTATAAATAAAAAGTTACATAAATGCAGTCATGCAGAAATATATTCAAAGTTATAAAATAAGAAATCATCAAAACTTAAACAATATTTCCATTATTTCTGGTAGTTCTCAGACGAACTTAAATTATGCAATGCCTTCTCTGCAAATGTCACAAAAAGTTTGTTTTTTCATATGACAAAAATAAATCGTGAAGATTATGAAGTTGTATAAAAATATATAGACTTTAATTATTGGTATACTGCAACTTATGAATATTAATATAAGGAACAATACCAATATTCATTAAATATATGTGGGTCAGGGCACCCCTGATCAAAGAAAATCTTACTACGTTTAACAGCCTTTGCTATGGGCTTTAATAAACTCATTGACTCATTTAATGAGAGACGTTTTTACTTCACTAATTATGCCTGAATTTTTTTAACAATAATGGCTTTTAAGCTATGATATGTTGAGATAGTAAATTTATTGATTTCTTGTTAATTTTAATATTGGTTATTTGTTAATTCGGAATGTTGAAGCGCTGCAAGTGTCAGATTTGAAGTTGTAGGGGTCATGACTGGGTGGAAGCTATTGATTTCCTTACCAAAATCTCTAGGGGCCTTAATTTTCGTTTAAGAAGTGACTGATTATATCTGCTAATATGAGAAATAATAAATACAAGATGCGCACATATCAGTATTAAAAGACCAATTACCAATGGAGTAGGCATTGGGGAAAAGACTCAAGAAATCAATCTTAAAGTTGCGTTTGGAGGCTTACTTTTTTGTGGTATTCTATGAAACTCCTATGAAAATTAAATACTTTAATAAAAAGTATCATGACACATTCTGTTTTTCATACTCATACATTTTTATTGGATCGATAAATTTTATAAAATAAATCGTCTCAAATGCAGTTCGATATTCTAACCTTAGCACCAGGATTTTAGGGAAATCCAAAAGCAATGGAAATTTACTGGAGCCTTGTAAAATACTTTCCATATGGCTCAGAGAATGCCAAGAAAATTGGAAAATACTTTTATGTTATAACGAAAAATTGGATTTAAAAAAGATCATACTTTTCCTTTTTATCATATTTTTAATGTATTTGTGGAATAAAAAACTTGCACACCTGCCACTATTTAGTTATTTAAACTTATTTGATATTTCAAAAATGAAAAGACTCGTTAAAATAATTATAAACTTAAATATCTAACTATGTATTTCACGTGTATATATTTTTACTCAATTAATAAAACTAAAATACATAGTAATCAAAAGCCATAAATGCAATGCATTTAATAATGTTAATATTATTAACATCCTTAATCTGTCTTATAAAATATTTCGTACCTTTTACAGGAGTAATATATTAGGAAAACAAAACCTCATTGATTTCTATATACACCCGTTAAGTCAATTTGAGGTCAATGCAAAAAATATTTATGTCTTTGAATGACTTATGAGCATGACATTTAATAGTGAAGCAATGTAATATATCATACATATATGCATCCAAAAAGGTCCTTGTATTCAAGCTCCAAATATGACTATTTTGCGTGTATCTCATTTGCTAGGATAAGGACAAAACGTATACATATTTTGGAATAGTCGGGGGCCCATTTATGTTTAGTTTCTGCAATGTGGGGAGGAGTTGCAAGTATAAGATACACCAAAGGATTTAATAGGGCTCTATCATGCTCCATGGTACTAAAAAACCCGGCAAAAATGCCGTTAAGGAAAGCCATATTGCAGATATTGCCTCCCTGTAGTAGTGTACGTTTTTATATATGTATGTTACTAACGAGAGTAAAAAAGGGCCTT
>CP045897.1:25581085-25592490 GCA_013387185.1 Caligus rogercresseyi
TTATTTGTTAAACTTTGATATTGGTTAAGACGTATTACACTTATATCAAATATATATAGTACGTTCGCCTAGATCACCCACCTCTTAACTCGGCACTTCATTTTCCGATCTTAGAGTTAATTAAAAATAAAAGAAGAACCACATAGTCATAGTTATAGATTTATTTTCTATCTTATGATACTCTGACGTAGAATTATTTTAGTTGTATATAATAATTTGATATGCTTTTTTCCACAGTTCATAAAAATATATACAATCACAAAAAAAGAATGTATATGAAATTTATTAATGCGTAAAAAACATAATTAAACTTTTAGTTTAAAATTATGAAACAGTTTATGTTTTTAAGACTGTTTAGATTCTATTCAATATGTTGATATGTAATTAAAGACTGTTTAAAATGTATTTAATAAGTTGACATGTATTAGTTTCACTTTATAATTAGATATAAATTAAAATTGTATAACATGTTGTTTTAAATTGACAAAAATTCAAATTTTTTGTATTTTTTAAATAGATATTATATTTTTGAAACTTTAGTTTTTATTTTATTATTTTATTTCTGTTTTATGTTTTAGAGATATACAACAGGAAACTTATTAAAAAGTGAAATGTTTTTGCCCTTCTTGCTCACATGAAATAGCATGCAGACGGATAAGAATACAACTATAATTAAAATCGACTCACTGAATATATTATTTATTACCGAATTACAAATCTGATTTTCTTTTCTTTTTTTGTACTATTATTAAAATAAGGATGAGGAAATATTACTATATACGATTAGATTTTACAATCATTAGCCGCATAAAAACTGTCAAGCCATGAATAGAGTTTTTGAAGGGATACTATTAAATGATATTTACCTCCGCAAAGGAGTAAATGTTACTTCCGTGAAGGAGGTATTGTTTTCACTGGCGTTGGTTTGTTGGTTGGTTTGTTTGTCAGCAGGATAACTCAAAAAGTACGGGACGGATTCGGATGAAACTTTGTGGAGTTGTGGAAATGTCAAAAGGAACAAGTGATTAAATTTTGGATCTCTGAGTGCAGAATAAGAAGCAAAATGAGCTAAATACTAATAAATATTTCAAGTTAGCCTACTCTGCCAATAGATGTCTCTGTGCTGTGAAATCGGGTTGCCGGGAGCGTCTTCCTCTCGCAATTTCCGTCGAGGGGAACCGTCCCTCTACGCCGCCTCGGAAGGCTCAAATATGGACCCCGTGACGGCGGAGGTTTGCACTCTCTGAGTGTAGATATGCCTCTAGTTTTCACTGGCGTTGTTGGTTGGTTTATTTGTTTGTCAGCAGGATAACTCAAAAAGTACTGAACGGATTCGAATTAAACTTTGTGAAGTTGTTGGAAATGCCAAAAGGAACAAGTGATTAAATTTTGGCATCTATAAGTGCTTTTTTAATATGCAAAATGAGCAAAATACTAAAAAAAGGGGTCTCTATTCAGGGAGTAGGAAAGAAAGAACAAACGCTAAAAAAATATTCATTGATGTATTATTGTTCATATATCAGCTCAGACTAGTTAACCCAGTGACGTTGCTTAAACTCTCCTCTTCCCGTCTCTGAGGCTTTTTTAAATATGCAAAATGAGCTAACAGAGAGGAAACAATGATTAGAGATAGAAAATCGGGCGTGTGAAAGGGAGAATGTTTGAATGGAATGTTGTGGGGATCGGCGGAGGTACACACTCTCTGAGTGTATACATGCCTCTAGTTATGAAATGAAATACACTAGGCTATGGTTTTTGGCGCAATAAAGTAATGTATTTGAAGCATCGTTTATTTTATAATAAGTGCAAATATAACGGCAAACAATTATGTAAATATTTTAATTATTATATGACATATTAGTATAAACTACCGTTTACATAATCCTTTTCATTACCTTATATGCACTTTTTCATTCAATCTTGATATTTTAATGATAGGAAGTGAAACCTAAATATCCATATTTTTGAAGTTCAATGCTTTATTTATTATAATGTTTACTTTTGGGAGGTTTTAAATATGTATCAACGTAAAATAGTGTGTAAATATTATAAGAAAGTAGTTATGTATGAAATTATCATAACATATATCCCAATATCTTTTTGATCGAATGTGGTCTACGTGTCTTGGTCTATATCTGGCAGCAAAAAATGGTAGTGAATATATTCATGAATATTAAAAATCACGTTTTTTTCTTTGTCCTGCTGGTTTTCATAACAAGTATTCTTTTGAAAATGCTTAAACTCAACATAAATATTTCAAAAGACTCATAGTTCAAGAGACTACAACTTTATGTTACAAAAAAATATAATAACTTCCGTTGATCTTGGATAGATTTATAATTTCATAATAAGCCACATATATAATTTCCCTAAGCGACTCCCAACTTTAAACAAAACAAACTTCAAGAACAATATTAAGCATTAGGTAAAAAGCAAATGGATTTTAAGAGATAACTACAATGGCTACGTGTCTCAACAAGGAAACACAGAACATGCTTCCATTCCTGAGGCCAAAGACATTTAATAGGTTTAAATAAATGTAAACGTCCGTATTTTATTCCTTGAGAACAACTTCAACTAATATATATATAAGTCAAAGGCACCATGCAACAGAGGATTTAATAACCCGCAATGCACTTTGTTTAATCTCTCGTTTCCTCTTTCCAATTTCTATATCCTGGGGTGAATGAAAGGATCTAGGACAATACAGGTAGGTTCACCACATACAAAGAGGTGGATAGGAGATTTTTAAAGCCAAGTCATGTGTGGGACAGAATAAACTTTTCTCACTTTAAGGAAAACTGTTTACTTATGTTGTTTTTACAGTATTTTTTCTTATCCTTGGTTTTTCACAATTACTTTTAGAAACTAAATCATTGAACACTATGGACATTCTTATTGCAATTAATTAGCAAATAGTTGATTCTCCAACATTAATAAGTGATTTAGTAATGCAACACAAATTAACATAATGTAATAAGACCGAGTTTTTGTTTGTTTGTTAAGGTGTTTATTTATTAGCATAAATCCAAAACTGTAAAAATAAGAATACACTAGAAAGTAGGATATAAAAAACACAATCTTAAGACAGTTACGTTAAAAACAAAACATAAATGAACATTCTAATTTAAAATAACTCATAGTTGTTGAAGCTTACAGGTGAAAGGAGTCCCACCGGTGGGATTACGTTCGAAAAAAAGTTGGGCATCAATCCTTGGAATACCACAAACCCGCAACAAATGGCTCTGGACAAACGGTTACTGAGGAAGCAGCTACAAATAATGGACATGCTAATCTATGGATGCAGCTGGTTTTCTATACTTTAGTCGAAATGTTTTATTTCTTAAGTATTTAAACTTTATTACTGTATTTTGGTTATATACATTAGTATTACATGTACATATCTTATTTTGTATTCGTACACTCTAAGAAAAATCTTTTACAACTATCTAATTATAATTTCGCGCCGCCAATTCATCCTTCTGTTTCCGAACTATCTTAATTATATCGTCCTTTAAAATTCACTATCGTCGACCTCTAGTATTAAACTAGAATTCAACATTCTCCTGTCTTTAACATTTTCCTACTAACGTAATAAAACTTTAGTACATATAGCTTAGATATTTCTATAAGAAGAAGCTCAATACAGTCTCAAAATTCCTTTTTTTGCTCCTATTTGTTCATCCAAAGAAGCTTGGTCCTATTTTTAGAGAAGACAAAAACAGAAGAAAAAGTTCGTACGAAGAGAATGAGGGCTTAGCCACTTAACTCATACTCTAGGGTCTTTAGCGTAAAGCGCTGTGTCTATAACAAACACACATAGTATTTTACTCGAACAAGAACAGGTTTAAGATCATGATTTCAATACCGCTTGTAGAAATATCATTATACAATACTTGAAGTGGTACTTTTATGTGTTCTAATCATAGAGATATAGAGATATGACGAGATAATGCCCTCCAATTAGTATAGAAATATCTTCAGCTGTATTCTGGACACAATGACGTATTTCATTTCCTCCATAGCAAGAAACATCGTTCAGATGTATTCGGGACATAATGTATTTCTCTGAAGAATCCAATACGCTCTTTATGTCTTTATATATTTATGGTTCGAACACATTGTTGCATTTCAAGGAATACTTTTGTACGAACTTTATCAAATCACATATAAGACCTGTTTTAAAATACATAAATTTGATATACTTTAATTAAAGTAATCTTATAATAATTCACCAATCTCTGTCCTGTCCGTATGTATGTTTTTGACGCTATTCTCCTCCCACATTATGGTCAGATTTGAACTTTGAAGTACCTATTGAATCCTTGGGTCAAGCAAACCTAACACAACTATTTGCAAAGTGATGGACCAGAAATGAACCATAACAATCATCTTTTTCTGATTTTATACTACCTACTTTTCAAGGTAAAGAGAGGAAAAAAGAGACAGAAAAAGCAGCTCATGTGACTTAAAACATATTCTTTGTACAAAGTCAACTTTTTATGAGGAATGTTTGTACAAACGAAAATTAAGTTAACTCATTTGACATATAGAAAACTTATTTATCTCTCACAAAATCCATGCTACAAATTTTTAAGAAATTATGTAATATGAACATTTTATTGGTGTATGATTATTTATTGTCCATAAGAATGGACAACGAAAATACGGCCTACGCGGAAATAGCCCAAGAAAAATGGCTCAGGAATAAATTACCCAAGATAGAAAATGAAATGATGACACATGAAAAAATGGTCCAAATGCAAAGGTAGGCAAGTATATGAATGGAATACAACTAAGTATTGTACAAATACTATTCTCATATAAATTGAGTAGATAATGGGAAAATTAAGTTTATTTTAGCAATTACATATAAATGATCTCCGTTTGTTTAGCTAAGATTTACTTGGGCCATTTTTTTCATGCATTTTCATTTTTTTTGCTCCATTTTTCTCAGCCATTTCTTCCTAGGTCTTATATTTCTCGGTCATTTATTCCTAATATCATGATTATTATTATATATAGAGCAGAAACATTTATTTAGTAGAGAAGACAATTGAAGCTTCCAAATATGTATTATGAATATTCGTTATTCATTGTTAAAAAGACACGTAAATTAATTAAAACATCTTTTCGTTAATGTTGTATTATTTTGAAATCAGAAGTAATTGTATTAACATAAAATCGAATACATTTTGTCAAATGGAGACAAAAAGTGCCTTTGTTTTGGATACCAATACATAATACAATCGATTGCTAAGAAGATTCCTATCTCACTTTCGACGATTAGAACTAAGCGACAGCGTAATGATTTAGATTACTCGAGAAACAAATTCATTCATTAATACAATATTGGGGGGAATCGTCTATACAGAGAATAGTATTTCAATGTATAAAATCCACCAGAGACTCTTTTTCCTTTTGCTCAATTGTTTTTTTTACAAGTTGGGAAGGTGAACACTTCTTTGAGGAACATAATTTATTTAGCACATTTTGTGTTTTCCCACCTACAAAGTAGAAGAAAAGTTTTTTTTTTGCAGAAAACCCCCCCTGTTCAATCAGCAATAAATTATAAAACAAGTTTGTTAAAGAGTTTATGTGCATACTTTTATAAGTGCGTAAGTTGTATATAGGTATGTACATAGTGATAACATCTTTTAAGCAAATCCGGTGTGTGTGTAATGCAAACTATTTTACCAAAATAGTTATTTTTGGGCATTATTTTTAACCATATGAAGTAAGTTTCTAAATTGATACTTCAAATATGTTCCTTAATTTAGGGAAGTTTAACTTCAAAACAGGCAAACTTTTAATAAGACCCTTGCTGCATTCATACATTGGCTTTATTTCCGACTTACATTAATGCTTTGCTATACAGGGCTTAACAAATATATCCAGAATGATCTCAACTGCATCCAGATCAATGAGAGGGCAATCGGGACGAGTTTGCAGCTCTTATAGACAAGTCAAGATATCTCTTGATAACTTTTATTCAATATGGCCGCCCCCAGCTTCAATCACTCTCTCGATTCTGGACCATAGGGAAGAGCAGACATTGATGATGTGTAGAGGATCAAGGTTCCTTGTTTAAGTGTTAGTTGATGCCATCCACGGAATCGCTGGACTTTTTGCAGGGCTTTACTTCCAGCTCCTCCTACACTTGGTAGACCAAAGGGAGCTGTAGGGCCAGATCTGCACGTCCCAGAAGACGGAGACATTGGCCTTGAGCCAGTTCCGAACGATTTTGCTCTGAGTTATCTTGGAAGAAGATCGCCCAGTCGCCACTGCATCTACCACGGGCTTCATTACAGTTCTCCTCAGGTCAAAGTAGTCCTCTTTGTTAAGGTGTTGCTCTGGCTCTGCACGGACCAATTCCACAATGGTGTCTTTTTCATGGTGCTATGTGGTATTTTTGAGTCAAAATCGCAACCAATGGATAAATGAGATTCCAAACCTATCATTTATATCCACCAACATAACCACAAAACACTATTTATTTATTTGAATGCAGATTAAATCATTCCAGATATATCTATAAGATCCTGTAGGTAAACATTTTCTTTCACAGCTGACTCAATAAACAATTAGTATCTCAATGAGGGCCTTATATATACAGAATTTAAATCATGTTTTGTGATGAACCAACCCTCGGTTGTGAATCAACTTATTTAAACATTGTCATAAAGTTGCAATAGTCTTTATTTTATATACCAAACATAACATTACATTCAAAGCAACAAAGTGTGCTACTAAGGAAATTAGGCAGATTATATAAATTAAACGATGCACAAGTATTTTATATGATTGTCAATGAAATAATAATATATTTTTTTTGAAAGATGGATCATTCATAGTTATTCTTCAAATATTTATTTCATGCAGAAATCCACGATCCCTTCCAGGCAAATGTTTTTATCCTCAAATTAATTGTGAACATCAAAAGTAAATCCGATAAATCGATATATAATGGTTTCCAAACGATTTATTTTTATATGCATGCATACAACGTTAAAATATGTATGACAAACACACACACACACACATATATATATATATATATCCGAAGCTATCATCTAATTTGTTAAAAGGATATAGTAATACTGCTATGGGATATTATGATAGTCTAGTATATTATATAAAAACAAATAGTTCGGATATATTAAACTAATCACTGCCATTAGAATGAAGAATCAAATCTCTTTTATACTTCTGTTAGTTTTTTAATTGTTATTTTGTCAACAAAATGAATCCGTATTTGTGGACTCAGATTTCACAAAATGACAAGTTTAGATAATTGAACAAACATAAAAGATCTTATATATTTTTTATAGTCATAAATAAGTATAATTTGCTGTCAATTTATCGATAATCGCTGATATATTGTTTATATGTTTGCTTTTGCAATAACATTTTTAGTAATCTTTTGGATATGTATTTATCAGGCTAGTGAGAAATCATATAAAAATCTGTGATCAAATATTCACTACAAAATAAAATTATTACAATCAAAGCCGTCAGCGATCTGATCAATTATATTGGAATAAAAATGGAGAAATATAATATAACTTAGAATTATCATTCGTGCTATACGATAATTCCATGTCACAAAAAATCCATAAGGTCAATCCAATATTTAATTTTTAACATTATAAATCACTAATGTCCAATGATCTAATTTTGAATTGAGATGTAGCATATGTCTGGATATTATTGAACTGAAATACATTTTGAAAGCCACTTTATTTTTTTTTTTTTTTTCATGTAAGTAATGTTGAAAATAATGGTAGTGCAATTTTGAATTATCCAAAAAAATATAAAGACCTTTGATATCTTGCGATGAGAAATATGGTATTGCTTTTTGTTGTTTGTTCGTGCGAGTTTAAATGAAAATGGTCTAATCATTTTTTTAAATCATTTTGCAATACAACGATAAGGGTCCTATGGGATATTACAATCAGCAATATATATATTGCTTACCATAATTAATCGCAAATTTAAAAAAATGCGATCCCTAAGCAGTTTAATCATACAATTAATTTTTCCCGCCACAAATAACCCTCATTATTATACTCATAAACACACATAAAGAGAAAGAAGATCAGATAGCATCTTTGCGTATAAGAGCGTATAAACAGAGGAATATATAGCATACATTTATATGACGGAACATGTGTTTGCCTGGAGAAGAATGAAGAGAGTGACGCGGATTCACAAAGGATAGAAAAAAGCAACCCTGACGACATGGACGGTGACGTGCGTGTTGATGCAGCTGATGAAGGGGGATGAGAGGAGGGGGGGGGGGGGGGGGGTGAGGAAAAGAAAATACATTCATGGAAGTAAGAAGAAAAAAAGCGTTGAGAAGCTTCGTTGTTACTGAGGAAACAAACACAATATAAAATGTGTAATTCTGTATATATATTTGCCCCTATATAGGGATAGAGGGGGGGGTGGATAAGAAGCAAAATATGTACGATGGAAGGGAGGAATCAGGGAGGGAGGGGCAAGGGAATGATCATAAAGTTCATCATATATATGCATTTATATTATACAATATAAATGCAGTAATATGATGTTCCTATTAATACAAAACAACGGAAGGCCGTATCAAAAACAAAATTTCCAAATTGTTTATTTTTTGGCATTAGATAACTCAATTGAGCCTTTTGAATGCCTGCTTTGAGGGTCGATGGGGATGGGAAACTTATTCAAGATAGTATTTTTGGATGGCTTCCATATTTAGATAGATAACTTAAAAGGCTTCTAGTTCTTGCATTGAGCTCAATTGAGCCTGCTTATATATATATTATACCTGTCAAATTTAACACTTTTCTTTAAAAACATTCAATAGATGTTTTTCTGGTTCTCAAGGCTTAAATAATCGAGAGGAAAAAGATTTTTTAATTTTGGGCCGCCGGAATGCCTCGGTTGGTATCATATAACTATATATTATAGCGTATTTTTATAAATTAATAATTATTTTAGGAAAAAGGTAAAATTTTAGTTTTAAAATAATTTTCCTTCCTTTCCAATGTTGAAATATATGTAATACGACGTACTTGCATAGCTCTTCTTAAAACAGTGTTTCTATATATGTAGTCGGTTACTAATAAACTTGAAATTTAAAAAAACAAATTGCATTTTTAAATAAAATATGTTTTGTTTGTCATAACCCCTTTGTATCATAATTTTTTCTTTAAATATCATTGGGACTACTATATCATCATAAAACTTAACTTTCATTGGCGCCGCCCTAAATGGCCCATGCGGCAGGCATTCCGGGCGGCCAAATTTAAAAATATTTTCCTCTCGATGATTAAGCCTGGAGAACCAGAAAAGCATCTATTTGAATGTTTTTAAAGAAAAGTGTTAATTTGAACAGGTCTAATATATATATATATATATATATATATATATATATATATAATAAACCATTTTTTTATACTTTATATCAAAAAAAAAAAATAATCCGCCCCCCACTTTGAGATATTTTGTAATTTTCATGCCCAAGTACAATGGTTTGTAGCCTCTATTGATAGATGAGTTAGATTGTCTATACGCATATTGGCGTAGTAAGCAATTAAAACTAAGATCATAAAACAACTTAGTTTATTTAGTTTATTTTTTACTGTTTTATTGAAATTGGCAACCATATATCCTTTAAAACAGAGATCCTTGATTTCAAAAGAAAAAAATAGAGTCAGATTTTCTGCATAAAATCTTTAAGCCTAAAAAGTAACAGAAAAATAATATAACTCTCTTGCAAACAAAATATATTTAATAATAAAAGTAAATAAAAATACTTTCCACAAGTATGTTTTGCAAACTAAAAAAATGATTTTTCGAGAAGGTAAACAATGAACTTATGCCATCTTTTTTTTGTTTGAATATTGAAGCAGGAGAGATAAAGTTAACGTGAAGTAAAAAATATATAACCGATACTAATTCATGGGCTTAAGGCTTTATTGCTTTATTTTGTTTATATAATAAATTTTTCTATAAATATCAGTTAACAAAAAGGTTTAAAAAAATCAATGAAACGATTATGTAAATAGTTTTTGTTCAAAGATCATACAATAACGCAAGAATATAAAGAGTGTGTTATATATACAGAGTGGCTAGGCAAAATGTCCGGTTTGATATTTTGATATTATTTTTGTGAACTTAATTAACTTTTAATTGGTTGCTTCTATGGAACTGAAATTTATTGGCTTTAGTAGTATATAAAAGGATCTAAATTATTCAATATGGCCTCCATTGGCCTTCACGACGGCTTCGAGGCGGGGCCGGAAGCGTTTGCAGGCATTTATAATGTGCTTCTCAGGGTAGTTGTCCCACTCCTTGATGATGGTGGCCTTCAGAGAGTCAAGATTGAGGTGAGGGGTCCGGTTGGTCTTGCTCTCAATTGCGCCCCACCAGAAAAAATCCAGCGGATTTAGCGGGGATGACGGTGGCCAGAAGTTCTTCGGCCAGAAATGGGCCATATTGTCCTTGCAGAACTTTTGGTTCTTAGCCGCCATATGAGATGGTGCACCATCCTGCTGCCACACATAGTTTCCGGTGGGGTAGTTTTTTTTAACCATGGCAGAACAGTATACCTCAGGACTTTGTAGTAGGCCTCGGTGTCGATCTTCTCGTCCGGCCGAAAGAAGAATGGAGGCATCTTCTTTCCGTCGGACCTGAATACACCAAGGACCATCACTGCTGGGGATTCTTGGTCCTGAAGACTCTTGGACATCCACGTTGCTTAGCAAGCCATCGATCATTTCTGCGATTGTAAACTTGGTCACCGTGAAGATCTTTTGTCTGAAAATATTTTGATGAGACACGGCTTCTTTTTCAACCAATTTAGGATGATCTTGCACCTATCGAGCCTCTTCTCCATCGCTGCTGCTGTCAATAGCTGTCTGTGGGTCCGAACGAATGATTGCAAGCCCAAATCTTCCTTGGCAGCCAGCTGGATTGTGCGCCTGGACACGTTGAACTCTTTGAGAGACGGTTTAGGCTGATGGTGGGGTCCGATTCAACTTTGGCCTTAACTTCATTGAGAAAGTCGTCTGTCCGCTTTTTGTTATGGCCACCAGATCCAGGAGCTCTGTTGAAGCCTTTACCATCATTTTTGGCTTGCTGGATACGACGGACAGTACGGATATCAACGCCAACGATCCGGGCAATATCGACTTGATTATTTGCGCGTCAAGCAAATCGTGAATCCGTTGTCTTTTCGCTTGCTGAACACTCATTCTGGTCTGAGAGATATTTTTTATAGTTATAAATTGTAGCTATTTGTTTCAAAAGCGTAGCTGATTTACTTGTTTTGAATTTTTACGTACGCTCTGCGCACAAGAAACAAACTTATCACCGGACATTTTGCCTAGCCACTCTGTATATATATATATGTATATTAT
>CP045897.1:25592590-25644528 GCA_013387185.1 Caligus rogercresseyi
CAGCATAGATATCATATATACAACTGTCTTAAAAATTCAATGTTAACATTTATGCTAGATACAATAAATACAAAGAAAGGAATCTATTAGTTTAAATTTTATATACTGTGTATTATAATAGACTTAAGTAAGGAACACTATCACACAACATGTATCGGTGTCACTTTCGAATTAATGGGTTCTTCTTCAAATACACTCTATAAACAATGATTCTAATCACTTTTGTACGCATATATCCTTTTAACCTTTATTTGCATTATATCTAATTATTATACATAATCTATATAACATTCACTATTAAGACATCCTTGGCTGGTGTTAAGGTCAAGTTACAAGTCCATTTAGATGGGTGTCCATAGTCATATGTATTCATAAGGCTTACTCAGAAATTACATGGATGGTAGGGCTATAATTTACGATCTTTTCACTTTCACTAAGACTCCAGACACTTCTTTTTTTTCAAGAGTTTATTATTATTATTACTATAAATGCTTAGCCCATTAAGACATAGAAGCCCTTTTATTTTTGTAAAGAATAAAAACAGAGACAGAGAAACACCAATGATATCTTTTCCCTTTTTTAAAAAGACTACAGGATGACTTACCTTATTTTGCTCTGAAGGGTTTGCATTTCCCAGAGACGAGTATTCGAACAACTCCGGCATGACCATAGCGAGCACTCGTGTGTAACGGTGTGTCTCCGTACTGAAAATAAAATAATAAAATATATATATGCTTATTAAGAATATGTTGCGGCTAAAACGTTGGAGCTCAGTGGAGCGTAAGAACCTCATGGTCCTCAAATGATTGATCATGATTCAAAGGCAGTTGAACCACGTCGCTGCCATACATTCGTTTCTTTTCATTCTCCTGAGAAGGAGAAGAAGAAGAAGAATACTATGCCAATACATAATAATAATAATACACTTCTTCTTAAGAAGTTTGATTTTGACTCTCATTAACTGCCTTTTATAAGTTCTATGAACAAAAGCCTTGTTGATTGAATAAAACACACACGGATTCTTCAATAGCCAATTAGGATGTAGAAGTAATGTGTTTGAAATATGTACTTCTCACTAAGAGTATTGCAGAACGCATAAGTGAACATATAAGATGAATGTATAAATGAACATTTAAAAAAATCATAGATACACTTTCTTTTTTTTGAACAGATGAACGTACAACTTGAGGATACACAAATAGTACATTTTTTGGGGTGGAAAATGTGTTTAATTTAGATAGACGCTTGAAAAGGAAGAATATATATTTATATATATTAATCGTCAATTATAAAAAGTCATTATAAAATACTTTTACCATTACCATCTACATTTGTTCCATTTCAATATATATTAATGAGATATCTATTATTGTTTTAAAGATCTTGCAGTATTTAAATATTTATAAGAAAAGTATATATCTAATATCCATTAATTGAACCTTTCATGCAAGTAAATGAACAATATAAATTATAATCATATTTGTGGAAGAGTGTTTATATGTTTATACTTCATTTGTAAATAGATAAATATTTAAAATTATATATCAAATTAAATTACGTCAGAATAATTAAAAAATACATTTGTCATATTTTGTAAGATAAATAACTATAGACTTTTCTTTACATTGTTGTTTACTATTGAGGGTGCAACCATTGTCTGTTAATAATTATAACATCCATTGATTGTAGTTCAATGCCATAAATGCAATAAAGGATTCCATTTTTAACATATTTAGTTTGGACGGGTATAAAGTACCTTTGATTATGTCGTCATTATCTCCTACATTCATTTTGTCCACTAAAAGAAGGCTTTTTTCCTCTAATATGCGCATAATTATAAATATATTTTAATAAGCCCCCTTGAAGTAGTCCTTGAAGATATTTCACACAAGTCATTGCAAATCCTACAAGCACAATATGAGACCCCTTCGGCATTTTACTCATGGTTTATGACTGATTCCAGATGATAATGAACTAGAAATGCCTAATGATGCCTTGTGGCTTGGATTGTTAACAATATAGTATGTACTCCCTAGGTGAGGTGTCCTCAGTCCAAGGGCATTCACGATAATCAATATAATATCTCTTTCAAAGCTCAGATTATTGATATATAGGGAACGTTATTATTATTTTACAGGTAAATTTGGAATTTCATGAGAGTTTAAATATTATTTAAGGGCAAAAGTCTTTGAAATACATTAGTTGTTGTTGCACCAAAGTTTATACCCCTCAATTTGCCATATAATTTTGCTAAATTTGCACTCATTCATAAAAGAGATATGCAAGAACAAAGCTAATTATTTGTTAATGCTTATGATGATATATAATATTATCTATCAAGTTGAATACAATATGTAAGTAAGAAATACCAATATCAGTTCAGAAAAAAGAAAACTTAAAAATATATTTCAAAATTGTCAAATTAAATAAAAAATTGTAAAACTTAATAATCCAACTATTAAACACAATCATTATACTATATAATGTATAAATCATAGTAAATAATATTAATAAAATATCATTAACTATAAAACCATATATTGAACTTAATTTTTTCAAACTAAAATAAAATAAAATTGTGAAAGTCTTTCGAAATTGACAATAAATGTAACTAAATATCCCATATCATGTAAACTATTATTTTTCGTTTATGTAAGAAGTCTTACGTTGTTTTTGATGTCGGGCTTGCATCCCGAGAATAGAAGGATGCGACAGGTCTCGTTGTGTCCGTTTTGACAGCAGAGATGCAGGGGGGCAAGCCCCCTCGATTCTTCATGTAGCAATTCGCCTTTCCCACACGGGTGAGGAACTGAACGCTTTGACTGTAGCCCTTCCATGCAGCTTCATGAAGGGAGGTGTTGCCATGCTAGAAATTGAAGAAATACAACAATTAAATACATAGATAAGTTTATTACATCCCAAGTCGAACTATAACATATACATGCATTTACATTATATTTAAAATGAGGACCTAAAACATGAGTCTTTTTATCCAAAAGCTAAATGTAATATTCTTGGAAACATCATTTTTAAACTATTAAATACGGCTAGCTTTTATTAATGTCATCTTAATATTTAAATATTTTAAAGCATACTGCACATACACACAGTAAAATATTAAAAATAATATTTTATGTACATAAAACAACTTATTTTTTTAATTCAAAACACCTCAAAATGTAGTATTATTTAATTATATTTTAATTTAAATAAACATAGCGGTTTAAGATTCACTATTGAGGGGACACAATTCCGCTCAATTGAGTCACCAAGAGACAAAGAAATAGCAATGCATACATTCAGAAATGTTAGGCTTGTTAAGGAAAATAATTATTGAACTATGATTAATAGTTAAATTTTTTTGCTCAACCGTTTTCAATGATTTTTCTTAACCAATTTTATACCAAAAGTATATATGTTCTTAGTTTTTATTCTAAGAATACATATTAACTAGTTCGCTTTCCCCATTTTTCGTCTATTATATGATTGCAAGAGAATAAAACGTTGTATTTATATATGCAGTAAATAACACCAAAATGTGTGAGTAAAATTATGATTAATAAATGTCGATTCACAAGGACAAAAATAATTATGTTTTCCTTCTGACTAATACAAATTCGTCTCTCTATTAGTTTATTTAAATTTGAATTTGTTTTGGTAGAAAAGCATATATTTTATTTATATATAAGAAATCCCAAATTTATTTATTTCAAACATGAAATAATCAAATTTGGTAACTTTGAAGTGAAAAAATATTTAAATTTTTCAAACTAGATCTTTATTCACGAGGACAAAAATATTTATGTTTTCCTTCGCACTAATAAAAATACAACAGTCTATTAGTTTATTTAAATTGAGTTTGTTTTGGAAGTAATAAATATATATTATTTATATTATATGGTTACAAGAAAAGAAAATGTTGTATTCATATATGCAGATAATAACACCAAAATGTATGAGTAAAATTATTATTAATAAATGTCGATTCACGAGGACAAAAAAAATATGTTTTCCTTCTAAGTAATAATAAATCGTATCTCTATTAGTAAATTTTACTTGAATTGGTTCCGAAATAATAAATATATATTATTTATATTTAAGGAATACATTATTTTTTTATTTAAGGAATACATAATTTATTTTTTTTATATTTAAGGAATACATAATTTATTTTATTTTAAACATGAAAAAATCATATTTGTTAACTATTAATGATTTTATTTATACTAATAAATGTTTATTTACCAGGACAAAAATAGTTATATTTTCCTCCTAAAAAATAAAATTCCACCTCTCTATTTTGCCACCTCATTTTACTAACTTCCTAAGTACATTCACCATTTTCAAAAGCTTTTGATCATTTTCATTTCAAGGTACTTCTTCCATTATAATAAAAAGAACAAGCGATTAAAAGTCAAATGTGAGGCCACGGTAGGCACGTGTTTTTGATGCATTGGGAAAGGCAGGTCTTTTTCTTCATTCATTTGATGGTACGTCACGATTAAATATGTATGTATGTACATATCGCCGAAAGACAGAATAACTTTTGAATAATGGCATTGAAACATTGCGTAATTTTTATTCAACACTGTGATGAGGAGCTATTGAAAGCCTTTGCCTTGTATACGAGATCGTGAATTTTTAATATTATTTGGGGAATATTATTCTTTATATTTTTTAAGAGTCTTTTGATCAAAACCGTTGCAAGTAGTTTTAATTGAATGAATAAATAGGCTTAACACAATCCCTAACTTTACCAAGGGAATATTATGAACTGCAATGGGACTTAACTAATTCATAGGTAAAAAAGTATATGTATGACATTTGGTGATCTAGTTAAGTGATTTCATATTATTAAAAAAATATATTCACTTACATTCGCCATCAACATAACTTTAAATAAAGTCAATTTATTCAGACAAAAGTAATTTTTTATTGCTATTTAATGAAGCCCCGATTTCTTTATTTTATAAGTGAAATAATCGAGTTTGCTAACATGCAAAAACTACTTCTTAAAACACTTTGACACAGACTAAAATATTATTTTAATTTGTTATTTACATGTTACATATTATACTGTACACCCCCAAAAAAGGTTGAGGATCGGGCTCCAATTCTAGTCACAAACGCAGGTCAAAGAGGATAATTTATTGCTGAAGTATTTTAAGATTCCCCTGATTTTTTACTTATTTAAAGATAATAAAAATTAACTTTGTGCTCATGATTTCTCAGCCCATTTAAGGGTCATTCTCATCAAAAAGCCGCCACCACTGCCGCCTTCTTTAATAGCACTGTTTATAACTCTATAGTAATGGGTTCTAATAATGATGATAAACTCATTATATACTTATAATTAAAAGAGGAAGCTCAGGGAGTCATTAAGGGTAAGAAGCATCTTTTATTAGAAGTTCATGAGAAGACTCCTCAAAAATCACTTGATGGCTCGTAATCAAAAAAATATATGGCGTAGTTTAAAGACTATATAAAAAATATATATATTTGATTAATATATTATTGAGATAAATTAATATATAATATATATAGGTAGTGGAATAAAAAGAATAACATGTAAGTGTGTGTAATCGAGTATATTTTGCCATTGGGCATATTAGTTACATTTTGTAACTAGTCTAAAATGTATAAATTATAAAAACAGTATTTAAAAAATGTTTACAAGAGTGTCTTTTCTCATGACCGTAAACCACTATCATGTATGTATTCTTAATATATGTAGACATTCACCATAACAATTAATAGTTGAGTAAAGGAACGTCTCATTCTTATAAAAAGTTGTTTTTAACAACTTTTGTTTCATACCAAATCATAATAAAAAGGTTCCAACGACAATAAATAGAAAAGAAAATTGTTAAATGGAAAAATATATTGTAAATTGTTGATGTTGATTAATTGTTGTTTTCTTGAATCTATGAACATGTTTTTGCTAAGTATATCTTCGAAATAAGAAGCCCAAAGGCATTATGAGGCTCTCAAGTATATAATGCTAAACTTGCACTAAAGATGGGTACATTTTAAGTCTTCATAAATCAACCTTCACTCAACCAAAGAATAATATGGAGTAACTGTTGCTCTGTTTTTGAATAGTGTTAATAATAATAATAAATGCTACACCCTATTTTCTCCCTGATGTCGTTTTAGGCGCATATGCCGGGATCTGAATACATTAAGCTGTTTTAAGAAGGCAGTAAATATTTACAGCTATCATAAAAAATACTTTTTTACTGGATGACAAAAAAAAACTAAAAGAATATGCATATATATATATGTGTGTATGAATACGTTTTAAAGCCCTTACGGCTTTGTATCTTCTTTGAAAAGTGAAAAGTCATTATTTTATACATATATGTTCATATAGAGACATCTACGGGTTATTTTCTCTTCAATGACAAAGACAAAAAGCCCTTTCAAAAACGAAGAAAATTAAGCTATAATAGCTTATAAATAATAATTATAGCCCTCACTGAATGCAATAAAAGGAATAATTAAAATGCTTATTATTACGATTCACTCAAACTAATGGATATAATTGTACAGAGTACCACTTAGAGATTAAAAGCAGTCATATATATTTATATATATTCTCTTCAAAAATAAATTTTATTCTTTTTGTGTCAATTCCTTAGCGTAAATAAAAATATATCTTCTAAGGAAGACGAATTCTTCACTTTTATCATGGTTTCTTTCTATTTACACCTTGGACCTTTTGAAAAAAACTACTCTTCCTTTAAGAATATCACTGATCTCATAAAAAAAATAACTATACGTAATGATGTTCTTATCCAGTAAGGAAGAAAAAACATCTTTTTACACTTAAACCACTCTCATTTGATTTCCATCAAGATAAACAAATCTATAAGTGGTTCCTTCTATCGAAAGGAGGATATAAAAATAGCCTACTGACCTATTGGTTTTGTGGGGAGGAGAGTGATGGAGCGTGAGGCTCTGTGGGAAGTGCGTTTGTAAAAACCAAATATCTTTTAGTCCTTAATGTATTCTTTAGACGTATCTTTATACGTTGTCTCTAAGCATGCTTCAATTATAATTATTTAAAAACCCAATATGATGCTTTGCCTCTAATAAATTTAAATTCTCTATTTGATAATAAATATGCTTACTCCATCAGCTGATACCAGACTAAGTTCTGGTGAGGTGGGGCTTATGTGGTGACCTGTAAAGTCTTTAGATGGTCTTAATTCTACAATGATAATAAAAACTAAAGATTTTTTTTTGATTTATTAATATGTGATTTTCCAAATGCCTTCCTAATCTAATTAATAATATACGAAAGGATGTATTGAGATACAAAGTTTTACTACATAATGCTATAATGTTTATTTAAATCAGAATTCAAATTCATCGCACCACACTCAAAAACAAAAACGTTCTTTAAATGACTAATAATTTGATGGAAAATGAGTAATTTTAACAACTTTGTATTATTTTCTACCACAAATTTATCAACGAAATCTAGAACCAGCGACGATACCTTTTAACTTTTAAAAGAAGTTAGTTGCAGAATTCGAAATCATCAGCTAATATCGCAGTCGTATGAACACTGCTTATAAAATTGTAATAGATACTATATTAATGTTTCTACTTCGTGCAAAGTCCAATCCGAAACATATATGTATATATATACACACACACACACATATATATATATATATATATATATATATATATATATATATAGAGAGCACATGACGTATTTTATATGGGTGAGGTTTCTTATTTAATACAAGCACATGCCGTAATATATATTTTTTCATAAGGGTGTATAAGATATGGTCTCAAAAATTGATTCTCCTGTAGGTTAGGGGCTTGAGACTGGTGAGGTTAGATTGGCTCACGTCGAATACAAATGAGATCAACTGAGATGGTAAGCCTTAATCACATGTGAATGACTTTTTTTTTCATTACAAAAATTGATTAAAATATAATAATATTTTATGGGAAGAGCCTGTAGTTAATATAACTTAAAAATATATTAACTAAAAAAAACATTAAAAAAACTTAGTAACACATGTTGCTCACACGGTATGGAATTCTGCTTTAACAAGGAGTAGATATGTATGCACGCAATACGTAATGGTGGATTTGGAACATATTAATAAATACACCAAAGTACCAAAACTAAGTATTTCAGATAAAAAATCTCTAAGTCCATATTAGCAGAGACTAAAGAGTCTTTGCAGTAATCTTCTTAGTTCAATTATCACTCTCTTCCGCATGAAAAACGATTGATTCTTAAGACGGAATAGATTACTTTATGCTTTCACCGGTTTTTTTTTGTATGTATAATTACAAAAGTTTTTGTATAAATATTTGAAAGAGTCAAAGTATCTTTGTATACCCTTACCCTAGGCAGTATCTATGGAAAGACGGAGGAGCAAAGATATTGTTTCTTTTGCAAGAACTGTTTGGAGACATCAAAACATTTCCTTTTAGAGTGTACCACACTAGGGGAGGTTTTAAATATCTATAATATATTTTTAACGAGTTTTAGGATTACAATTGCGGCGTACAAGCTTTGTTTTCTTTTATACCGGTCTGCATCAGGAAGAAGTTAATTTTATCATGGCAAAGACCCAGTTCTTTATATACAATTGCGAACAAAACGAATCCCCATACCCCCAAATTTTAAAGAAATAGTCGATAGAACAATAAAACACTATTGACATAATTGCTGTCCTTTGTATATTGTATCTTTACTTAATGGTTTTTTATTAATACAAATTTATTTTTTCACAATATCTAAGAGCCCCCTACAAATTTCCCCCTTACAGTTTATAATGTTTTTTTTGTTTTTGTTTTTATTAATCACTATTTATTCACATCTTCGAGGAAATAAAATTAACAGTTTTTTACAGTAAAATACATCTGTAAGGATGGGGAGAGCAACTGTTAAAGGACATGAAACATATCATAAAATGCTTAATAAAATATAAAAATATATAAATCATATACCTCGTAATAAAAACAATGTAACAACGGAAAGCGGACTAAAACAGGATGTTTAGGGAGATGTTTACAGTTTATAATGTTAATGTTTTAGTTAAAATTTAATTATACAGTTTGATTTTTTGAAAGTTTTGTTGGTAATGTCTTGTCGTAGATATAAATGAGAATAAAATTGTTGTACTGATGTACAAAAAAAGTATATTTTTTTGTAAATTTAAGGCACTATATTACATAGACATTTTTGGTTCACAGCCAGGAATATAGAGTAGTATTTTGTTATAAATGTACGGAATCTGTTAAATTAATTAAATATATTTTCCTTTTAGAATGTAAACAAACATCATTAAAACGTAATTTATTTCCAAATAAGTTATCATAAAATTGAAGATAACACATTTTTAAAACCAGAGTTTTGTATTTTTTTGTTGCAATAATAACTTTTTGAACAGTATTCCCAACAAACCCACGTATTAAATAACTTTTTCTGCAGTATCATTGTTTATAATAATAATAATAAATGATTTCTTAAATCATATCCATAATCAACACATTTAACGATGAAGGTTGAGCCCCTTAGAATGCTCGGACTCCGTTTTCTTCATCCTCAATAGAAGCTTGAGGATCGTTAAGGCTTTGATGGACGGCAATTAATAAGCGTTATCACAGTAAGGAAACCAGATAGACAAATGACCACTCATCAAAGTCCGAAGGTCTCATTTATTTAGCATCATCAAATCTACGATTTACCTGCCACTCAGCTTAACATTTAAGCAGCCCTGAGAGGTAATGATAGATATACATATATATATTTAAATAGATAATGGTGTATTGATGGATCCTTTGTTTAAATGCTTCCATGCTCATGATTTTATGATTGCAATGTTTTTGTAGGAACGTTATATATTTCCATTGAAAGCATTGATTTGTAATCGCTGGAAGGGAATTATAGCAGCACATAAAAGTTACACAAACTATAATGAATAAAAATAATAAAGAACTAGAGGCATATATACACTCAGAGAGTGCAAACCTCCGCCGTCATGAGCCTTCCGAGGCGGATTTTTCACGACTGGGGAGGCGTAGAGAGACGGGGGAGGGTTCCCTAGACGGAAATTCCGAGAGGAAGACGCTCACGGCACCCAATTTCACAGCACAGCGACATCTATTGGCAGAGTAGGCTAACTTGAAAATTTAGTAGTATTTAGCTCATTTGGCGCCTTGATTCTGCACTCAGAGATGCCAAAATTTAATCACTTCTTCCTTTTGATACTTTGTAAAAACTCCACAAAATTTCATCCAAATCCGTTCAGTACTTTTTGAGTTATCCTGCTGACAAACCAACAAACTAACCAAACCAACAAACGCCAGTGAAAACAATACCTCCTTCGGCGGAGGTAAAATATAAAACCTTAAATAGAAAAATATTATTCAATGACTGAATTCTGTAGATGCATTGGCTGGATAGATAATTACATTTTAGTTGTAGAATACATCACATTTTTTCAAATTAATGCCAAAAAGTGAATATTTTACTTACTTCATATTGATTAAATTTTTATTTGTTTATTTCTTAGATAGGATCTACATGACGGAAACATTATTCGGTAATCAGTTCATTTTAAGACTCATCTAAATGACTCAATTCCTTCGTATTCTTTCAACTATTTTTTAATATATATATTTAAGATGTTTTAAAGTTATTCAAATCATAACCTTACGTATAAGATACTATGATTTTGAAAGAATATACGACTCTCTTTGTCATCAGATCCCTACTGTATCGAATAAACGTTTAAATACGTCATGGTGATGCGGCTTTAGCGGGATAATATTGTACAATACACTATCAACTTACGAAGGCTTCATAAATAAAATTTGGCATAAGTCATAATATTTATTTTACATTCTAATAGTATTGATCATATTTACTATTTTATTCTGGACAATTCTGGGAATTTTATCTCAGATATGAGTCTTCCCATGTTATGAAAGCAAAAAAACAAAAACCTTCTATGTAAGCTTCCATAATATGATCTTCATAAAGTCTTTCATGGGTTAAATTAGTATCTAAATCACCTCATAATCTAGATGTGTTTTATCAAATAAATTGAGCAATAATATTCAAGAGCAAAAATCTTTTGTGTGAAGGCACATAAGTGAGAAAGGGGGGGGGGGGAGAGAAACTAATTGAATCTTTCAAATATATCTCAAGCAATGAGTGTAGGAGTTTAAATGAATGAATATGTTTTTTCCTTCTTTAGCATGGCTGTAAATCAGCTTTGCCAAAACGATTACTTCATTCCTACCTGGCTGGTGGTAGGAGTTATCGCCCTTATAGTTATGCTATATATTTAAACAAAGATAGCATCAGTCTCAGTATGTTGAAGTACGCATGCGCGCCTTTTAACAAATTAATATTTTTTTGCTCTAGATATTTTAATTCCAAGGGTGTGATTATGGAATACTGAGTGTTTTGAAGGAGTAGGTACAATTAGACTATTTATAAAACTATATAAGATAACTAGAAGAGAAAATATGGATTCCTTTTTAAATAGAAAACTAACAGAGATGGAGTAATTTATGTATATAATATAAACTTGGAACTAAATCGTATTACGCGAAAATTTAAACCTTTTTTATTATTATTTATTCATATATAAAGTGAAAAAGTTGGAAATATTATTATAAGAACGACAGATCTTATGTCTTATGTATTTTGGCAGTGCCAAATACATAAATGAACATTTTCCGTTCAAGGGCAACTTCAATGTATTTATATATATATTTTTCAATATATATATATTTATAAAGTGAAAACGTTACAAATAATATTATAAGAATAGAGCGATATCCTTTCAAAGGCATCTTCAAATACCAAGTTGGTATCCTTTCAAAACCTAAAGTTTATATTGGTTCTTTACTTAAGCTCAAATACGAATGCAATACATATAAAAACAATCTGGAGTATCGTTATGATTTGTTTAAGAATGCACGGGACTATTCCTATTATTAAATATATCTGTATTCAAGATGTAAGTCCACTTCCATTTATAGCTTCTGTTTCCATACATTTACAAATTAATTTTTAAAATTAATGGTATAAATATATATTTATGTTAAATGCAGTATAAAACTCATTGAAATAATATAAAAACTCCACTTCACTTACCACTTCATCCTGATGATCCACGCTGGCTCCGTTTTTAACAAGGAGTTTGAGTACTTCCAGGTGTCCCTCAGCCGCGGCTCGTTGCAATGGTGTATGGCCCGTCTATTAAATAAATAAAGAAAAAAAAATCAATATTCTTTTCGTATTAAAAGAACATATTCATGAAAAAACACAAGGCATTCTATAAGTGGGGAGAAATCATAAATTTCCTTTAAAAATAATATTAGTTTTTATAAAATCTAGGGCTCTAATGGATCTCGGAATGGGTCTGCAATTTTGTGGGGAGGGTCATAAGAATGAATGTTTAAGCAATGTTATTATAATCAAAATCACATGTGAATTAGGTGCTAAAAGCTTTTAAATCTGTAGGCATTGATTTGACCATCATTCTCAAAAATATGTTCAATATCGTCAAAGAAATTGTATTTTAATAGAGCTTATTATTATTTTTTTGCGGTGATATAAAGTCAGCATCAGAAAAAATATTCTTTAAAAACTTAGGTTTTATTTCATAGGTTATAAATATATTATTTAAAATTAACATGCTTTAAAGAATTTTCGGGTTCTTCCAAAAGATGTGCCTATATGGACAGCTATAGGAGAGGTTTGGTAGAAAAATATCAACACTCAATTTCACTTCATTCTTTATTTATTTCTTCCACGTAACCCCAGGATTGAAAGGTGTTGCGCAATAATCTCCAGACTTCTTTTATGCAGAGACGGCTTTAGGAGCAAATCATAGCAAACAATGAATCTATGTTATTCAATTGCACAACGCTTCTCAATCCTGGGACTCTTGGAAGAAATAAATAAAGAATGAAGTGAATTTGAGTGTCCATATTTCCCCACCAAACCTCTCCTATAGCTGTCCATGTAAGCATAACTTTGGTAAGAACCCGAATATTCTTCTTAATATTTCAAAACGAATATATAATTCATTATTTAATAAATGCATTTCAATCGTCTTTGAGTTATGAATAAATATATATATATATATATATATGAATATATTTTAACTCTTTATCTTTCAACATATTATTCGTGATACGTCACAAAGAACTCCCGAAATTTATTATACATTATTCCTCATTTAAAGGCCTCATCAAATGAATCCCTCTTATAAAACGGCTATTAGTAATTAAGCTTACATTGAATATACAAAAGTCTTCCCTCATATATCGGGCGGTCTTTGAACCATTAAAGAATAATAATAATGATAAATCAGAATGTGGAATGTGTGATAAATAACCGCAACAAAGAATTCCTTTTACTATTCCATCGATATCCGCCCAGTCAGTCAACAAACGAAAACATATCAAGAGGAAGAAAATAAAAAAATCAAACATTGGTGGATTTCTTTTATTACTATTTGGGTGGAACGCTTTATCGGGGTTATAAATAGATAATAACTATTAATTGTAATAATAATAATAAAGTGCTCAAAGGTGGAGGGATAAATCCGTGCTGAGCAAATAAGCCGTATTTCATGAGTTGAAGATTATATTTTCTATCTATGTTTAAAGGAGAATGAACTCAATTCTTAAAACAGATTTTTTTATCCTCTTACTTAACAAAAAGTTTTGAACATATATATAAGATTATCCTTTTTATATAGTAGTTTTATGTGATTAATATAAATAAACGCCACTTATTTTAACTTCGAGACCATAAGTTTTGAACATATTCAAAAAGCATCCTTGTTATAACGTGGTTTTATGTAAACCATATAAATAAATGCCAATAATTTTAAGTTCGAGACCATAAGACGATGATATAAATACTTTTTCGCTGTTAGAAGATCATCATTTTATCCTTGGAGCACAACTTCTTTACATTGAAATCTTAAATATAATCAAAGGAACCATAGTAATCAAAAATAATATCCCTAGAAGCCAAAGGAAATCCATTTGAAAACGAAATATTGACGAGTCATTTTCAACCATTATTATTTTACAGTTGATTGCTTTAATTTAATAGATGATCTATATGACTTAGGACGACGCATGAACATACAGTTTTCTCTGGCTACAATCAATTGAAAAAATCGTGATTTCGGTATCACTCCTCTCTCTCTTCTAATACTAATAATTAAGTCGGCAATTCTTAAAATTTTCTTCATCTCAGTTCTCCACTTTCCATTCTGACTGATAATGGACCCCTTATTTATGATGATTGGAAGCTATCAAGCTCAGTCATTAAGTTTCAAGTCCTAGAGGGATGGACCATGCTTGGATGTTGAAGTAATAATAATAATAATAATCTTGAAGTAATTTTATTTATGAACCTTCACGCAGAGTTTGTTGTTATTATTATCATACTTCTTGTTTTGACAGTGCTTCAATGACTTATGTTATTACATTCCTTTTACTCATTAAATGAACTTATTTATTAATTTCCCTGCTCCTATTATCAATTTCTTGTTTTTAAAAAATAAGTCATAAATCCATGGTGTAGTTGGTTGTACAATCTAATTAAATGAGTTGCACGTTGTAATCGGATGATTGGGAATATATGATTCGGACTTATTACAAACTATATTGATATGTGTAATTTACAAATGTATAGTATATATATTATTATGAATATTCTTCTTTAGATATGCTATTCAGTAACAAGTCTGGACCAAAAGTAAACATATCACAGAACCAACAAGCAAGTAAAGAGCTAGGATAGTACCATTGCAATATCAATAGACATTGAAATAGTCTATATAAAACCCGACAAATAATTCCTGTGTTGCTTCACACATTGTGCTAGTTTTTAAATATTTGTGTAAATTTAATACAAAGATTGTAGTTTGTAATAGTGAATCGTATAATGGTGCATTGCTCAGTAATAAATAAATTACAAACCAAACTAATAATAGAAGTTTAAATCTAGAATTGAAATAATTCCTTATCGACAAATGAAATATAGTAAGGGTAGTAGTTCGTATAAAGCGTTAAAGAAAGTAGCGCATGCAAGGAAAAAATAAACAAAAAAAAAGGGCCAATATTTTAATTATTTTCTCTAACGTTAGATGTCGCTAGTCCATGAAATTACGTCAATATTCTATTTAAAACCAGTTTAAAGGGATTAAGTTTGATGATTTGAAATATAAAAGATAAAAACGTCTCCAAATATAATAATATAAGGCCTTTGTTATTATTTTCAAAGAGCTCAAGCATTAAAGCGCCCCTTACGGACAAAAGAAAAACTAAAATTTGGTCTATTTCTTTTTGAGATTTATGTTATACATGCGCTACTTTACTTAACGCTTTAATTCTTATAAGATATAAACTCTGGGCTTTAAAAAGGCTTAAGGCAGCACGCTAGCTCGGTGGAAACGTGCGAAGGGCGAAGGTTCGAATCCTGATGAGATAATACACTTTAGTGCAATGAGTATCTTTGGCTTGATAGAATAAAGTTTAATGCTATAATATTCATTTAAATCCACACGGATATTGCATCGAATCGAAAGAGCAATAAAGCCTCTAGGAATTCTGATATTGTTATATTAGAACAAGCAACAAAAAATGTATTTTTTTCATAAATATAATATAAGTTTGTTAATAGATATATATATTTTACTTTATATAAAATTAGTCTTCAAATGGTTGTTTAATAATAATTGGAAATCTTGTTACTGAAGGAATGCCCATTAGATTATATGGATATACTTTTGTCTTCTATAGTCTATGAATGTATAAATATGTGATTACCATCGAACACTTTAAAAATCAAATACTTAATTCTCCCACCGTTTTTATTATATTAATATATGTAAATGTCACCTATAAGATTAAAATAATCCTTATGATAACACATACACCTTCATAAAGACGTTACAAACGTCAATTCTTGGACATTTCAAGGATGAACAGACTTGATATCATCTATATACACAAAAATAAATGTATATTTTTATTCTTATGGCTGCTCCTTCCTTGAGGGGGAATCATTGACTTATTCCTTCAGGGGATAAAGATCTTATGTTATATAGATCTCTATATATATATACTCATATAAGCATATTTTTTCCTCAAGTCAATCATCTTTTTTTTCGAAAATATTTTTTTACCATGAAATATTTGTAGGAGGGAAAAAATAATAAATTAAAACCAAATATAAGTATTTATACCCCAAAGGAAACTCTTATTTAAATGTCTTCATTACCTTAGACCATGCTTACGACAGGAAAAGATGAATAAACAAAGTGTCGATCAATAATTGCCTTCAAGAGAATCATTGAAGATAGGTGGGAGTGACCCCTAACAATACAGAATGTAGACGACGAGGGCACATGATTTTTATAAGTACTGGACACTTAAAAAGGTTTAATGCGGGTTTTTCTTCTAACAAACAATATTTGACATTTTTTTAATCACATTATTCCCTCAAATTTTTATTATAATAAAGTATTTGTGTATAACAATACCTATATAAATATTTGGGGAAAAATAGCCCAGGATAGAAAGGGAAATGTTGACTCATGGAAAGAATGGCCCAAATGCATGGGGAAACAATTATTTGAGTGGAATACAACTAAGTACTGTTTAAATTCTATTAATCATATAAATAGAGTAAACGATGGCAAAAAAAATAATACATTTTTGCAATTATAAACAAATGATTTCCTCTTTGTTGTTATAGACGGGGCAAAGATTAATTTGGACCATTATTCCATCACTCTCATAATTTTCCTTTTCTATCTAGGATCATTTCTTCAGTAGCCATTTTTTCTTGATTCATTCTTTTTAGACAGTATTTTCCCCAGTCATTTTTTCATAATATCGCATACGAGTCTATTTATTTACTCACAATTCCCTTCAATAAAAAGAGGCTTAGTTGATGATCATCTCCATTTATTTATCTCAGTCTATCCAAGATTTTCATTCAACACACAAACAACAGCCTACAATATTAAAAGTCATCATATTTTGCCACACCTTGGGTCAATAAAAAAATACAACTTGGAAATAAAAGACATTCCCTTCTTCTTCGTCTTTTTTTTGGTGAATCATGATTCATTGAAACAACTTTCTTTTCCTGAGAGTAAATATGATGTAGGGTCTCTTGATATATTCTTCCTTGAATATATATATATATACCTTCAAACTCCATTATCATGCTGGCAATATATATATATGTATATACGTATATATATATAATTTTTTTTGCCAGCATGATAATGCAGTTTGAAGGTGCAGTCGTTGAAAAGGGATGATGATGACCTTTGAACTGAATCTTGGGAGGTGCATTAATGCGTAAAAAAGAAAACGTTTGAAAGGGTAAAATGCCTTTAGTCAATTATTGCTCTATTTTTTTCATTTTAATTGACGTTGATTATTGTAGGGAAATCGGTAATATTTTGTGAGAGTGCCCTATTAGTATGTAAAGAGGAGGAGTATATTATTACGAACTTTTCCTAATTGCTCAGGGGCGTTTAAATGAGATATATTGGCATGCCTCAAAAAGTTTGTCTTTTCACTTTCAGAAAATAAATATTTATTTTGTAAAAAAACTGCACTCAACACATCATTTGGTAATTGCTTATTCACCTATTAGAATTTTATTATGGTGAACAGTTGGTTCAAAGAGATTCAGTTAATAAAAAACTTTTAAGGTAAAGGTCTGGAATATATTATATTTTGGTGGTCGTATTATGTTAAATATATATTGTGAAAGAGTCTAGTAGTTGACCTGGTGTTTGATGTGATCACCTGATCGTGAAGTCGAATAAAGTACGCTTTGAAAATACAGAAAACATGTTAAAATATAAACATTTGGTCACAATTTAAATCCTTAAATAATTAAATGTTTAGTGGTCGTGGTCTGTATAAGGTCATATATGAGTCCAAACTTTGACGCGCGGGGAACCCATTAGGGACCATTAATATAGATCATGACATTAGAAAATGTTATCATTCAAAACAACAACTTTTTTTTTGCCTATATGGTTCGATAGAATTGCATCCGACAGGATATAAATAAGTATTATAGCATTAAAATTAGTCACTCGAACTTATGATCTTATCAATGGTTAGACCAAAAATGAACATCCCCTCTCGGATTCGAACCTGCGCCCCCAACATTGAGAGTTGAACACGCCTTAACACGAACAGCTATCGCACCTTGCAACTTTTATAACAGATCATTTGATGCACACAAGACAATTTCCATTCGACCTAGCATGCCTTACATACATATATATCATATTTTAATGCTCTCTTAAGATTCATTATTCTTTAATCCAATTGCTAATACCCCCCCCCCCCCCCTTTAATGGTTCCAGATAAACCAATGAACATGATTTTTATAATGACCAACTCACTCCACTCTGATAAACCCCCTGGTGTAAAAACGTTATCTGTCATTTATTTAATAAATCGTATTTGACCTCATGCCAGGTACTTGATTACCTGTTACTTTCCTAAGCTGCCAATCCTCTCTTTATGTCTCATGACAAATTACAAGCATGTTTACCACATCATTAAGAGAATAATAAATGATCCTTCTGACCTTCAAAGTCAAGGGTTCGATCCTCAGATTATCTTGATGCTCGTTGAAAAGAAGAAAAAATGGTATAAAATGGTATATTAAAAAAAATATATAACATTACCATTTATGTTCAACGTCTATTCTTTGAAAACTATAACGTATATATTGATTTATATGTAACCGTCACATACTTTCTTCAGAGTAATATAAAGCATTAAAAATCAATATTATCAACTTTATATGCAAATTTCAGAACTTTTTTTAAGATTTGTGATTTTAAAGTATTTCAATTTATTGTATTCTATTTTGGTACTTTATAAATGTATTTAAACTCGATAACTGTTTGCAAAATGCTCACTCATTGCAAACTCCATGTGAATATAAATAAATATTATATACATCAAAATATGCCTCTATTCTTCGATCATAAACATATACATATGACTTGTTTTTTCATTGCAATGTTTTCTAAGATTACAGAGTTTTGGTAAGATATCCAAATATCTTTTGAATCAAGTCTGTTTTTGTTTTGTTCTTTTTAGTTTTACTTTAAAATGTACTCACAAAACCTTGGACTATATGAACAAATACATATAAATACATATTTTTTTCTAATAAAAAAATGTTAACTTTGTATTTTGGTGATTTTAAGCTAAAATAAAATTATATTTTATGTTCTAAGCAAGGATTTTCAACCTTGTATTTAAAAATCACTTTTATTTAGTGAGAGGGCTGCTATTTACTGTGTTCTGGCACACTCTGTGCTCTGTCCTAGTTTGCCTTGGCACTCCTGATAGTATCTCAAGGTACAGTGATTGAAAAACACTGTTCAAAACGATAAAGAAAAAAAATAAAATGCCTTGACACTCTACATTAAATCCATAATTACTGAATCTTGGTACGCCTTTGGGGCCTTCAGAGAAACCCTTTGAAGGGAAGTTTGATCATGATAGCATGTATATCCAGGCATAATATATCTTACTGTTATGTTATTATATTATCATTTTTAAATGGATGTTATCTTAACCCAACACTGTATTACATTAATGTATTAATAACACTGCTATGAATCTGGGTGGTCCCACCAAAATAAATACACTCTTTGCTTGATATAACACAGACTTGGCCATGCTTCTTCCTCTTAATCCAACCCATTTATTACCCTCCACAATTGATTGTAATGATGACTTGGATCATTAATTATAAGAGTAATAACATAAATAAGAGTCCTTATTTACTAAAGCCTTCATCTTAGAACGTAAATTATAAATATAAAGCCTTTGTCATTCCTTTGTGAGGACGTTCTTTAGTATAAAAAACAATAATCTCATACAGTTTTGATTTTAAAACTTGTACTACGATATCAAATATATACCCTCACACCAAGGCTTTTAAAAAGCTGAACTAACTGTTTTGTTTATGTATAAAATACTTTGTCCAAAAAATAAAATAAATGATAGAACTTTGAAAAATCTCCCGCGCAAACGGATTTGAATGATATTTTTTGGTTGGTAGGACTGTCTTTGACATACAAGGAAGAAAGTGTCATGATACACATTATTTTGTGAGCTGCTAAATAGGGAATTTTCATTTTTTGTCATGTCGTTGTTAATCAAGAATTTGAATTAATTTTGTTTGCATAATCAAATTTATGCATAATCGATCCATATGCTTCAGAATGCCTTTGGGAATAAGGTTATGTCAAAAAATTTTACAAGCGGTACAAAGACTTACATGAGGGTCGAGAACGTGTTGAAGACGTGAAAGAGCGTTCTGGGCGACCATCTACTTTCATATATCTTTGAAAACCTTATGTTTACAACTTAATACATACAGTGACTGCTATGCGAATAGTTATATATACTTTGTTATATTTTAATGGCTTTAAAAGCTTAACGACGAGTCCCCCCCATTGTTGTTATCTACACAAAAAAGATGTTCTAGTTTTTTAACAATAGTATACATTCACAACTTTTAAGAGCTTTTAATGCACTTTTTCTACAATTTAAATATTTTTTTTAAAGATATTTTTAACACCATATACTTATTGTATCTTAAGTACTTTTGTGACGCATGAGAAAATAAATAAGATTTTTGAAAGGCATTTAGTGATATTCTTTAAAAAAATCATAGACAGGAAGAAGGCCTTCCCCATTCTTCTATATCCATTCACTTAACATTGTAACTATGTGTTTATTCCCTCCTGCACCATTCATTACACTCCCTTATGGGGGCCTTTATAATTTATAGTATCACGAAGACTGTTAGTAAGTGCGCCGCCTACTGTGTGAACGGGATTTGTGACGAATTTTATGTGCTTAGCTGGATTGTGTGTATATAGGCTTCTTCTATTCCTCAGCCTGAGCTTAAAGCATTATATTCGCTTATTGTGGTATTTGAGAAAAGGAATAATAATAATAATAAATGAAGAAGCCATTTCATTCTTCCTTTTCACGTTACGTGACAGAGGGTTCGAACAACCTTGGTTTCGATATTTCAGCATTCTCTCTCCCTTAGGAAAAAAAAAAAGAATGTTTCCTCCTCTCTCTTAAGGTGATGTATCTCTTTGTGATCTCTGAATCCTTTTGTGGTGTAGCTCATGACATCATGTGGCAAAACAACAAATACATATATGTTTAAAACGCTATACAAATTTTCACGATAAAGATAAACGGTAAACTCTGTCTGTCTGTTTGTTTGTATATAAAAGGCGATTCATTGTCCATTGTCCACTTTTTATATTTACCAGCCGCCTTGGCATTGAGGTGGAAAATTAATTGTATTGTAGGTAAATATTTTTGTTGAATAGTTGGACCGGTAATAGCAACAACCGTTAAAGATCCGACATTTTAATGTTATATGAAGATAAACAAAAATGTCTCTGAAGGAGGAATAATAATAATAATAATTAGCATATGGCTTTTGTTGCTAATTCTTACATGTCACCCTCGTTAATGATGAGTCATCCGCTATATTAATTAATTTTGTAGCTTTTTTGTAAACCATTTCCTTTCTGTGCCTCCCCCTCTCTCTCCCCGAAAGATGAATCTTGTTGTATCATTTAATTATTGCGGCAGCTACCATATTTATATATCTTTTTATTTCATAAATATTAAATGAATCTTATTGTCTTACACCTACAAACACTGCTGCTGAAGAAGTTAATTCAATAAGTGTAATTAAAAGCTTCTCCGAAAAAAACATTCAAGTCATGCTTCCGGTTGTCAATAAAAGATGGTTCAATGATAATGAACCATCAACAGTGAGGATGATGATGACCAATTATATTTGTGAATTAACACCTGCAACATAAACGGCACAAAACACACACAGGCTCATAGGAAGTAAAACCCATTGACCAACTGTTTGTGAATGAGCATGTGTCCATAAAAAACTTGGATTGAACAAATGCCCCTATATGGAAAGCTGGAAAGTCCTTAGTGTCTCTGCAGAAGGAAGAGATCCTTACAGTCTTAATATATGCTACGACGTTGAGTCGGTTGGTATATAATATATATATATATAATATATATATATATATATATATATATATATTATATATATATATATATATATATATATATTATATACGATGATATATATATATCCTGATGACCTTTACACAACAACTTTCTGCATGCATGTATGATTTGTGAAACAAAGGAAATTGCTTTTTGAGACGACTGAAACAAGAAATTAGTATGTTAGTGCATTTACCTAATGTATATTTTATATTGGACTAGATAACATAATGAATGAAAAACTTGTATTTTCCATTAAATTTGTATTGAAATCAGTCATATGCCTTACTTTGGAAATAAAAATGATGGAGTGTGTGTGTGTAATCGTCTTTATTCATCCTTAAATAACACCTAGTTCTTTCAAATAGTTATGACGTAAAGGATAATTTTTATAAAAATAATATATAAAACTTATATAAAAACAATAAATATATATATATATATAAACTTATATAAACAACAATAATATACTATATAATATATCATAATATACAATAAATCCATAGGAAAAAAGTAATAATAATAATAAAGCAAAGCCATTTGACAAAAACAAAAGAGGACTTTATATTGCGCTATTTTAGAAATTTTTTTGGCAACTACCGTTTCTGCACCACGTGTGGGGGCGGACCTCAGCTCGGGAAACGAATTCCATAGATCACAGTATTTAATATATAATATGTAAAATATTATAAATGACTGTGAATATTCAGAAAAAAATATATTTTTTCATGATTTGTATTGGAATTTAAATGAAATAAAATATATTAATAAAAAATTATGTATATTTTCTACAAATAATATTGTTATTCGTATGGCTTTTGAAATTTACTACCGGATGCTATTGTATTAAAGCATTTTCATATATTTGAAAACGTGTTTTTGCAAACTGCTTGAAAAGTTGTCAGCTCTTTTAATTCCATATGAAAGTATTTTTCTTTATACAAAAAATAAGAGTTCTCTACTTTAGTGCATTTATAGGAAATATCATTCTTTCATTGCACAATGATTTTACAAAATATGTCAATCAAACATATCTCCTTATTTTCTCATCAAGAACGTAAAATTCTCTTATGGATCATTGACTTCCATTTGATTATTTCTAAATAGATATAATCATAATAGTAATTACTTAATCTAAGATGATGTACGAATAACAACAAAATATAATACTTAATCCAACTGCCATTTTAAACATATTTTTCATTCAAATAAAACTTTCTCTTTATGATTTAAACCTCATACAAAAACAATATTGTTTTTCATATTTGTTTAGAGTCATACGTATATTTTTCTACTTTGTCAAACATAAATAAATAGTTGAGTAATATATTGTAAGAAGAAAAAAATATTTGCATTAATTTATTAAATTTCTCTCCTCCTCAGACTTCTGGTGTTACTATCCGTATGTCTCTCAAGAAAAGGAAGAACAAACCTCAGGAGCCCCTATAAGTATTCAGAGGTCACGGCAAGTGACTTAATTACTAACGGTTCGAAGTTGTTTCTTTAGAGTAAAGAAGTCACCTGGCAAGTTGTTCCTCTGATACACCGTTAGACTGTTGATTTATAATTACTCGTTGCTCAAGAAAATAACCACTTTTTAAAGGAAAATATGAGTTTGCTGTGTATGTTAAAAGTGCTTCATGCTTAAAATCATATTTATTTGAATATATATATATATATATATATATATATATATATATATATGACTCATTAAAAAATCTATTGTTATAAGATTATTTACTAAAATGCTATGTTTTAATATAATACGCCTCTTAGTTTACTGAGGCCATCGAAATTTTTTACACTCTTCATTCGTAATCTTTTATGTAACCTGATACTTGATAGGAAATGCTGGATATATTAACAATGGTGGGCTCAAAGATCATATTTTCAAGCTATTGTTTTTCGATTATTTGGCAACTTTTCTAAAAAACGAGACATGAAAAAACGATTGGAATGTTTCATTTCTTAAAGTTTATTTGCTAATTCATATTGTAATATATTTTGAAAATATATATATATTGATATTTTAAGTTAGTGACATATTTTTATCATTTTATCATTTAAAGGATGAGTTCTAGTCTTACCATACTTGACTAGACATTTTAAGAATGGCAAAAACTTCCTACTAGTCTAAATTAAAAGAAGCAACTGAAGAAGGAAATTAACCTAAACTTATTTTTGGTCATCTCATAATGTATATGATATAATACTTGAAAGATCAGTGTAATATCCTATTTGGTCGAGATTATAATACTATGACTTGTGGTTAATCTCTCAAGGACGCTTATTTGGACACTCCAGAAATGGTTCCTCTACAATAATAATATTATTTTACAAACAATCGGGGAATTTATTATTTGTTTTAAGGATATGACTCCATATGTTTTTTAAAGAGTTACTTCAGTACGTTTTAAGACGTAGTAGCTTGGGTTTAATTGAGGTTGATACTAATAAGGATATATATATATATATATAATTTTTTGATCAGCGTAGTGTTTCACAAAGGTACCTTCTATCGACATCTCACACGATTGAAAAAAATATTCAACCAATATCATCGTTTTTTATCCATTATTTATTATTCAATTTTTATTTTTGTCTAGTTGAGTTTTTGTAGGTTTTACAATTTTAATCTATAATGTTTATTATGTGTTTTTAAGAATTCTAGACATTTTTAATTTTCTGTATGACGTATTTTTGAAAATTCTTTATAATATCCCTTAAAAATCACAACAAATGTCGTTTTCTCTTTCTTATGTTGGTTCTTAAAGAATCATTTTAATGTTCCCTTTTGTGAACTCCGAGATCTAATATGTAAATCCCAACTGAAAAAAGTGGAAACCTTTGTTCCAAATCAATATTCTCACATCTTTCCTTCCACACACAAATAAATTTTCTTTTCAAACGGCGATAGAGTTCCTGATATTCTATAAACTAATATATATTTTTAGGTCAACGTATACAACAATTTTACGTGCAATAAATGTACTTGATTATCTACATATTATAAAAAGGATATATATATATATGTGTTTATATTATACGCATATTTCACAATACTTTTTTGTCTTATATGTATATGATTTAAGTTAATATACCGTCAAAAAACTAGAAAGTTTTTCCTCCTCTTCCTATGCTCCTCTGCGTAACATTCTATTTCTCATTACTATTTGATGGGTGTATATATATATATATATATATATATATATATATATACAAACTCCACTGCCATGAACCCTCTTCCACCTCATCTGAGCTGCTGGTATCATCCATAAAGATATATAAAGCACACAGGGAGTAAATCAAGGATTATTTTTTCCCTTCTACATATTTTGGAGATAAGGCACATCTTTCTTTCATCCAACTAGGTACAACATCGAGAGAGCACATGTATAACATATGTTGTAGACCTCCTCCAAGACACCTTTTAAGGCTAATTGAATTAATTATGTGCTCTTCATAAAAACACCTTTTAAAGTGAGAATAGCCCTTTAGCATTTGTTACACTTTTTTGGGAGTGTAGGACTCTGCTTTTAAAGGTTGTGCGGCTCTAATGGATATTTATTTTTACTCATGGAGAATATAAGGAGGATTTTTTGTGCTCCTTATATTTTAACTTCCATCCAGGGCACCCATCCCCAATTTAAAAAAAGACAAACTTTTATAAAAATTATTTTACAAATTTCTAAACAATCATTTCCATTATAGTAGTGACTTATTGATCAAAGAAATATATATTTTCTTCATAAAGTAACTTTCTTTGTAAAGACTAGTAAATTCTACTAGTCCTTATTCTGACGTCATACTTGAGCTACGAGGCTTTTATTGCTTCGTATGGACCCATAAAAACCACCGGACGCTTAACTTTAATATGCATTTATGCTTTTTAAGACGTCATGGCTGATTAAACTCTACCATATATATATTTTAGATCTACCTATTATGTATTAGAACATCTGTCGCTTTTCTTACCTAAGCTTATTTCATAACCCCAATACCATAAAACTTTTTTTCTGCCCTTTCATTTTTAAAATGGCGTCAAAGTAATACACTTTTTAGGTATATTATAAAATGTTAATCATAGACAATTGAATCCTCAAGCCTAAGAACATATATTGATATTCATCTATTGGTTTATCAGACAATCGGAAAAGCAAGGCTTTTCGAAATCACTATCAATTGACCAATTCTTAATGATGAGCCCAACGAGTTTACTATGTTTTATATTCGCTTTTTAACCATTTAAACGATACATTTTGTTTATTGTTGACAATTAATAGCTATCTGGTTAAAAAAAACTCCATTGTTGTGTTCTAAAAGGCTCAATCTAAATTTTCGTTTCTAATAAAACCCTTTAAAAACCAAAATCTTACATATCCCACTCATAACGTTTTTTTTTTTGCCTATATGGTTAGATATAATTGCATCCAACAGGATATAAATAAGCATACTAGCATTCAAATGAGTCTATCGAACCTAGGATCATATCAATGAGGTAGATCAAACATGACCATCCCCTCTCGGGATTCGAAACTGCGCCCCAAACACTGAAAGTTGAACACGCCTTAACGCACACGGCTATCGCATCCTATGTTTTGAAATATATAACATCCTAAAAAAACTTATCTTTTCTAAAAGGCTTTTTTATATTATGTTGTGGTTATTAGAGAACCTTATTCATAGTAATTAACACAGCCACCTATACTACCACCACTTGCTATTTACCACTAGCACGATCTATCAGATCTCTGAGGGGATCCATACTTGGCTTCTCCGTGAACCAACCAACTAATGTATATGTACATAAAACTCTTTATCAGTACTTCATTATTATTATGTACATAGATTCTATGTTTCTTATTCATACTGTGCCCTCCTCCCTCCTCCTAAGAAACCAATTCTACTCCTCATCGTTATTTTATATATATATGTATTTTTCCCGAGACGTTTTCACTTTTATTCCTTTAAAAAAAATGCATGGCTCCCTTATATGACGTAAAAGGTTATGTAAGTCATAGAAAACACTGAAAATAGAAGTCTTCTTATCAGACAAAAAATGAGATCGACTGTTTGTCTATATCTTATTTCTTTATTCCTTCTATGATCCACCTTCTTCCTGATAGTCCTTGTGCCAAGAGCCATTGTCTCTTGCCAAGGAAACTGATACATTAAGGGTTATTTTTTGGAGGACTCCTCTGCTCATTAGGGAGAAAGAACAAAAAAGGTGTCTGAGTTCAAGAGTGATAATTTTTATATAAGTCATATAGGAGGCAAGGTCAAAGGTGTTTTTTTATAAATTTGATTCATGTGCTTTAGATGGATGATGGGAATAATCTGGATTGAGTATATTTTTTTAAACATATGAGAGCTTGGCCTACTTTCAATAATAGGAGGGAGAAAAGGTGTATTTTTGGGAGGAACATGAACTATAAGCCATTTTTTTAACAAAACCGATAAAAAGTAGATCCCATTGAACAAAATCGAAGGTATTAGCATCAAGCTACTACCTTAAGATCATCCAAAAGATTAAGAAACTTCATAAAAACGTTCTCATAATATGTCTTTAATAGTGTGTGGTCAAAATTGTAAGGATTGTATTCGTTTAGAATTCACATTATAAACTTATATTTCTAATTTCTCTTAGTAAATACGTATTTCATTTTATATTTTGCATGTATAATTTTTAAACAATTGTAGAATAAGAAAAATATTCATTCGGTTAATATTTTAAGAACGTAAAAAAGTTCATAGTTAAAATAACTATATGATGAAAAAGATGTGCCATCGTTGTTCCATACATACTGAAGGGACTATAGACTATATGAACTACTCATATATATATATATATATTGCAGAAGAGATAGGTGTTGTTTTTATGAGGTTATGATGGCTGTAAATTCAATTTCGAATGCCAACTGTTGCCTAGATATGAGTTTTACTTTAGACACTCATTTACAGATAGAGTTCCGTGCCCATTATTTTTATCTTTGTGTACATATGTGGTGTTTTTTATACTTAATATATATCTTACATCTCAAATAGGTCCAATGCAACAGATGGCCCATGACTTACAATAAATACATTTTTAATAACTTATATATATATACATATAATGAACTTTCTTTGGAACTGTGATCATTGTACGCGTTTCCCCTCATTGGTGTTTTCCAATTACTTAGATGTATTTTTGTGTGTGTGTGTTTATTAAAGAAAATACTTACAAAGTCCTGGATGGAAACATCACAGCCTGCTTGGATTAGGGCATCCACGACGTTTTCATGCCCAGAGGCTGATGCTAGGTGTAAAGCTGTTTGACCGTCCTAAAAGAAAATAAAGTGACAAATATATACAATTTCACATTTTCTGACAATAAATGCCATTCGATTAAAAACTTACTTTAAAAGATGCGGTTTTTTTGTTTGATGAATAAAAGTCAAAAAATTTATTACAATTGACCGTTTTGGTAAAAGTATGCTGTAAGGATTCTTCATAAGAGAGCTTTTGTTCAAAGAATATTTGAGGCATTGGTTTTCATCATTTCCGTAAATAAGTGAAATAATTAGTGCTCTACACAGTCTTCAGATCAAAGTTTTTTTTAAATCATGGAAAGCAATAGACATATTATTGGTTTATTATTATGTATGAATAAACCTTTGTTAAGATCATCATTTGATATTGATTGGTTGGCTCTAAACATAGGTTTTAAAATTTAAGGATAATTCCTACTGAAAATAATATGTCTTGAGATAAAAAATTTGCATTGTTAGATAAAGTTATTGATAAATAGATGGTTTAAAACATTCATGTTTTATGGATAAATTTATTTCTCTTGCACTTTCAAATGTACGTTACTAGGTTTCGGCTAGGATACATATATTTTTTTACGAAAATGCCGTGACCAAACCATAAATATTCCTTCTCCTTTTAATTGCTTTAAATAGTTGTTCAAGATATATATAATAATTAAGGAATACAAGACTATGCAACATGCCTGAGACTAAAAAAATAACCACCATCGCAAAACCAACCATAACATAAAATATTTCAACTTAATTTAGTAGTAATTTGATCATTTTTTTATATATAGAAATTTGATATTACGCAGCTTTTTCAATGAATCACAAATAATTAAATCCGGAGGATGCTATTCCTCGAACCAATAACTTTAAACAAAAGGCCTTATTTAAATAATTTGTCACGCATTGCTCCGCTTAGCATTGAAGTATTTTTTACAGTCATGACATATCAATTGTCTTTTCTCAAGGGCTAATCATTCTATTCACATTTTCCTCGTCAAATGACAAAGGCTAAATTAAATTAATGCTTGTCGTTTAATTTGTCTTTAATCGAACCGCAAAGCTTATACAAATGTCAAATGTTTTTCGTTTGGTATGTTGTATGATGTTTAATAAAATTATAATCTTAATCACTTGGTTTTACAGGTATAATAGATCACTGTGATAATCATTCAACCTCTAAACAACATAATTGCCGAACTACATTAAATGATGTTTATATTAATTATATTTAGATAAAACATGTTAATGTTTGAAATTATATAAAAAATTCCTTACATTATCAATAATGATGGGAGCTCCCATTTTGAGTAGGGATAGGACTCCATTCGTATGACCAGCTTCCACGGCTCGTTTGAGCTTCTCTGCCAGACCATCTGAGCGCGTTTCCTCCATATGGTCATGTGCGGAGCTAGGCGCGTTCATGATTACCTAGAAATATAATAATAAGAAGAATACAGCTATATAGATAAACACAACAAAAAGGGTCTTCGCATATATTAAAACAACACATCATCAACAACTTGATCCATTAGCGGACATCTCTTTTATAACTCTCCATCTCTTTGTATGGTAAAGGCACAATAAAAAATATACGCATAAATTGTCTTATCTGCTATGATATGTAAAATAATAAGCAAGGCCCATCTCAATCTCTTACAACCTCTAAAAGCTCACGAAAAAAGGAGAGGAGACCCACAATTCATCCTCTGCACGTGATCAAAATTCTTATGAGAAGGAGGAGACCCTTAAAACATTTCGTTTATATATATTATACATATATTTTGTTAGAACTGATGTAATGCCCCATGAAACATGATTTTATAAAGCGATAAGCTTTATAAAAGGAGTCCTCAGAAATCCCCTATAAAATGAAGAATCAAGTGATGATGTTCTATAGATAGCTTTAAGGGATAACCTTTATTTATGCTTTTGTTTAAAGTCAGTCTAGGGACCTTTTTAAAGGAAAGATATAGTGACATTGCGTATTGTAGAAGAAAATAATAAGTAGGAACTACTAAGTAACCTTGGAGATCCCTCTGTGTATGTAGTAGATATATGAACTCCTAAAGAAATTTCCTTCATATGCAAGGGAAGAAATATATATATTTTCTCTTCCCCTAAGGAATATTAAATAATATATGTATACTATCTTTATATATTTTTTCAAGGTTAACACACAGTTTCTCACAAAAAGTCTTCTTTACATAATATAGAAAAAAACCTTATAAGAAATTTCCTCAATCATTGATTGAGACATTTTTTATATTGCTTTTAGTTAGCATCTGTGCAGCGTATATATATATATATATATATATATCCTTTTAATAAGCTGTAATCATGAATATATGTACTTAATTGTTATATTGTCTCTAAAAACCGAAAGGGGGGAAGGTGAATCATCATCATCTGCTCAAATTGCATGTCCAAAGTCATTTGATAGTCGAAGAAATTATAGGGTCTTCTACCTCCCTTTTCATGCGCTTTACTCAATCTTAATGAAATGAGCAGATGTTTTTATAATAAAGGTTATTTTTTGAAGACGTTGTAAAAAGGGGGGTTAATAATCTATATATAAGCATAGAATATATATGGTTTATATATAAAACAAAATGTATGAACTATGTTAAAGGTGGAGTTATTTTTCCTTTTCTTGGAATTTTCTTTTTTACGTAAAATTTATTGCATTCCTTAGTTTTTATAAGCATTACATAATTTGGGATATATATATAGGTATATACATTTGATTTTGTTGTAAGGTGTAAAAAATGCCTTCAAAAAAACTGTTTAAAAACACCATTTAAAAAAATTATATATTTATATGAATATATATTAAGAAAAGAAATGATGACACACTGGAATTTGTTATATGAGGAGAACACTTTAACGATTAGAAAGTATTCAAGGGATGGACGGGGTCCTCAAATAACTTATAAGATTATTTATTCAACCAAGAAAAGTAAAAAGTTGATTTTTTCATGAAAAAGTTATAAATATTCAATGGCTCCTATTATTACAATTGAGGGTAAAGACATTAAAGTGTAGAAAGTATTCATGAAATCCTCTCTATACGAATATATCAGAGTTAAAGTTGTCGTCGAAAAAAAAAATGGGATCACTGAATTTATGAGCTGACATTCATTATATACATCACGCTTATTTGGGAATGACGAATGGTTTTTTTTCTTTTAATCAGTACATATAATATGTATTAAAAAAAGATAAATACAATAAACCCAGAGGAAATGTGAAGTAATAACATAAATACAATTTAAGAATGAGGAATGATTGAGCGCACACATATATTTGATTTTCGTTTCTTTCTCAGAATAAATATAGAGTTTAATTTAGATTATAAAATACGATGCCCTTTATTCATGCGTTCATCTCACAAGATATAAAAAATATATTATTTGATCAAAATGTGTTTTTAATAAATATAAGCCTTATTTGATATTATAGGCTACTTTCAATTATGTATCTATCTATTATCTATCTATCTATCTATCTATCTATCTATCTATCTATCTATCTATCTATCTATCTATTATCTATTATATATATATATATATATATATATATATAACCTTTATATATTTATATGATACTATTAAACTAGATTAATATATCTTTAATATAACAAAATTATTTATCTTCATATTTATTTATAATCATACAATATAATAATATACAATTACAAAGCCTTAGAATATGTTTGTTTATTATACTATAACTTTAATATAGTTCAGCCATATGGTATTATTCAAGGAAAATGCAAGGCTTTTTAATGACTGGAGTACTAGATTATATATATAAATATATATATTAAATATAGTTCTTCAAAGATTGTCAAAGCGCACATTACTATCAGTATCCAAACGATTTCGTATTTAGTATTTCTTTGATAATATAAATGATATTATTCTTTTTACCTTGAATTTTGGGTATAAATAAAACCCAAAAAACATACAGTCTTGAGACAAGACAATTGAGGTTTTTAACTTTCAATGATTGAACCATTTGAATGGTGATTAGTGCGCTCCGGACTGGGGCATCATCATTAGAGGGTATGCCATAATTACGGACACATAATAATTAACTTCTAACCTGGATACAAAGAAACACAGCTATTTTTATTGCCTTCATTATTGTTTTCCTTGGTTCTTCAATGAAGCCCTGGTGATATCTTTGCGTCTCTCTCTCTCGCTCTGTGCGGTACTTGGATTCTTGAGTTATTTATTAGCAGTAAAAGAAACAATCATATCTTAAGAATTTATATGGGATGGGACTCATAAATTGTTTAGATTACTTTCCTTGCAAGATAGATGGATAACGAGAGAGAGAGAGAGAGAAGGATGAACTCATATCATAGGCCTGTTTTCTCATTTACCTTTTATTCATCACATGAAATAAAGTCCTCAACACTTCCCCTAACCTTTTTCCCACATATTCAATTTTCATACAGGCCAATAAATCTTCAAACGTAAACTAATTTCTCCCTTATATTTATTACTATGAAGGAATTAATTATATTTGAGGAAACTCATAAAGTGATAAAATATAAAGGATATTAAATTACTTGCAGTGTGACCTTATGACTTTTACTAATTAACGTCAATGGGCTCAGCAACTATAAACTGATTGACATACAAAGGAAAAATGTTTACAAAATACGACTTTAATGGTGTTACAGTTAGTTCATCAATCCATGAAACACTGTTAATATATAAATAACATTGTTATCTTCTACTACAATGTCATACTTTTTTATTCCCTGAAACATAATTAATTTATAATGCATTTTAGGTTTCAATGTCATGGTTTAGAACTTTAAATTACCAAAATAATAACAATATGTAATTTTTTTGTTCCCTCACAACGTATATTGTTGGTTAATGTTATGGGGTATATATGAAGTAGACATAAGTTCAGATACATCTATTTAAAAAAATCACACCATATGTAACTGTTTGCTAACCTAAAATTGATGTTGTCTTTTTAGAGTTTGTAAGTATTATTTCGGAGATATTCCATCCATATTATGGCCATTCTAAATATATATATATATATCCACCTGCTATTGTCTTGATACTCTCATGAAAGCTTTATAAGTATGTCGGGTTCCATGCATAAGAATAAGAACTGTAACAGCCATGGTTTATTAGAAGATGACTCATCGATATTTTTTGAATTCTCATTTTAATTAGAAGTTGAGGCTATACAATGATTATAATAAGCCATAAGAGTAAAGTCCTCCACTACTTTTGATGTGAATGAAGTTCTCAGCAGGAGCAAGACCGTCGTCTAAACATATTTGATTCTTCGCCGCATCAACTCTACGTAGCAACACGTAGATCAAGGTGGAAACATATGAAGGAAAACTTTTGGGTCTTTCCATTTTCTGCTTTCATGACTCAACTTATTGAGAAAAGATTGCGCCTCTTGATGAAGATAATTCCTTGGAAGTTTATTTTTAGAGATGTATTTTATTATTTAAATTTACATCAAAAATAGGTTTGTTCCAATATCAACTTGATCAAACCGTCTGAATAATTACTTATAAATATTATTTTTTTTTTTGCAAAGGATAAGAATAAAACAAGTTTTACTCTATTGAGAGTACGTGACATTGAAAACCAATTCCTGTCTGACGTATACGGCTCAAAATGTTAGTCAAAATAATCTTAACAAGAATGTTATTTCCCATTTTCCGATCTTAATTACACATTTACTTTATTTTTATCTTTTTCATTTATAATTAGATCAATTAAATATAATTTACGACGCATCTTTTTGAGTTGGTAACAAAAAAATACACAATATCGAATAGATTTGTTGAGATGTTCATATGAGTGTTTGTTCTTATTAATTTTTATTATTATTAAAGATGTCTGTTGTTAAGTGTTCATGAGGTTTTTTTTAAATCCTGAAGGCAAATATATATTGTTTCTCGTTAAATGTGCGAATCATTTGTACTTTTGAAAAACTGATCACTCAATTATTTCCAATCTTATATATTAAGGCAAAACCACTACGCTGGTTGTGTTCTCCCTTTATATGATAGTATACATAATATTTGTACATATATTTTAAGTTAGTTAGTTTGTATGTGTAATGGAAAGACCATGATCCAAAAAATCGGCAATATATTAATCTTAGCCTTTGAACCACACCCGCATTTAACAGATATCTATTTATATTTATCGGATAACCAATTAGTTTTCCTATGTTGCAATATTTATAATATATTTATATACTATTTTATCAGAGATACGTCCAGTTAAAAGCTTCTTGATTTCTCATTATTAAAACAAATCCTCTCAAAAAGTATCCACAATATATGAATATACTCAAACCTAATAAAACCAGACACAAAAATTTCATGCAAAGTTATTTTACCTATATGGATATAGTAGTATGTACATATATTTTCCACTTTCTTTGCATACTATGGCAAAGTAAAATATTCAAGAGCCTTAATCCATATTAATGCCATAAATTAATTATGAATGTATGATAAAAAAAGAATCTTAAAAAGAGGATGATGAATGAATTATTTTCCGAGGAGCCAAAAAAGGTCTTAGTTCATATAATAAATAAAAGTGATCCCCGGGGCTTTTCGCTTTATTTTTTGTAAGCATAGATAGTAAATGCAACATGTAACTATATACAAACATCATGGAAAGTGCATTTGGGTATGCATGACTGCTGCTGCTGCTTTTTTTGGCTCACCTTAAAGCTCCCCCCTCAACATATTATTCTTCCTATGGGTGTAGATAAGCTTTAATTGATAGTCTACCTCAGAGCCTTTGTAGCCATCCCACAAAGTGGGAGAATCATCGGAGGCGTAACCCCTGCAAATTTGCCTAATTTTCAATTTAATGCAAAACTCTTTTTTTCTTTTGTTTTTTTTGCTCCATTCCAAAGAGAGAATTAAAGGGATTATTATCTAAAGCACGAATATTTAACATCCCTTACCTACGTAGAGAAGAGTCTTTAATGGAAGGCTATGGTGTTCATATGAAGCAATGGAAGGCCCTTTAAGAGTGCCAATAAAAATTGTTTAATTAATGATCTATATGTTTGAAGATGATTTCTGATCTAAAAAAATGACAATGACACAAATTAAAAAATCAATTAACTGGTTATGGCCATTAGAAATATCAGAAATGTTAATATGTATAATGGGAGGTGCTTAAACTTATTAGCAAGAAAACTTACGATCCTTCATGAGAATTTAAATATGAAATTACACAAAAAAATATATATATATATATAACTTTTATTTCGACTTTAAATTGGAGTTTCATAATTTTTTTTGAGAAGTGGATTAAAGCAATGCATTTTAAGGTGTCTTTAATCCTCAGACTAAAAACTGTTTGAAAATAATCATCTATCAAATTGGATGATCAGTTCCATGCATATAATAAAAGTAAAGTTATAGAACTCCTCATATTATTCAATATATAAGTTTATTATTGAGTTAGAGTAGATTTTTTTACATCCATAATACAGACAAGTATTTTAAGATTTAGTATTATGTATGTCCTGTGATATTATGTGTTATGACTAACAAACTGAATTTTTTTTTACATATATACATGAATATGTATTAAATAGATTTTCTAACATAATCATAGCTACTTCAACTAACTTTCCCTGCAAAATTAATATAAAACTTAAATATAAGCTGGGTGCCCATCTCAAAGAGGGCAGGTGTTAAATTTGTGAGTTTATGTGAATATATATATTTGTAATGTCTTCAACAAGTTCTTTTTGCTGGTCATACATAAAGTAACGCTTCCACCTGGTAAATAATGACACCGTCTTCATTTGCTTATCTAATAATTTATGAAGGCAAAAATTAGAGCCCACTGATTAACAGATAACTAATTAAAATAATTGTGGGCTCTTGCTGGATATATTTGGTGTAGATAGTTTTTTTTTAAATAGTGAAATAGAATAGCTCTTGATTAATTGGAACTTATAATATGGAAGATTATAAATAAATATGGGATCTATTGTGCATTAGTTATATATTTTTATAATTGTACAATCATATATTGACCACTTCACATAAAAATATAGGAATAATGAATGTTTGTTGGTAAAATAATATAAAAGTATGAAAATAAACAAATATATATTTTTAACAAAACAAGTAAAAATATTTATATTCATAATTTTGACATGCAAGTAAACCGTCAAAATGTTTGTAGATATTCTTATGATGATCAAAATAACCAAATATGAATTAAAGCAAATTAAATTATGATTTATGGAAATAAACGCTTTAAATAGCGTTTTGTGATCATTTATTGCATTTTTGGTTATTTGGGAAAAAGGCAAACCTCCGGTACAGTTTCATTATATTATAAATATTTGTTGGGCCATAAAGCACTATAAACATAAAAAGCTGATTGTATAAGCTGCATTTACAACAGGTAAAACTACGTTTTTTCAATTTGTAAATTATATTTCTGTGAGAATTTCCCTCCTTTATTATACTTCAAGTAACATATTCAGATAAGTACATATTTTAATATAAATGTATTATTATTATTATCATTATTTGGTGTATAATAGTTATAGAGTATTAAAAGCCCATTTAAATATATATTAAAGAAATGCGTCAAATATGAGATAAGTGAATTGAAGCCCCAAGTAAAAAGACTCGTTTTAATCACTCAAAAAATAGAAGTTACAAAGATAACAACACTTTTTCTTCATTTGCCCTCTGTTTTAAAGTAGATAATGCCGCCAAGTTTACTAATAAAAATAAAAAAAATATATAAATGCTTTGTATTTTAAAAGACACACAAATGATAAGAGATAAAGTAAAATAAGACCAAAGAGGTCTAAAAAAAGAAATATATATTTGTCTTATCATATTATTTTAAATGTATTCAGTAATAAATTTTAGGTTTATATAATCAGCATCGATTTTCTACAGTAACCTCTATTAGGCTCTAAAATGAATTAAAAACTTGATCATAGGTTCGATATACTAGTTTTAACATTTTTTCATATCCAAACGAATGCAATTCACTGTAACCAAATAAGCAAATGTATCATTTATTCGAGCATATGAATTATTGATAAATATAAATATTTATATATATATATATAACATAAATAATTCAATATTATTATATGATAGTACAAAATTCATATCATATATATATATATATGATATCAAATAAAAACAATATAATTTTAGGAAAAATAATATTTTTCTCGTTAAAAGGAAAATGCACTCTCAACAAGCAAATAAACCACCCCAACCTCAATATTTCTATTATTTCCTTCCCATAATACTCTAATCCATCATTAACTCCACCTCATAGCCATGAAAAATAAATCCACATCCACACAAAAACATTGATTCTCAGGCGAGTCCTTCGAAATGTCTTGCTGAGACTTCCGTCGGATACAATCTTCATGAATACCATACAAAGAAGAGAAATATTATTATAATACTTATTTGTTTAAGCAATTGATTGAGTGAGTCGGGCCCTTCATTCTCAAAAGTTTAAGTACGCTGTAGGTGTGGAGTATATTTTAAATATATATCTACAATTTCTTTGGCTGTCTCGCCAAGCTTTAATGGAGGGAATATGAAGGTGCTCAAGGGAGCCAACGCCTGTAAGGGACCCCTCAAGCTTCATTATCTTTGTTATTATACTACCATTATACAAAAATAAACTTTGGCAAAACATGGGCGGCCAAAAAATATCTATTTTTTACATACGCTGTAATTATAATATAATTAAGGCAGATTTTATGCAGTTATTATTATATTGATGAATTAAAAAGTAATCTAGAGGTGTAATTAAACGGAAAAGACTTCATTATTTGAACAATAATATATATATATAATAATAATATATATATATATATATATATATAATATCAGTATCAGATAATATACAAGGGAGCGTTATAGCTGTGTGCGTTAAGGCGAGTTCAACTCTCAATGTTGGGGGCGCAGGTTCGAATCCCGAGAGGGGATGGTCATTTTTGCCTACCTCATTGATAAGATCCTAGGTTCGATAGACTAATTTCAATGCTATAATGCTTATTTATATCCTGTCGGATGCAATTCTATCGAACCATATAGACAAATATATATACATAAATAATATTTATTTAAAATGAAAATCGTGTATGAATATACAGACAAAATAGTTATCAGATTGGGAGAACTATCTAATTTCTCATATGAAAAGAAAGAAATTGCTGGTTAGAAAATTTATATCATCTATATTGAAAATTAAGCCTCTATGCTATATACACAAAACTTTAAAACCAATGGAATATAATTTATACTTTTTTAGGTTGAAAATATATTATTAATGGATAATAAAAAATAATCTATATAATATCAATATTGGACTAAGAAACAAATAAATATCAGATTCAGTTTGGAAGCAGAAGAAAATAATTTCATTTTTGAAAATAATACATTTTATCCTTCTATTAGAGATCCATATGCTTAACATTTGGATAATATTTAGAGTATATCCTCATTATCCATAGTTGAATGGTGGATCTCTGAGTCCGTAAGGAAAGGTTCATTTGTACTTTTGTAAAAGCTGACATTTCAACCAATGGGACAAAAAATACGAAGAACATTCGTTGCTATTGGTCAAGTAATTAGATTTGTGTTGTTTATTTCAATGAACATACAAAATTGAAGTTAAAAGATACAGAAAAATACTTTATTTAATATTTTTTGTCTTCAAAACAGCCCAATATAACAAACAGCCTTCTCATGGTTATAATTAATATTCAACGATAAATATATAAGCTTATAAAATACATTAGTTTAATATAGGAACCGGAATTCCGATGTTCTCATAAAAACTGGCTACTTGAGCCGAGGGAGTAACGTATTAAAAAACATAATCATAATGGTTAAGCTTCATTAAAAGTTTCAATTTGTAGTCTCAGTGTTATTTCATGCCTTTAAAGTAGTAGCCCTCAGTGGATATTATTACCCATTCCCTTTTTCGGCAACTTAATCCATTCCATTCATAGGCTTCATGACCCCACAAAAGGTATAATCACTAATAATATATTCTAATCATGGAATTAATATTAATTTCACGCTCTTGACCAATTCTAATAAATAATATATAAAGCCTTGCCTTTAATAATATAAAACATAATTGAAAGTGTTTTTTTCAATATTTTATGGCTTTAAAGTTATTAAATTATTATTAATCTTATATTGAGCACGCCTATGATCATGGAATTTTAATAATAGGTCCCTGCTCTTTAGATCCTTCATAATATGGCTTCAAAGCTTCTTCTGTGTATATAAAAAGCCTGGCATGGGCTCTATATAAATTAGGATTAATATAAAGGCTCATGATAAAAGTATTTTTTACCGAACATCTAAATACGGCTTCTCAAAGTATTATGCACCGCGTCCATTAATTTAAGAAGTATTTTGTTGAGTAAGCTTCTATATATATATATAATTTACCTGGGAAGAAAATGTACATATATGGGAGGATTCTATGACCCGAATGTCTAAATGGCTAGTGGTACATAACATCTAATACGTCTTCACAGTATTATGAAGGTCAGAAACTCCAATAGGAGAGAAAGAAGATATATATATAAATTGTGTGCTATATATATTCAACTTTCAATGTTGGGGGCGCAGGTTACCATTCCCGGAGGGCTTCTATGACCCATTGTCTCCATGGCTAGTGGCCACATTAAGCCTAATGCATCTTCACCGAATGGGAAGGTCAGAAACCCAAAAAGGAGAGGAGGAAAAGAAACTCATCTAATTCATCTAATCTACTGTCCACGGACACGATTGGAATGAACGAACTCGCATTGAAACCAGAGAGAGGAAGAAGACGCTAGATGAATTTTTTTATTTTAGTTATATTATTTGTCCAAATTTAATTCGTTAAAAATAAAATTAGTAGTTCCTAGACAGTTCACGACCGGCTATACCGATTAAGTTCCGGTGTGGTGAGCCGAAACAAACAAATAAAAATATATATATATATATACCGATATATATTAAAGTACTGTTTGATGTAGGAATAAACAAACATATATATAATATATTATACTATATATATATATATATTGAAACAAACTTTAATAAAGCTTATCATCATAATTATTCGTTATAGAATTCCCTACTGTTCCTACAGTATCTTCGCTTAACACTTTGCAAATGAAGGCAAAAAATTACACACTCAGCCGTCCTTGAAATACTATGAAAAACTACATATGCATTACGTTGCTTCCATCAAAGAGCCCTTGAAGTGGTTGTAATGAAGAGGATATAGAGCCCTCAATTAAGGCATGACTCAATAAGGTGAGTGAAATATGCACAATAAAGTGCTTTTATGTATCCATAATGACTTAGGTTATATTGCCATCACACTGAAACCAATCATTTTATAATAAATTTTTACAATAATGATAAAGCTATATAGATGGATTTGTATGGATGGATATAGGACGATTGAGAGAATAGATGACACATTTTCATTGAAAGGAGACTAATTTCGACTTGTAAAAAAATGATAGTTTATTATTATAATATTATTATTTTACATAAAAAGTACGTGACTGTCTGCCTTTGTCCAATAGTTTGTGGTCAACGTTTATGTGAATATTTAAATTTGTTTAGATTCAATGTATTGATAGTTATATAATTTATAGATGTTAAAAGGTTTTTTTTCGAAAATTAAAAAATTGTGTAAATATATAATTTTAAAATTGAACTATTTGTAACAGTTGAAACGAGTGAAGTACAATAAAAGTATAGTTGGGCTTAATTAAATTATTTCAATTTTGTTAAGTATATAGTTCCACCGTAATTTAAATATATATATATATTTCCATCGTACTATAAAAAAGAAACATTGCAATTTTTTGTATGAGTGTAATAAATATATAGATCATTTGATTAATATTTTTACATAACTCTAAAGTGATCCAATTTCCATTAAAGCCCTAACATTTTAACAAATATATGACTAATATATTTTTTTTTCTTTTGGCCTTAAATTATACATGAAATTTGTGGGATATCTGAAGTGTTTGGCTTTGAAAACAATGTCAAAACATATTTAACTTGTTCGATTTGTCGTTGAGAGTACAATGAAATGGAAACTCATGAAAAGGGCTAAATGAATCAATAACATATCAAAACTACATTTCCGTACATATATCTAATTGAATGAACAATCCTCAAAGCCATTCCGAAATCATTTGAAATACAAATAATGACGGTATATAAAATGATTCAAAGTGTTATTTGATATGATTTATCGTCTATAAAAACATTGTTTCCGGTGATTATTGTGTCTACATTTATAGCACAGGTATGAACATAAATATAATCAATCCTTTGATATATATATATTTTTTTTTTGTACAAAGAAGTAAGCTATTTATCATATTTACTTTGTCAAACAAAGTGTTCAATTACAGTTATAAATGTATATATCATTGTAATTATTTTCTTGTGAAAACAAAATAAAAAGTTATTTTTACATAAATGTAAAAGTGTTCATGGGATATTTGTGGAAGATAAAATATACATTTAGCTAGTTATTTGTTCCATATAATTCTAAAACAATAGACTTTTATACTAGCTTTCAAACATTCTTTGATTGGCATTAAAGTTGATATCATTGAAACCTTTTATTATAAGAGGATAATGGATTAATGAATATTTTTGATCATTTACATACATAATTTTCTTTGGAGTCCATAATATTCTTAATAAATTTAAGTAAACTCCTTTTACAAAACTTTTTTTTTTCATCAGCAAGGTCTTTATTCTATTTAAAACATGTATAATACATAATTACACATAAATAAAAGATAATAAAAAGGAAAATTGTGTTTTATAAAAACATAAATAAACATTATAGTTTAAAATTATTTTCCTTTTAAAGACCACAAATTCTTATAACAAGTAAATAGACATACATATTAAAATATCAATCATTGAAAATAAAATTCCATAAAGTATTAATGATAAAACACTAAAAACATTATCAACAATCATTCATGTCATTTTGAACTTTTTATACTGTTTAATTATTATTTTGAGCGATTTCGCATACTGTGGTGACAAGGATGGGAAATACTTCACGACTTCGGCTGCGTGGTTCCAGAGCACACTTTGCAGTTTTGGGATTCTCAGAGAGAAAGCCGCGTATCGAGCGGCGGCGGATATTATTATTCCTCTTAGTTCATTTTCCTCGATCAGTTTTCCTTCTGTAAGCTGCTTAGCTATGTACGCCTTGCAATTGCTCAAAGATGAACTAATAGCTTTTTCCTCTTCTTTATAGCCTTGTCCTTTGATCGGGAAGCCAAAAAGAATAGTCGCTTCCACATATTCATCTTCATAATCGGAAATAAAGCCAGAATTCAAATGAATGAACCTTTTGATAATTGCCAATGATGGGCAATCACAGAAAGCGTGTCTGATGTTCACATACAATCTTCCACAGTCCTTACAATGTTGTGAGAAACTAATTAAGTTGGCGGAGATTTGTAGCTGTGCAGTGAATTTTTTCCCATCATTTATGCCCATCAATGACCGCATTACTCTTTTCGCCCATTCCTTAGGTAATTTAAAATTGTCTAAATGCTTTTTGACAATCTCCATCGCGTCTCCCGATTTAGGTTCCTTCGTGGAAAATTTCAAATGCCATGGAGTCAAAGGAATATGTTTTTGGCTCCCCTCATAAGGGGATAATAAAACCTTCCTGTTTGAAAATAGAGTTTGGTCCAGGTCTCTGTATGTTAATATGTTTTTATCCAGGGCAATCTTTTCCAATTCTTCTGGTTGATATTTTAACGATTTAAAGAAAGGTTTTATTTTTTTATTATTTATTTTCTTAGTGTAAAATTTATTTTGGCTCAAGAACATTATTTTTCGACATTCTTGAGTTGTAGTAAGCGTTGAACTCTCCACTAATGTATATACAAAAACATGATTTACCAAAAGAAAGACAATAGTTAATCTGTAGGAGAATAAATATTCATAAATATATAAACTTACAGATCGTAAGAAAAGGCATTGAAATATCATAGGCTTTTGTTCCTATTGCATATTTTTGCGATTATTTGTATATACAAAGAAAAATCTTTCTCATCTTCGCAAAAAGTAAAGACATGGTCTTAAATCACCGCTCCATAACAATTTTAATATTATAATTGTCAAATTCTTAATGTTATAATTGTAAATAATACTAATAATTATAATTATTTTCCTTCAAATTAAGTTTGTTTATAATTGCAAGCCGAAAATAGCCGATGTTTATTTTTTGTGTTATATACCTATATATAAGACCTTTTTTACTTAGTTTCCTACCATAGTTATGAGTATTTAGACCTACTAACATCATGGCTAAATATATATATATATATATATATATATACATAGAGATGATGTCTGAGCCTCGCATAATACGAGGATGAAGAGAGAAAAAGCCCCTTCCTTAATAACTCTTTGTTCCTCCACAAGTTTGTAGGGCAGCGCTTTTTATATACATATATAAACCCTGCGCCTCATAATTATCCAAAGAGCTTAACCATTACAGACATCTTCTTCGTTTTTTTCTTCTTCTTTGCAAGTCTTCTTCTTAAGAACTCATTTCCTTTTTGCCTTCTTCAAAAAAATAAATGATTCCACCTCAAGTATTTTTTTGTTCTTGTAGTTGTATAATAAAAAACCGTGAGGCAGCTAAGGATCACGTGTGGTCCTCTCAAAGTCCCTCTTCTCCTTGATTTTTTAAAAAATCTTCCTTAACTGTATGTATACAGGGACATGTATTATTATAATACAGACTGTCCACCTTTTTGTCTCACAGCAAATAGAAAACATAAAGGAAAATCTGTTCCTTACGTTTTTGTGTTTCTTTAAAAAGCTAACATAGTAGATACACATATATATATATATGTGTGTGTATGTTATAAAAACACACCCTTGAAGCTTTCAGGGATTAAGGATTTTTTTTAAGTGTCCAAAAGGAAGACTCCAGGAGTCTTTCACGACTTGGCTTCAAGTGCATAATCTGGGCGTCAGTTTTTGGGTGGCTTTGGATTTATTTTTGATTTATGGCCCCTTCTTTCAAGATGTTAAACGAGAGAGAAGAAGAGCATGATGGTTGAATGAGATATAGAGGCTTATTGCGTGGATGGAGATTATAGCACCAATTGAGGAGTCAAGAGAGCAATGAAGAGAGATAAAGGTGCATTTAAGAGTGATGTAAAAAATAGGTTTGAAGCCTTTGACCTTAGTTAGGGAAAAGGTGGCTCACTATATATATATATATCTCTCTCTCTATATATATATATAAATAAATATATATTGAATATTTGTTTCGGTAAATTAAGCTTAAAAACTGGTATTTTTAATTTTGACTTAATGAGCCTAATGCTTTTTTTGACTCTTTGTATTTATAATTAAAATAAATTTTCTAAATATGCTTATATCATTGTTTAATTGCCATAAGATGAAGATAAGGTAAGGACATCTTTAAAAATGTATTTGAACGCAATAATAAGTGTTATTGACAAACAATTCTAAAACAAATAAAATCAAATCAAATTTATAAAAATTAGATAAAAGAAGAAAAATACAAAAATATTTTTTTTTTACAAAAACGTAAAAGTTATTTGAAATATCAAGTTCACTAATAATAAAATAAATATCTTAATAGCTGTAAATTATATAATACAAATAGAATCTATGTAAAGTTATGAGGCTGTCTTTTTATTAGTATATATATATTTTTTAAATATCAATGACATTAACATTTATTTTTATTTATATCTAATATCTTAAGACACCACATTATTTTGTTATTTGTCATCATAGTTATTATATGTATTAGGACGTAGCTAATAGATTATGCAAAACACATGATCAAACCAATCAAAGGTGTGGAAAAATATCTAAGTATTTTCACATATATTTCCTATATATGCTTTATAAATGATCATTCGATTGCCTTAATTGAATAACTAATTAAGTGTAATATAATATGATACTCTAGAGCAAGCAATTAAACAATTTCGGAACGAAATATTTTATTATATTGATGCTATAAAATCTACATTTATATATGCGCATATCATATAATTTAGAGATATACATAAAAAATTATAAAAAATTGATATAAAGATAGCAATTTGTTAATAATTTGGCAAATAATATTTTGACTTTATATCCAGTCAAAATAGTGAAGTCGAAAGTTTTTTTTGCTCACTTAAGAATCTACTCTAAATACTAATATCTGTAACCATTATATATGTAAAAACTTATAATTGATCTTTACATAAATAAAGGCATAGGCTATTCGTTTGTGATACCCAAAAATTATGTTTCTGATGTGCCTTATTTTTTAAGTACAATATTACCCATTTTTATATAACTTTTAAACTTTTTGGGTTTTTTAGAATGAGAAAAAGAACACTAAAGCTTTATATTAAATCCTTCATGTGAAATATTTAAACTCAAAATATTCATACTCCCAGAGCCCATGAACTCTTGACAATCCAACATGATGTAGTACCCGTAGATCCAAGGCTGTGTATTATCATGCCACAAACACAAGATGAATTATATTCTTTATTTTAAACTACAACCATTATTACTCACACATGAAAAAATAAAAGAAAAAAGTTGCAATAGCCTACGTGCTTAAAAATATTTTTATGAAGAATACAGACATCTTTTTGGCAAAGTCCTCTCATCGTGCCAAAAAAAAAATGTATATAGCATTTTATCAAGTCAATGCTATTTCAAGACTACAATGCAGTTCCTTATTTATTTTTCTATACTAATTATTACGCAATTTCAAAAACTTTCAAAATATTTTTGTATTGGGTTAAGAAAATCTTTATTCATTTTTTTGCATATTTGGTTTCATGGAATTACATCTTTGAGGATATGAATAAGAATGATTGCTATATATTTTAGTTCATCGAATGTCCAGGGTCTTTTGAATGAGGTCAACCAATTTTTGACCCTCGTGATTTGAACCTGTGCCCTTAACATTGAGCAAACCTCCAATGAAATCGTTTAAAGCTATTATACATAGATGTAAGCTGTAAAAAATAAACTAAGAGCAGATCAGATATACAGCAAACAATTATTATAAGATCAACCTAAAAAAAACAAAGACTTACAAAAGACCAAAATAAGTTGAGTTTTTTAAATGTAAACAAAGTATTTATTTTTATGCATTTTTTTAAAATAAATTAAAATGTAATAAAAGTTTATAAAACTATAAAAATATTTATTCAAAATTATGTATTGGATATTTTCTTCTTTAATCTTTATAGAGTCTAAATATGCTTAATTATGTTTCTTGTAATACTAACGAGAGTTTTGGATACAGTATCTGGTCTATATGAAAATTGTAATCAACAAAATATAATCATTAAAATAATAGAATAATAGAAGTACAGTAAAGTAAATAATACCTTTAAAGCTCAACAAAATTGTTCATGATGAATAAAATTGTAATTAATTAAACTATATAAACATCCTTCGGTTTAAAACTAGTCAAACTTTTTATAGCTATAAATATAGGTGGGTTATTATGCTGCAATAACTGGCTATCCCTAATGATTATTTAATAAAATACTATTTCTTATAATAACGTCTTAATACATAGCGAATAATTACATAAAGTACATATATAAATAATGGTTAAAGTCTTTAAAATAATTCTTGACGCATAAATAATAATATATACTAAATATATCAAAGTAAAAATGTATTGCAGATTAAAACAAGCCAAGTATTTTCTGAAAAACAGGTGGTTACATTTGCTACAATAATATATATATATATATATCTTTAATGACACTATAAAAAAAACTATTTAAAAATGTCAAATACGTTGCATACCAATATTTAGCTTAAGTAGATACTATGGGAAAGTAAATTTGTTTGATGTTAGTCAAAATGCTTTTATGATTATTATTTTATTTTGTTAAACAGAGTAATTGAACAAATAGGTTGAAGTATTTCTACCTACCAGTTTGTTATTCATGTTGTTGTATGTACATATGTTATAAGTGTCTACAAGCGTAAATTTTGCTTAAAAATTAAGAGGCATGACTATTCAAATTTAACCTTGTTGACACATATAAAATCCAAGAGAGGAGGAGGACATGTTTACCAACGGAAAAAAAAATAGATAAATAAACGTAATATTTCTGTCTTATAATCATTCATTTTTTGAAATATAATATTATAACAAAAAAAATAAGCTTTAATTATGTATGGGAAACTTTCTCACGCAATTTTTATTTTGATGAATCACGAATTCTTACCTATGTTCGTTGTTAGTTACTGGTTTCCTCTGAGGTAAGCATTACATAATTTAGAAAATTAATAACTAACACTCTAGTAATCGATGAACTTATTTTTTACTTCTGAAAGATGTTTTTTTCTCTCCTCCGAGGAGATAATATATGTTTAAGTTGACAAGCACTGGATTCGTAGAATGAAAAACGATTCACCACTTCATATATAGAATCACAGTCTTCACGCACTTGAGGATACAGAAACTGACTGAGGAGTTATAAGAAAAATAACGTAGTCGCGTTTATTTGACGTCACGCGCGCTTCAAGGAGGTTTTTTTTACTTACACATTTTTTATACCTGTGGAGGGAGCAACTTCTTAAAGCCCTATGTCTAGGCCCCCTTATAAAGTCTTCTTCTTCTTCTTAGATGAGGACGCTTGACTTGGGAAACACTAGGGAGAGGGGGAAATTATAATAAATATAGGTATATTTATGAAGTTATTCTGACCTATATGGAAATATATTTTAGATTTTTTTTCTCCATATTTTTAGGTATTCTTAAAAAAGAGGGGGTTGATTAAATTTAATATATGCATTATTACTCTGCATTATTTGCAACAAAAAATATTTTGTGTAATAAGGAAAACCCCATATATATATATATATATTTACATTCTATGAAATCAAACAACAAATCCATACTAAAAAGTGCTACTAAGAAACCAAAACTATTCTTTTTTGGGGATGTATTTTATAATATGATTATAGGAACAACCTATATATATATATTTGACGTGTATATAAATATATATAGAAAACGACCCGGACACTTTTTTTCGTCGGGAACTGGCCCAGGACTTCAGTATATTTTCGTTCCTTCGTCATTCTGAAAGTAACGCCTTTTTTAGAAAATAAATTCCAAAAAAATGATTAGACGTCTTTTTTAGAAAGCATTTTTTTTTATATTTTAAAAATTCTTAAGGTCCCGGCCCGGTGATTTTTAGACACTGGGACGGGACTTTCAAAAACAGCAGGGACCCGGTCGTTTCCTGATATATATATATATATATATATATATATTTATTTATATATGTATTATATATATATATATATATAATATCATGCATGCTTACAAAAATAATTAATATTATTTTCTACTTTGAAACAAACAAATCCAATTAATTTTTCCAAAAGCAATGAAAACATCATCTTAAAATAAGGATGAATACTTATTTCTTTGTTTACGATTTGCGTCCCAATATGACTCAAAATTTGCGTATGGCTCTATATTAAACTCAAGATGAACGTCAGGGATCCGCCACAGGCATTCAAATATATTTTTTATTCCCCAACAAAACTTATCCCATCCCCACGCTACTGTGTATATGTATATTTTGCATAGGCCCACAGGTTTTTCTATTATTTTTTTCCTTTGAGCTAATAAAGCCATAAAAATCTAAGGTTTTGTACTATTCTTATTTGAGCTTAGATATGAAATTGCCGTACTCTCACGTTGGGTTATTTAAATAACTTAAGGCAAACATAGATGGATGTACTACATAGAACCTAGTCTTTTGTTTAGGTTATAGATGTGTTACAAAGAAGAAGAAGAAAAAAGCAAGAGCGTAAGAATTGATTAGTATTTGGACCATTGCTTTAATTAGTGCCAAAGGTAAAGATACTAATACGTATTATTTTTTTCTTTAAAAATACTTAATTGGTTTGTAATAAATATCAGTTAATTTCATACTTGCTCTGACAGGCTCAGTGAATTGGTCTTGTCTGAGTCACTTTTCCTCTATCTTATGTGCACATTGTTTTATTATATATAATCAACACATGCATTCAAGATCACACAACGTCTTTATTCAACGGAATTTGAAAATTACGAAGCTTAAGCGATGATGTTTGGAGTGATTTTTAAGGAACTATAGTGACGTAAAGATCAGGCACAACCTGCAATGGTAGCATACGTCAAGTTTTTACCCAAAATAAGCTGGGCCTTCCAGAGCCAAGATTATAAAAGTATTTTATTACCGTATGACAAGTCAAACGCCTGTAGAGGCCTTCAGAAGAATATTTTGTCTCTTGAACGGTCATTATCCAACATAGGAACTTCATATCAAATAAAAATGCAAAGCGTTTTCTGCTCACTACGTGAACAACCTGAAGGCTCTCATTGGGATTACTTATACTTATTTGATCATAATTAGTATAAATATAAATAAATATTACAATGTCTTTTGATTTAAGAAAATGGATCATTAAACTTTGAAATGAAAGTTATTTTTCTTACAGTTTTTGGATGTGTTCAGACTCCAAGTTATCATGAGGTATATATAAGCATTATAGTTGATAATCAAACATCACTTATTTTCACAGTTAATCATCTATGGGTTGAAAATATCATTAAAAATACACTAATGTTCATATATAGCAATGTATATGCAAAATATGAATACTAAAAACAAATTATAAGCAAACAACGCTTTGATAAAGAGCAAAAGGTGATACTACAAATATAGTTTCTTGGGAATACTTTAATTTTTTCAATCTCAACATTAAAAGTGTCTTGTATATATTTATGATGGAAATGTATAAAAAGAAAAAATATTTTATCACCAATCCACTTCGTCTGATTCTATAACCCAATTAGTCTATTAGGGCTTTGACATCTCCTATCTGATTGTAAGGCTCCTATAAAAACAAAACAAGAATGCATCTCAAAGAACCAATTGTAAACATATTTATCAGTCCATATTATGTTACCTTTGCATGAGAGTATCAATTTCTTGGCAAATAAGGCATGGATTTATAAGTACTTTGCTATGACACTCATCAAGCAGTCCTTATCTCAATTAACAATGTATATACATTGCTTATAGAATGCATCTTTGATATTACACGATTTATGAATTTTATTTAAATATATATACATATATCTATGTATTAATTTGGAACAAGAATATTAATTAATATTCAGGCCGTGAAGATAAAGAATAAAAATTTGCTAGCGAGGAATTACACATAGCTTTTAATACGCATAATCCAACCCTAGTAGAACTAGAGGCATGTTACACTAAGAGAGTGTAAACCTCCGCATCACGGGGGTCCTTATGAGCCTTCCGAGGTGGATTTTTCACGACGGGGGCGGCGTAGAGGGACGGGGGGGGTTCCCCTCGACGGAATTTCGAGAGGAAGACGCTCCCGGCACCCAATTTTACAGCACAGCGACATCTATGGCAGAGTAGGCTAACTGAAATATTATTAGTATTTAGCTCTTTGGCATCTTAAAGAAGCACTCAGAGATGCCAAAAATTTAATCACTTGTTCTTTTGCATTTCCACAACTCCACAAAGTTTCATCCGAATCCGTTCAGTACTTTTTGAGTTATTGCTGACAAACCACCAACAAACCAACGCCATGAAAACAATACCTCCTTCGGCGGAGGTAATTTATATATAGAAAACACATAGGTGTTTCATATCATAAAGGTAAATATAATGAAGAAGCAATAAAATCTGTATTTTTATAGGTTATATTTAATGATCGTTGTACATATCAAAATTCGTCTATCATAAGATATATATTTAGTACCTGCATAAAACGATTTACTGCCAGTTTTATACGACTCCGATAGGAGTCAAAATGTAGTACGCTTCAAAAATTGGTTTAATGTTTATAAAGCATGAACAATATTTGAATATCTGTGATGAATAATTTAGACCATCAATTTTGTTTGGAGTCCACATTTTGTCTAAAAGACGCACAATGGGACCAAAATATGGATTTGATAGTCTCAATAAATATTTGAGGAATAATTGAGATCCATTTTTTTACAAGCAGGACTTAAATAGTAGTTTTATTAGTTTACAATTGCCGATGCTAAAAAAATACGTAGAACTGTTACTTTAACGAACTTAAAAATTTACAGTCATTGGTCAATTCGTTCATATAGTAAAAATACTAATCAAACGATAAAAAATATTATTATATCAGTGGCTCCTCTGGGTAAGACCATTGTATGTCATTAGAATAACCATTTCTACCTTTTCATTTAAGATTATAACTGAAATTACTTATAACTGCTTATCTGGCCCCTACAACCTGATGATACAGATCTCTGGCCAAGTGGAGCCCTTATCTCTCATTCTTTATCTTAATGAAAA
>CP045897.1:25644628-25657221 GCA_013387185.1 Caligus rogercresseyi
CGATATATCATATATTAGGGTTGTTCTTATTTTTCAAATGTTTGAAATGTTAGCAACATTGTGGATTTTCTGTTTCTTGGTGATAAAAGAAGACGACATACAAAGTTTGAACAAAATCGGTCAACATTACGAGGTCGCGCAACGAGGTCAAAGTTTTAAAAATTTAGTAAAAATATAGTTTTCCGCAAATTTCTTCAAAATGGTGGACGTTACAGACTTCAATAATATTATTAATTTAAAGGAAATCTAATTTACTACCAGACGTATGTTTGATGTTTTTTAATAAAACAAAGTTTTCAGTAAAAACAAAGCAAGAAAGGGAGTGTGTATTGTTAGCTTATTTCATAGCTTTTTTGTATCAATTAACTTCACTCGCCTGTAGAAGATGACTTGTTCGCTTCAGAGTAAAATAGTACTTTTAAGTTTAGTAAACTTTAGATGATAAATCCAAAAATGACCTTGGTTGCATTCTATCAATTCAGAATTCAGTACAATCTGAGTTTACATCATATGATTCAGAGCCTGTATTGACCTATAAGAAATCGATTATGAAAAAAATAAATAATATGTTGTTTCTTAGATTTGCGTCAAGGTATCCTCTCAAAATTTTACTTTGTCTCTGACGCATTTATAATCCATTATATGCGTCATTTTGTACGCGAGATAGGCTTTTTTAATGTACATATAACTCTCTACTTATTAAATTGACATGATTTAGTATACCAAAATATTAAAGCTGGTTAACCAAGCTTTCATTTGATATGTTTGGTGTTCTAAAAATCGCTATACTTTAAGAGATATAAGCAAATACGTACTCTCCCCCAAAATTGATCTTTTGATATGAGAATATACGATTACCATTTGGTAACGCTGTTAGTGTTACCTGGATAGAAAGAAAAAAAGAAGGGAGAGAAGTGAGGCAAAATACTCCCTCCCTTCTCTTTCTCTTTCTATCCAGGTAACACTAACAGCATTACCAGATGGTAATCGTATATTCTCATATCAAAAGATCAATTTTTGGGGGAGAGTACGTATTTGCTTATATCTCTTAAAGTATAGCGATTTTTAGAACACCAAACATATCAAATGAAAGCTTGGTTAACCAGCTTTAATATTTTGGTATACTAAATCATGTCAATTTAATAAGTAGAGAGTTATATGTACATTAAAAAAAGCCTATCTCGCGTACAAAATGACGCATATAATGGATTATGTATGCGTCAGAGACAAAGTAAAATTTTGAGAGGATACCTTGACGCAAATCTAAGAAACAAATTATTATTTATTTTTTTCATAATCGATTTCTTATAGGTCAATACAGGCTCTGAATCATATGATGTAAACTCAGATTGTACTGAATTCTGAATTGATAGAATGCAACCAAGGTCATTTTTGGATTTATCATCTAAAGTTTTACTAAACTTAAAAGTACTATTTTACTCTGAAGCGAACAAGTCATCTTCTACAGGCGAGTGAAGTTAATTGATACAAAAAAGCTATGAAATAAGCTAACAATACTCACTCCCTTTCTTGCTTTGTTTTTACTGAAAACTTTGTTTTATTAAAAAACATCAAACATACGTCTGGTAGTAAATTAGATTTCCTTTAAATTAATAATTATTATTGAAGTCTGTAACGTCCACCATTTTGAAGAAATTTGCGGAAAACTATATTTTTACTAAATTTTTAAAACTTTGACCTCGTTGCGCGACCTCGTAATGTTGACCGATTTTGTTCAAACTTTGTATGTCGTCTTCTTTTATCACCAAGAAACAGAAAATCCACAATGGCTAACATTTCAAACATTTGAAAAATAAGAACAACCCTAATATTATATTATATATAATGTAGATGTATCTGCTTCGAGCAAAGCAGGTAATGTGCATTGCATCCATATGTTATCATATCGGGATATGTGACATTAAGAAGCTTGCGAAGCTTTTCATCCTTACTTCGTTATCGGTACATATAGCAAACACATCTTTTTGATACTCATTCTTCATTTGCTGAATAGCCTTGCATAAAATCTGGGCACAGTATTCTGCAGTCTTCTGAGCTGTTCCACATTCAATTAGGTTCAAAAGATAAGTTTTTTGTCCGTCGCAAAAGGTGTGGGCGATGACTGGATCATTTTGAACAGATGACCATCCATCTTGCGTAATACATACAGTTTTCACTTGTAGCATTGATTCCGCAGTCTTCTCCTTCACCTCGTCATATATCTCGTCGAGTAATTCACCCCTAGCATCTTCCTGTTAGGAGGAGTGTAGCCTGGACGAAGATCTTGGCACATCTGCCTGAAGTGCTCACTTTCAACAGCATGAAAGGGGACATTCTGTGAGAAAAGAACTTTGCCACTTGTTTGTGTAAGAAGTCGACTTTTCTCGTTTGATGTTTTTGTGATGAAGGGATCCATCGAGTTGTCTCTAATTCTCTGTAGGAATAAATGAATGGCTCCCTGACGTTGATGATGAGGTGGATACCCTCGATTCTGTTCTGCACAGCTGGTATGAACACGAGGATGAAAGTGGTCGAGGAGAGGTTAAATCTTCTGTTCTGTTTCTGAAATAATAGTTTCTTGTTCTGATGGAGGAGCTTTTCTTTTATTGCATTTCGACAGGTGTGCTTTTACTCTTTCGATTTTTTTGCTGATAACAGTTCACAGTATCTGCACAACACCTTGCTGTTACTAGGCATTCCAGTATTTGTATCCTTCAGATCTGCAACCTCTAGCCATGCTTGATCCTTCTTTCTACCAGAATCCGTAACTTGAGGCATTGTGAAACCTTGTTTTCTATAGATAAATTTAGAATGTAAATTTGTGAGGTCTACTCTATGATCGAATTAATCAATGGATACTTTACCTAATAAGTGAGTATGATCTCACACGAAGAGCTGACAAACTTTTAATTATTAAACACAAATTACAAAATACGTCGGGCATTCAAAGAACAACTAAAACGGTAAAATAATGGGATAACTATGATCTCTTTGTCTATTCTGATTCATGTGTGCGCAGTAGTAAAGCCTAAGAACAGTAGTGTGTCGCCGGATTAGTCTAGTCTTCGTGTCTCTTTTTGTAGGTCCCTGCCTTAAGTTGTGTTTAGTGTGTGGAGAAGTTTTAAATGGTGTATGTAAAATATTGTGGCTCTCTTGCCTATCTTATTCTTGTATAAGCGTTACTAATGAATACACTGGTCTAGACTACTCACGTGAAGAGCATAATATGTTAGTCAGTCTACGTTGTACAATTTAGAATAACGTCTTATAATGTAGTAATTTCATCAGTAGATGCATATTTATGCATTATGAATGTCTATAATAAGTTGATAAAATAAAAAAATAAAAGTGATTATTCTATTAGTTAAAAAAAGTTAAAAGTGAATATTTTGAAAACCCGAAAAAACAATTCTCTAAGGTTTTTTCAAGTGTTTTTTTTCGGGTGGTTTTCGGGTGGGTTTATTCGGGTTGGGGTTTTCAGTGCCACCCTGGTTGTAAGCTCTTCTAATGATTCAAATAAAAGTATGCAACATGATATATTAAAACTACGAAATTAATGCCAGCAGATACACCTGTCCATTTCCTCGAGGCTCATCAGTAATGCATATGTTTCAATCACTACAATCTTTTAATATGCTATTGAAGCTACATAAATCATTCTGTATTTAATATAAATTCTATAAATCCATTAAAGAAAGAAAAAGGTTTGTTTGGTTCATTATATTCAAAGAAGACATTTATATATTAACACTCTTCTATAAATCTTTCGTAGAGGCCCAATAAATAAGTTGTTATTGATTTGGTATCTCGGAACAAAAAAAAAAATTTTAATTCATATTATTTTAAGAAGCCTTGAGTCTATTGGTAGTCAAAAATAGATTATGAAATTACTTAATTTTTCGTGATACTCAAAACAATGTATGAAATTATTCTTCGTAAATTGTCAATATTGTATAACAATTTAGATATGAAGCTTTTACTTATCCGATTACCATCTAAAACAGCTTCATTATCACGTTCAATATTTCAAGAAGAACAATTGTTTTTTAAAAATTAATCCCTATTCATAGATTGCAAAGAGACTGTCCTTGAAATTACAGTTTAAACCCCTATATTCTTAATCATTTTTCTTTTTTCGTTAATATGGGAGGCAAGCATTGATGGTTTTACAATAAGCTTTATTATTATTATACATCATCCCTTCACTAAAGTGAGGAAAGTATTGAAAAGACAAATACGAGTGTTGAAGAAGCATGTGAGCCAACCATTTGTTAGCTCTCAATCAAATTGATTTGTATATAATTTTTCACATAGAAAAAAACAAAAACAAAATTATCTCGTCGTACAAGCCTCATACATGTCTTTTGTTAGGAGTGTATTGCCAACCAAATTTCCAAATAAACAAAGATAATGGAATTTGACTAAACTTAATAAGATTGATAAAATAATATCTCATCATAAAATAAAATAATCACATTTCGAGATAGATAATTCTGATATACAAAAAACATTATTTTTTGGAATCGAAATTATAATTTTGATTAATTTTTTTCTTCATTTGCAACAAATTTTCTAAAGCTTAATTAGTTTTTGAATGATTTACATAAAGTAATTCAGAATCTATTTTGACTACCAATAAAACTCAATGCTTCTTAAAAATAATATGAATTAACATAATTTTTTGTTGTTCCGAGATACCAAATCAATAACAACTTATTTCATTTGGCCTCTACGAAAGATTTATATAAGAGTATTACATATATAAATGTCTTCTTTGAATATAATGAACCAAACAAACCGATATAATTAATAGCTGGACATTGTAGATTTAAAAGAAAACAGTTCACTTAAAAAAATATAAAATATATGTCTAACAAAATATGAATGACATAAAACAGTTTGAAAAACATTACTATAAATGGACCACATAAAATTTGAAGGACTCTTAATAGTTAGTGTCCTATAAAGAAAACGTCTTTGGGTGATAAAAATATTTTCTTCTAAACGTTTAGACAAAGCTAATTTTACGAATTAAGTATTTCTCTTCTATGACATATAATTGATAAAATAATAACTTTTGAATTGATTAATCTTGTTTGCCACATAATTATTAAATTATCATGTAACAGTAATTCACCAAACAAATTATTAGCTTCTGATTGTTACCCGTGTTTACAGACTTATTTTACATTTTTTGAAATTAAAAAGTTTAATTATGTATTGCAACCTTTATTTTACCAATGTTCCTTAAATGGAACATTTATTTAAATCAAATTTTAATATTCAAATGACTGTTTAAAGTGAGATATATATATAAAACTTTTAGCATATGTAGTTTTCATTCATTTAAAACTTTATTATTTTTTCTTATTTCCATAAATTTTGAGAAAATTTAGTCCAAAAATGTCCGATATTTGGGTATTTTACAAAAAAAAATACATTAATAAACAAGAGTTATTTATTTAACTGAATGATATGTTAATGCTGATTTTATTTATGTGAGATCAGCATGATTAAATTTGTAATATATATATAAAATCAAATATATCATCAGGTGCCTCAGATATTGAAGGGTAAACGCAAATGTTCCATTTGTGGAAAAATGGACAGATACCGGTCTAAGTTTTTTCAATAGTGCGTCATTTACAAAGACAAAGAAGTTGTACTTTTATATGTAGATTCCTTTGTTTGCTTTTTTTTCTTTTGATTGATTTATTTTAAAAAAATGATGATTTTTTTTTCTACGCATTTCTAAAAATGCATATCTAAATGCACTACTTCAGTTAGAAAATTACCATGGATAAAGCAAGTGCTTATGAAATAAAACTAAGTAAAGTGACAACTTTAGCGGAGGCTGAGGACATTATAAACTCCTCGGATCTCGTACGTGGTTTGACCATCTTACCACCCAATGCAGCTGACTCTTGTAACCAAGAAAGTGATTGCGAAGATGTCAATGAGGAAAACGAAGAAATCTTTGAGCCTGCTGGAGAAATTGAAGTAGAAGAATATGAATATTCCGAAATTGGCAATAATTCGGTAAGAAAACGACAAATGAAATTGCCGAAGTGGAAACACTGCTCTGAATTCGATGAAAAAATTCCTCAACAACAATTAAAACATCTAGAAAGCTCCATTCTCCAATCCAACATGAGCCCCTTTTATTTTTTTTTCATCCGATATGATAAACCATGTTCGATTTCAGTCAAATTTATATGCCAATAGCGATAAAACGACAAAAAGTTTTGTGTAACTGAAGATGAAATCTGCAATTTTTTTGGAATTATATTATTATCTGGTTATCATTCATTGCCTCAAGAAAGCAGTTATTGGTCAACCCAAGAGGATCTAGGGATCAGTCTAGTGAAAAATGCTATGAGTAAAAATACATATTTAACATCAAGAAGTACATACATTTCGCGGACAATCAAAATCTCAAAATAGGCGACAAGATGAGCAAAATATCTCCTCTATATGAAGTGATCAATCTAAATTTGACACAGCATGGAATTTTTCATGAATTTTTGAGTGTAGATGAATCGATGGTGCCTTATTATGGAAGACACAGTGCCAAAATGTTCATCAGAGGGAAGCCTATAAGATTCGGCTATAAAGTATGGTGTCTGTGTGGCAATGATGGATATCCTTATAATCTAAAAATCTATCAAGGAAAAGAAGAAATTGTAGGTCCCTTGGGCAAGAGAATAATTAACCAAATGGCGAATATCATAATCGAAAATTCGAATCCTGCAGAGCATAAGCAATATTTTGATATTTTTTTACGAACTACGAATTACTTGTGGAGCTCAAAGATAGAGGGATTTTTGCTACTGGCACAATCCGAGAAAATCGAACTTCAGGGGCAAATAAAAAACTTATCGACTCAAAGCTTCTTCAGAAAAAAGGAAGAGGAAATTTTGATTTTTGTTGTGATGGAAAAGTGTTTATATCTAAATGGAATGACAGCGCAATAGTGACAATAGCAAGCAACGGGGAAACCCATTTACCGATTCACAAAGTGTCCCGAAGAATAAAAGGTGGCAAGGCGGAAGTAAATCAGCCACACCTGATTCATACTTACAATAAAGGAATGGGAGGAGTGGATTTAATGGACCGATTACTCGAAACATATAGACCCAACATTCGCGGGAAAAAATGGTATTGGCCACTTTTCGTGAACCTTTTAAATATTTCAGTGGTTGCTGCATGGAGATTGCATTGTCAAATTTCGGATACTACAAGCAGGATGTCTCATTTGGAATTTCGTAGATATATTACACTTTGTCTTCTAAAATCTTCAAATAAGAAAAAGCAAGAAGTTAATTTTGGATTACCTCCTGACATAAGATTCGACGAAATAAATCATATCATTGGATCAACCACACAAGGACGATGCAAAGTTTGTCAAAAAAATACTAAAAATTCTTGTCAAAAATGTAATGTGCGTCTTCATAGTGAAAGAGGTAAAAAATGTTTTCAACTGTATCATGAACCACAATAAAAATCGTTAAAATTTATTCATTATTTTTATGTTCTATACAAATATCCTAGGAAATTAAAATAAAGAAAATTAGTTATCCATAATTATCAGTTGTATTATTTCATTAAAAATAAAAGAGGGGAAAAATAACGTGTTGGGAATCGTCCAATGTTCCTTAAATGGAACAATGCATAACTTGATATGCCTATGACTTAGGTCAACAATTTTTTCAGGGAATGCTCAAATTAACAATATAAACTCAATCTATAATTATTTTGAGAATCAAACAATAATTTCTAGGGTCGGGAAAATAAAGGTTAAACAAAACAACATATATATACGATTTTATAGACTCGTATTTTTATTACTGTGGCATGATAATTTATAACTCTGCGGCAAACAAGATTGATCGATTTTTAAAAGTTATAAACTAATAAAAAAAGCACATTAGAGGAAAATATTTAACCGCAATCTTACTTAAAAGTCTTTAAAGACATTTTAATTAATCCAACTTAGAATAGAGATTTTTTATTAACGATTCACTATCCAATAATATTTTAGTTTGTTCTTCTAGTGAATGGGGATCAGCAAGAATAATTTGTGTTAATTAGAATCTTATTTACACTACAACAGTATCATAGATATCAAACGCCAAAAATTCTATAAGGTCCTTTCATCAGAAATTCACATGCTCCTGAAAAACTCGAAAAAATAACTATCGAAACAAATATTCCAACTATTCATGACATGTAAAAAGAGTCCGTTTTTAAGAAAGGGAGATTTATGTTCCCCCCCTGAAAAAAGTACTCTCAATAATCTTCTTTTAACTCCATGGTGCATGAAGTTTATTTGGACAATAATGGAAATCACAGACACAAACAAAGTTGCTGAATATTATTTAAAAAACGAGGCATCTTGGGATCGGGTGATTAGACGTTTTTTGTAGGAGTCTATGACAATCGACCTCCATAAATCGGTATCTATCGGTATCAACTATTTACAATTATTATTCTCTTTTTATTAAGAAATAGCATCGTCATTCAAAGGTTCACTATTCTTTTTTATGGCTTTATGCCATACTTCTAATATTTGTGCTGAAATGGTTTGTAGCCTCAATATCTATTGTGGATCGAGTATTCGTGGTTAAACAGTTAATTAAAATATACATGGTAATAAAATAACAGTAGGTGTCATGCCACAAATATAAACAGAATTAGGCTGATGCTGGAAAATAAAAGACATTTTCTTTTAATGAACATTAATTTAAAAAGAGTTATTTTTGTTCATATAAAATTAATGTTTGCATTTATTGTTTGCCATTAAATTTAATTCCCATAGCAATCACATTATGGGAGAAAGATATTGCAAGAAAGTGTGTAATGGATGGTGTAATTGAGGAAAATTTTGAAAATAGATTTTGCTCTATTGGTCATAATTTGTAAATAAATGTTTACCATACCTAATACTGTGCCATAATAAAGTATTGGTATTGTTTTATCTCGGGATAAGAGTGTTATAGAGAGGTTTGAATCGTTGAGGTAATAAACATATTAAAATAAAATAGTCGACTTTCAAGCTGTCTATCCATAGCATTAATTTTCAACATGTCAAAACCTTAAAAATGTTTAAATAAAAAGGAAGCCATTAAGTTCAGTACAAATGTACGCTCAAATCTCAATGTTGATCGCGTAGTTTCACCTCTTGAGGTCAATCTCATTGAAAATATCGACAGAAAACTGAAACGATTTTATGTTTATATATCAACACGGAAACTCAATGATCTTTTTAAACCAAAAACAACGGAAAATAGAAATGTTATATGCTATAACAACTAAACGTGAAAAATATTAAGGAAAACGATACCTCATATCATAATATGTGATATGAATCAAACGAACTAAAACGATATTTTATGGCTAATCTGATTGAATGAACTTTGAATATACTTTAGTGTGTATATGAATTCAATACACTTTGTCATGGTTGATCCATAACATATAAATATAATTTTATATTGTATCTGATTAAAATCAATAACTATTAGGTTGCTCAATAAATAATGAGGTCGACCAAATAAAACTCAAAATGTTCATCATATCAAAAACTTCTTAATTTAGTACACATAATCCCCTCCGACTGCAATGACGTCGTGGCAGTGTCCCCGGAGCTTCCTGAGTTGGTCGTAGAGCTCGTCTTCACTGACCCTCCTCATCGCCCGCTGAACGGCGAGTGTAGCCTCCTCGTGGCCCCCAAACTCGTCCTCCCAGAGCAGGTGCTTCAACTTCCGGAACAGGAACCTGTCACACAGGTTCAGGTCGGGTGAGTAGGGTGACTGTTTCACCGGTTCAGCGTCCCTCCGGGTGAGGAACTCCCTGGTATCGGTGGCAGTGTGGGGACGTGCATTGCCCAACAGAGACAATTTTTCAGCCGGATCTTGTCCTTTTTCTGAGAAAGCGCTTCCCAGTCGTCCTCAGGTACTCTATCATGGTGTTCCGGTCGGCTGTGGTCCCGGCAGGTAGTGCAGTGTCTCGATACCCGCCTCGGCTTGCAGGTGAACCCCATCAGAATAATCGTCTTGCTCGCTGTCTGTTTCACACGGGGGGGTCGAGAACCGGGCCCCCGTGGGCTCCGCCCAGACTTGCCTCCACTCCGCCGAATCCCAGTAGAACCAGGACTTGTCCTGGACTAACAGATGAGACGTCAGAAAGTCCTCCTTGTGGTCCTGGAACAGCTTCAGGAGGTCCTGACAGCACTTCACTCGCTGCGTCTTGTTGGCTTCAGAGAGCTGGTGAGGGACGAGCACGCTGAGGAGGTTTCGGAGCCCTAGATCCACCGTCAGAAGCCTGAAAATAGTTGTAGATGGTAGGGACACCTCCGCAGCAACTTGTCGAGTGGTCATCCGGGGGTATCCTCGACCAGGTGCTTCAAACGGGCCTATTCTCCTCTGTCCTCGTCTCCCGGGACCATCCAGGACGGGTCTTCTTCTCCAGGGCAAAAAAAAAACTTATCAAACTCAGTGTGCCATCTCTGGAGGGTGGAGAGGCCAGGACAGGCGTCAGGGAAGGTAGAGAGCAGGTCCCCGTGGATCTCGTTGACTGTCTTGGCGAGCTTGATCCGGATCAAGAAGTAGGAGCGAAAGTCGGGTGTCTCCATTTTCAGCGGCGAGTAGAATGAATGATAGAAATGACAAGATTACTCACCTTATATACAACCTGAGTGGCGCCATACAGTCTGTTCCATGCAAAAATATGCGATAAGAACGCTCCCGTTGAAATTTTGACATAGCGTGTGAACTTTTCGAGATAGCTAACCTACCTCATTATTTATGGAACAACTTAATATACTTTAATTTTAATCCAAAAATACTTATATAAGGATTTTTAAATAATTATATAATATTTATCGTGTATGTGAGTTCTTTTTTTTTTTGTTGTTGTTACACACAACGTTGATTTGTAGATTTTTTGGTCATTTCAGTTGACAAGGAATTGCCGTTAACGCTCTTCAAGTTTAAATCTATGACTTAACATATTAATTAGTAAATTTTAACCATAACAATTGTTTCTCAAGTATGTTCTGCTCCATGATGAAACTATCAAATGTTATTGAAAAACCATTTATATATCCTTTATTAAAGGAATATTATGGTAAGATATATACCAAAATAACATAATAATAATACTACAATAACACTATGCAACAAAAAATTTGCTAACGGCCAAAACTTTTAAAAAATGACTGTATGGAGTCCATGCAATAATAAATTGCTATTAGAACAATGGGGTTTGTTTTCTGGCCACAATTTAAATTTTAAAATTTTCATGTTTTAGGCCAATGGTACATACTATGATTTTCAGGGACAAGGCAGCAATTAACATTAATGCATTACCATTACAATTTCGAGAAAGATCCAATAAATCTATTGTAAAGTAATTTCCAAAACTCTGATTATGTAATGAGATAATTGCATTATAGTCGTAAAAAATGGGACAAAACGGACCCTTTCACGTTATGTAGATATATCACTCATGGACAATTTTTTCAGCTGCAAAGTTATATTTACATACGTTTCAGGCTTTAGAATAGCCATCGAGACACATTAGAACCATTAAAAACGACTTTATTATCGAATAATTGAGCAAAAAATCATTAGGCACCTATGTCCTCATAATCTATGATCATCGTTCTAAAGGTTTCGTGGATTGTAAAATTTTCTTCGTTCCGTAACAAAAGGATTAATATCAATATACTTATACTAAATACTTATTTTCGAAATAATTTTTCATATGAATATTTTTGTATTTATAATTTTCCCATTAATAAAAATTTGTTGCCTTAATTAAAGGACATGTAACTTACTGAGGTAGGATACATGCAAATGTATATATATATTGATTTAATCCTTTTGTTACGGAACGAAGAAAATTTTAACAATCACGAAAACCTTAGAACGATGATCATAGATATGAGGAGCATAGGGCCTAATGATTTTGCTCAAGTATTCGATTAATAAAGTCGTTTTAATAGTTCTAATGGTTCGATGGCTATTCTAAAGCCTGCAACGTATGTAAATATAACTTTGCAGCTGAAAAAAATTGTCCATGAGTGATTATCTATCATAACGTGAAAGTGTCTGTTTTGTCCATTTTTTACGACTAAATGCAATTATCTCATTACATAATCAGAGTTTTGGAAATATTACTTTACCAATAGATTTATGGATCTTCTTTGAAATTGTATTGGTAATGCATTAATGTTAATTGCTGCCTTGTCCCTGAAAATCATAGATCCGTATGTACCATTGGCCTAAAACATGAAATTTTAAAACTTAAAAATTGTGGCCAGAAAAACAAAATCACGACTAATAATCATATATCTGTAATCCCCATTCTCTAAATTACTAGATCATTTGTTTTTGCGTTGGCAAGACAAAAGTCATTTTTTGTTGCATAGTGTAATATAGAAAATCGCAATATCTTTGGAGCAGAGAGAATAAAGACAAGGAGATCCTTCTTTGACAATGCATTGAGACAATTAATTTTTCATATTAATATTTCATGAATAGCATATTATAGGTAAAAGTAAATTGATATTCATACTAATATTATAATCC
>CP045897.1:25666418-25693876 GCA_013387185.1 Caligus rogercresseyi
GGACCAAATATTTTTGTCACTCGTCATTCAAGATCAATTTATTAACCGTACAAAGAAATTAATTGTTCCAATTGCATATAAATATTATATACATCTGTGATTTTAACGATTTTTTAATCATATTTTATGAATTTCTATGTATATAGATGTACATAATAAAAATGAAAAATCAATGTTGAACATATGATTTACTTATACTGCTTAAATCTAAGTTTTTAAGCCAGTTATTTTATTATGTATATGTTAAAAATACTCGCATATTTGGGTGCCTAGTGGCGCCCATATGTTCTTACTACATAATTTTCTTAAAATTTGTCTCATGGATTTTGTGGAGATAAAATAGGTTTTCTAAATGCAAATGAGTTACAATAATTTTCTTTTTGGTACAAACATTCATCATAAAAAGTTTGACTTTGTACACAGAATATGTTTTAAGTCACATTAGATGCTTTTTTCTTTTTTCTTTTTTTCTTCTCTTTACCTTGAAAAGTAGGTATAAAATCAGAAAAGGTATTTTCTGGTTTATTTCTGGTCCCATCACTTTGCAAATAGTTTTATTAGGTCCGCCTGACCCAGGATTCCATAGTACCTTCAAAGTTTCAAATCTGACCATAAATGTTGGAGGAGATAGCGTGGCGGACGTACAGATGGACGGACGTACAGAGATTGGTGAATATTATATAGACTTACATACAATATAAAGCACTTGTGTTATACAGACATACCTAAAAACATTGTGTTTAAAACTTTTGCTCTGTGGAGGAAAACTCTGTAAAATCTCATGTAATATAAAATACGATAGATTCTGTTTTAAACCTCTTTTACAACCAATCACACAACTATTATTTTTTAATCTTAATAAAATGTAAAAAATACGCACAAGTATTATAACTTCTTGAATCATTCTTATCAGTTTTGGATGTGGGGAGTATTATTCTAACATTTTAATCATATTTCGGGAAATTTTATTTTATATATACGCAATATAGGATGGTATGATTTTAAACCCGTTAAGCTCCAGGCCAGGGATGCCAGGGTGAAATCGGTCAGGGGGCCGGACTGTTTTCAAGTGGGCAATTTACCGGTACATTTTGGCCTTGCAATCACTAAACACTAAACAAAAGTAGATTTAAATTTGTTGATATTGTATCATAATATATTTATTTATAAAAACACTTCTAAACCACTAACGTAACGGGCCAAATGGATGCCATTCGGCCGGTGCCGGCCCGCGGGCCGCCACCATGGCACCACTGCTCTAGGCGAAATAAATGTCAAAATTAACAATTGTTTTTTAATATATATTATTTTTGACCATCGGACTTTATTTCAAAACGATGGGAGTAGAGCCCATCATCCAACTGCTTCCGTATTACCGCATATAGATATGCTTGAGAATATTTGTCATGTAGCACTAACAAGCAATAATGATGCAAGTTCTCTCCTTATTAATTCGCCAAATAAAAAACGTGTTCTGGTCATGCGTATTTATTGTTTTGTTGTATGATAATGTCCATCGTAATATAAATTTGCCACAAAATATTATAGATATACTTGAATAAAAAAGCTGTTTATGTATGCAAGCTGGGTAGAACAGGTAAGCAAGTTGATCTTGCTTTATCGCCCTAAGGCTTTTTTTTAAGCATGATATGAAATAAAGAAGAACTTGCAAAATGGTGTCTTATAAAAATGATGAAACATGTTTTTAACAGATATACAAAGTTTTTTTGTGAGAGTATTTTTGTATTGTACTTCAGGAGAGACTTTTTCGTCTTCTAGGTAGTTGTATGATTTTATTTAGAATTATCATAGCTGAAGTGGCCCTTTTGGTAACGAAATTAAATATATTTATAGAATTAAATAATAGATACAACCAGGCCCGGCGGATGGGCGGGCCTGAGGGGGGCCAGGCCCGCCCACCGAGTGATGTAGGTCCGTCCATCCACTGAGTGACGTGGCCCGATTTTTTTATGAATGTGCCAACTGTGCCCTCCATACAACTGTAGCCCCCCCCCCCAAAAAAAAAGCCTGGCCTGCTGCCGGGCCTGGATAAAACTACATAATATAATACACCGGACTCAGTGTATGTTCTGAATAGAGGGATGTAGTAATGCCTCACTCTGAGCATCTGATATATTCAGGGACTGAAAAGACTGCAATAATTAAGAATAAAATAGTACTCTTAAACTTCCTGGCTACAGCTGACGTGAGGCTTATTGGTTCTCTTTTGTATCGTTTACAACTTTAGTTATATTACTGCATTCCAATATTAATTATCTTGTTTCGAATGCGGATACATATAAAGCATATAAAAAATTGGCCTTTTTATTTTCAAATATGTATAAAAGAAATATATACAAACTAGGGATGCAAGTTATCGATTAATAGATTAATCGTTAGTTGCTTCATTTAGTCGCCTTTAATCGATTAATCGTTAACAACGCCACGATTAAGGAACCAGTTTATCTTGTGGATTTGGGGTGGGTAAGTGCATCTTTATTTTTATAGGAAAAAATATTTGACGTCACTGGGTTATATTCACTAAAGATTTTTTTTATAATTTGTCGACTTTCAATCATAGAGGTAAAAATATATGATCTATGCTTTCAATACTAAATCTTATTCCAATGACGCCTCTTTATATTTTTCCACGTCCAAACGTGAGGAGTTATTACAAAGAAAGAACTTATGAGAATATTGAATACAAGAACGGATTTAAAACCGGTAAAGATGTTGAAGTTTCATTAACTTCAAATAGAGGCGCGATCTGTCGATTAATTGCAACTAATAAACTTTAATTTTTAAATCTTGTCGATTATTAATCGTCAGTCGATTAATTTTTTGCATCCCTAGATAATACTCAAGGTACACATGAATAATTTTTAATTTAATTTTTACTTAGGAGCTCCACGACACATACATTTAAAACCAGGACTAAAGTAACTTTATAGATGTTGACAGATGCGATTAAGCTTTTTGAAGCATTGCGGTTGTGGTAGTCATCGTTTTCAAGAGTCCTTTGCTAAAGGTCAGCCGTCCACATTAACTGCCTATCAAGCACCGTGACAACCTGCTTAATCACGATCTTATTGACGAATGGGAGATGTCTTTTCGAGTAGGTCGGACAGGCACAACCGGTTTGCTCTCCAGACTCTCAGCAAATGTGATATTGTTGATGGCAGGCTGCGCTCTTGCAGTTTATTAATTAGTATACTATACTGCAGCTAAAATATGTCTTTATTTTCCTTTGGTCAAGATTATATTATTCAAATTAAACCTTGTTTTTGGAGAATTAATATTTTTCATTTGACTTGTATTTTTTTATAGAAGAGTCATTTTTTATTCTTGAAATAGTTAAGATTAGTTTGCAATAGTAGCCAAAAGTTTTAATAAAGTTATTTAGTTTTCTGCAATTGTGAGCTCGGATATTTGCAATCCTAGCTGTTTTAAAAACAAGTTAAAGCATGATTTGGCTATTAGCTTTATTGCTAAAGAGGAAAGGCAGTATCTTATGACGACTATATTTTGTTTTGAGAATCTTTTATCCCCTTAAATGCATATCAATGCAATAATTAAGAATAAAAATAGTACTCTTAGACTTCCTGGCCACACCTGAAGTGAGGCTTATATGTTATCTTTTGTATTGGCTGCAAATTAAGTTCTATTACTAGGTCCCGATATTCTTATTCTTGTTTCAAATGCCGATACTGGAGAGGCATTGCATTGTATTTCACAAATAAAAAGTAGGATTTTTTTTCTTCAGTTTAATTTTTGATAAATATAAGTATAAAAATATATAAAAACTTAAAAATATGTGAAGAATACTTGAATGAACATTTTTATTTTTTTTCGTAAGACCTGAATGATATATATTTTTTAACACGAAGGACTAAAGAATAAACCTTTGATATTAAACTTAATTATGAAATAAAATAATGTCATTTACATTTCTTAAAATGCTTCATACATTTGTTGATATTGCCTTCTAGTGGATGGAGACAAGGGACGGAAAGTATTTTTAGCAAAGAAGTAATATGTATATTAGACTACTTCTTCATGTCTTGTTTTGGATTTGTTTCAGTAGAACAAGTGTTATATTTATACAATAGAACAAATACTAATTAAGCTTGATATAAACTATAGGTTTTTTACTTTTTAACTGTATGGACAAACACGAGTCTAGAACTACTACTAAAAACGAAGGGATAATAGTTTTTTCATGCCTGTTGTCTCAAAAAGTTGCATCTAGTTCCTCATTGATTTATTTTCCTGCTGGATAAGAACTGATTTTTCTATTTCAGTTCTTATCTCAATAATCATAGTTGAAGCAAACAATCTCACAGTTCCCTTAATGACACACAGAGAGAACGTTTACTTTGTCAGACAAACTAACTCATGAATAACCAGTTTTTTATGTGTTATGGGTAGACTATCATAAAATAATTTTCTCACGAAAAGCCAGTTCATTAGAGGAGGGGGAGAGTACTTCACATTTTGAACAATGGCTCTGATATTATTGCTTGCTGAAATTATACTATTCTTTCAACAATTGTGTTTCTAAGAAGTTGAATTATGACTGTGACCTTGACTAACTCCCAATGGATACAAGGGATCGTTTAAATAAAATTGTTTGTGTGTGTACTTTTATACAATTTACTGTCATTATGATATTTTTTGTTGTTATTATTATTTTAGGAAAAAAATAACCATCCAGCTAATTAGCAAATGCTTTTCATATCTTTTGTTCTTCCGCAAGCGCTTTATTATTGAGGCAATATAATTCTTCAAACATGTAGACTTCCAATGTAATGATGTTTTGTACATAACAAAATCTGTTCAGAAGAAGGAAGTGTTGAGATTGTATAGAACTATAAAATTATCACCTTACTGAGTTGTAAGTGTTGTATATAAATGATTATATATATATTTGGAATCAAATTGACACTTAACAACCGTTCCAGTATAGCATATGTTTCTGCCACAGGAGGTTTTATTGATATCATGCAGAGCTAGGACTACCAACTGATATTCGGTTGATCGTTACTACCTGCTATAGATTTTATTGAACCGATACTGCTGTATTTGACAATAAAATCTACGGAATATCGCTACCGATTGAAAGTTGAAAACCATATATTTGTAACAAAAAAATAATTCAATATATGTATAATTCAGTCAATATAACAAAAACTTCATCTATTTTCTTGTCATAAGTTTAACTTGTAACAACTCTAGGCTGGAGAAACCCAAAAACTGTAGGTCATCAAGGGAGACAAGGCGGATGATCACGTCCATCCTGGCGCCTGGGTAAATTCATTCAAAAAAATATAATAACTTCCAGCCCAGTTCTATTGTTGCCACTGAGAGGTTATTAGCAATGCTGACAATATGCGTCGCTTCAAGAGGTTTGTTAGTTTGTTTTTTTCTAATTAGGGAAAAGAGTAAGGGGACGCCATGAAGTGACAAACGAGGAGGGGAGAAGGGTCCGTGTTAGAATAACACAAATTGGTCCTAGGGTTTTAGAATGTACAAGTTTAATTGTAATTTAATCACTCTTAATTTGATATTTATCTTAAGAGGGATAAAATATGTTTTTGCAATTTTTGAATTTGAAAAAAAACATAAAACATTCAAAATATTGAGCTTCTACTCTTAAGATTAATAACTTAGAATTTGTCTTATTGACCTTCAATATAACTTTCATTTTTATAAAGCTTTTTTAAGCTACAGATACCACTTCAATCTGTAGATTTATATGATCTGCAGTCTTTTGCTACAAATTGTATACGACCTTCAACTGGCTACCCCATTTTGGAGGTATATATTTTTATTGAATCCCAGTTCTGACATCATGACATTATTATGATTTGGATAATTCATATTCGCTTTTGCATTTGTGTATTGTACGTGGACGATAGGTGGTAGTGAAATCTATTGTTGTAGCACCAACAGCTGCTCCACGTAGATAAAAGTTTAATATGAATATATAAAGATCAATGTTAAAGAAGAAAATCAAGCAATCCTTCAATTATTGAAGTCTGTTTCAGGAAAAAAATACTCTTATGCTTCTTATTTTTTATTTTGACCATGTTTAACCAAAGATACTCACAAAAATATTATCAACCAATTAAAAAAATCTGATATAGCCCATAAAATCTATTTATATGACAATATTGACTATTTTCTAGAGTAAATCATTTAGAAAATTAAAAGGTAATTTATATACAAGACTAATATCACTAAAACAAATCACCTCATTAAATAAAAGCGTTTAATTAATTTTCAATTTTGGTATTGCTTCCTATTTATATAACTCAGGATAAGTCTAAGCAAACTAAGACGTTAACAATGACATAAAAAATAATAATAACTAGAGGCATATATACACTCAGAGAGTGCAAACCTCCGCCGTCACGGGGTCCTTATGAGCCTTCCGAGGCGGATTTTTCACGACTGGGGAGGCGTAGAGGGACGGGGGAGGGTTCCCCTAGACGGAAATTCCGAGAGGAAGACGCTCCCGGCACCCAATTTCACAGTGCAGCGACATTTATTGGCAGAGTAGGCTAACTTGAAAAATTTAGTAGTATTAGCTCATTTGGCGCCTTAATTCTGCACTCAGAGATACCAAAATTTAATCACTTCTGGCTTTTGGCATTTCCAACAACTCCACAAAATTTCATCCAAATCCGTGCAGTACTTTTTGAGTTATTCTGCTGACAAACCAACAAACTAACAAACCAACAAACGCCAGTGAAAACAATACCTCCTTCGGCGGAGGTAATAACTTTATTCTAAAACATCAATCCGAGTACTCTTATTACAAATCATATGTCTTGATACACCATATAAGTATGAATCAAATAACCTCTAAAGAGAACATCTAATTAAATATATATGACTCTAAAGTTTGCAATTCAATATATTGACATTGTTAACCCTAAATTCAAGAAAATTCATCATTTAATGCAAAAAAAGTATACATTTTTGGGCATTCTTGTAACCTTACCAAAATGTGGTAATACATGGAGTAAATAAATTTGTTGAAGACGTGTTCGAGTTTCATTATCGATAGTTTTGTATTTACTAATTATAACAATTGTTGCATATTTGAAAGAAGCCAACTATTCATCATTAAGCAAAAAGGTACAACCACATGGAGTAAATAAATTAGTTGAATATTGCTGCAATATCTCTCCTATATTAATATTACATGTTTTTTATTTACTGATAATATGGACTTTGCCCATATAGAAACAAAAATATTTAATACTTATAGTATGTTTTTTAAAGTGACTCTTAGTGATATATATTAACATTTTTAATCATTTCTTTTAATATCATGTTCGTTTATTATGTAAATAAAATATATACATAAAAACCAGAGCAAATGCGTAATAAAACATAATTAAACATTTTAGTTTAAAATTATAAATTTTAAATGTCCGGAGGGTGATAGTCTGAGGGTGGTAGTCCTTGTTACGGACACAATTACGGCAATTTGAAGAGTCAAATCTACCACGAAAAGAACATTAGGCTCACAATTATGTCACATTAGAGTATCAAAAACAGTCCTTGGAGTCATAATGTACTAATAACGACATACATGAGTTTCAAACTATTCGCCAGAGTGGCCTATATATTCAGAGTCCCTATTGACGTGTTCGTAGTGTAACATACATACAAAAAATAAATGCAAAAAGTGAACTAACCCTTGAGTCATAAAGAACAAATAATATTATCTATTATTTCAAATAGGAACGAAAATAAAAATGTGTGTTTAAAAATTAATATTATTAAAATTATATTATCAAATGTAAGAAATGATCCATCAATAATACATTTTTAAACACTTTAGACGATAAAGATCTATTTAGTATGAATATAATCACTATTATGAAACACATTCGTTGTTTGAATGTAAAGGCAGAAAGTCTAAGGTGGTCAGTCCCTGTTTGTTTCTCATCCACTCCATCAACAAGTCATTCTTCAAGGGTTTTCAAGCGTATTTAATGTGCCTCATATTGCCTTTGTATACCTCATATAGGCCTATTTATCCATAATCGATTTGAGGAAATAATAATAATGTAGTTCAAATATCACAGTGGGCTCTAAAGATCAAGGTGAAATCCCTCCTTTTTCAGGATCCATTCCATTGTCAATTCTCACACCCAATTCTTAAGAGTATAAGCATACCTATTTACAAAGAAATATGTACATGTGAACTATCGATTATTCTGAACGCTCAACAAATATGTTTATAATCCCTCCCACCATCTTAGGAAATGGAAATGTTGTTTAATTGTGAATATGATTATGGTGAAGAAGATGGAAAAGAGTGTTGGGTATCTTGTTTTGGGATTTATAGTGTGCATGACTATTTTAAGAACATGCATATGTGTATGTATATCTCATCGAAAGACATGATATATACAGTTTCAATTCTTTTACGAGAAGGGATTACTTTAAATAGTATGAAGGGTTTTTGGATTTCAATCTTATTACATATTTTATTTAATCTTAAAGACATATTCATGACTAAAAGATCAGAATTTATAAAATGTTGGGATTTGATACACCGATTATTCTTTTTGCTGCGTGATGCCATTTTGTTTGGGTGTCACTTGTTTTGGACCATTTTGATTTGCATTGTGAATATTTTGGTTTAGTAAAGGGAATATATTGTTTTGGAAGCCAAACCAAATCAATCTGCAAAGTTCATATAAGCATAAATTTTCTAATATATATATGTATATATAAATATAAAAAGAAACTAGGCATTCATGGATATTTTTATAAGTAACATCTTTTCTTTGAAGATTGATGAGATGCTTAACTTCAATCCATTATTTGTAGAAATTTTATTCTTTTATTTCTAATATTGACACTTTTTCTCAATGATTGCATGGGCAATTGGCTAAAAATATACTATAAAATTAGAAAAAATAATTAGAAAACAAAATTAATAAAAAAGAAAGTTTAATAAAATTGACAAATTAATTGAATGTAAAGTAACAAATAATCTGATTTCATTTTTTGTAATCCTATTACACTTATAAGTCTATATTCAAGGTGTATTTTTAGATAGACATTATTTGCGTTGTACACGGATATTTTATACCTGATCTGAGTCATGATTTGCCCTAAAGGCCAAACTATGAAATATATCGTCATGCAGACTCTCATTCATAAAGAAATTGAAAATACGTTCTCCACATCAAATATCTAGGAGTAAGGCATTAACAATGGCAAGATACGGGACCCATAAGTCACGATGACTAGATTTTTTAGGCATTTCTTTAAAAGCGCCTTTATGAATTGTGAGAGTGTGCAATAATGAAGGCAACGTTTTGAATACGTCTCATTAAAAAGAAATTTAACTTTTATCATAAATGAAAGTAAATTATTAATATTCGTTCATTAAAAATATTAAATGTAAGATGTAAGATATAATTATATACATATAAATATATATATATATATATCCCAACAGCGTTAGCATGGCCTCCACTATATGGAACGCAATTGATGATCTGCGCATGGTGAAGTGTTGCTAAAATTTATTGTGGGATCATTCCTCTTTAAAAGTGTTTACCATTATAAGTTTTTATATATTTTTTAATGTATTATAATAGTTATAATCATTTATGGTTCTCTAGTGAAAAATGTCCATCTTAGATATGATCTTGTTCCCGTTCCAAACCTCTTCAGCTTTCTTACTCAATGCAATATCTTCTCATGGCATAACTAGCCTTCCACCCATCATCATTTATCGTAATATATATATTAGACTTTTTTCACATACATTTTTTTGCCGACCTCACGTTTCACCTGCGGTTTTATCGAGTTTTCCCTTATTATAGTATAGTAATTATTTTATTTCACCAAAATTATATTTAACATCATGAAGAATAAAGTCCAAAAAAATTTGGGATATATTTTATATTTATATATCATTTTAATTGCTTATAAAATTCCTTAAAAAATTGGCGAAACAAATGACTAATTTTCAAGTACAATTTATGAACGTTCAGAGATATAATTCGATGTGCTTCTCAATTAGTTTATCATCCCTTTTTCCAACATAGAGAGTAGCTATTTCATCTGATACCCAAAAGTAAAGCATAAAAGGATAACTCCAAAAAATTCACGATTCGGCTCATGCACACATAAAAGTTTATATCACAGAAATTAGTATCACTGAATTTTTCAATGAATTATTTCTAATGTAAATATAGAAAAAACTCGTTTAACTTCTTTCGAATAAATTCAAAAAACCACTTCACAACGAAAAGAATTTAGGCTGTTCGATTCAGAGACAAAGGACATTTGAGGATGGCTTTTCATTCTCTTTGTTGCCAATCAGCTCAACTTTATTTATGTTTCGCTTTTTACTTTCTATATTGCAACAAAGAAGTTCAAATTGTGTAATTCAAATACATTTGAAACATGCTCCTATGTATGTAAACGTATCATATTCTTTTTGGCCGTAAGGTGATACCTTATAAATTTCTATAAAGATTTATATAGACATGACAGAAAGAACATTCTACTAGACAGATAAAACAGGAATCAAATAACAAAAAAAGCATAAAATATATTAAACACTTTCCAATTGATAAAAACGTTTTTGTAAAACACGGAGATGTACGTTTACAATATTGGAAATGCCAGAAATGTCGTGCTCATTGAGCTTCTTTTGGCATATAAAATTTGCTGGGTTTTGGTGAGATTGCGTTGATGACGGCCCCCATTTGACCATGTAAAAGGCTATAAAATGGTCCCTCGTTGGAGTATAAAAGTGTATTGCAGGCGAAGAATGTCTCCAGTTTCGGTATAAACTTCCTGTAGCTTGGAGCAATCAAATAAAAAAGTGATCCGTCGTTTCCCTGTTATCCTGACAAAATCTACAGAGGCTCTGTGGGCCAGAGAAAACTTTTAATATAAACGTATCATTTATAATTTGTAGTTCGAAAAATATATATGTCCGACTATAAATACGGAGTCCTCTGTATAAATAATATAACATATATTTAGTCAATTCAGAAATGGTTCATTATTCTACATTAATTCAATATTTATTGATGCTTAATATTAAATAGAAAATCATTAGAAGTAAATATATTTAATTACATAAAATATAAATAAATTTATTCTGCACTAAAAATCGTATATAGAAATGAAAAATAGCTTAAATCCGACTCCACTTTCATTAGACGAGGACTTTTTCTTTTTAACTACTTCATTCCAACTATTATTGTCCACAAAGAATGAAATAAATGGCTATCAGACATCAACTCCGCTCCAATTGCTGGCCAGCCATTAGTTTTATATATGATTCAATGCCTATGAAACACATTGGAATGTCTTATCGTTATTATTTGAATATAACTAACTATATAGCGACTGATTTAAGGCAAGGGACCTTTTACTGAATTTCTTTCTTTTAACCTTTAGCCGACATTTTGTTTCGTCCCCTCCAAGAGTACACTTTAAAAGTAATGGTTGTGATTGCAACCCATCATGGGTCTAATAGTTCCTATTTTAATGGAGATCAGCAAAGATTATTGTTATTATTAGTAAGATACAAATTTATCAAGGTTCTATGCGATGATAGCCAATGAGCCTTGCTCTATACGATTTAAAGTACATCCTTTAAAAGCATTGGAAAAGGGAGAGATAAGAATATAATCCCTTATTAATATAATGCTATTTTAAGTATGGTGGAAGGCAGGACGGGATGGGGGAGTTGATGGTTTTGACAAGGGAGTGATGTGTAGGATTTCATAAGTGATGTATTAATTTGCGTCAAGGATGAACAAGATACTCAATTTGCCTGGATTCGTCACTGAATGGAAGTTAGTTTTTCATGATGTTCTTCAATGATCGTTATATTTCTATATTATGTATACTTTCTTTAAAGCTATATATATATATAGAGAGAGAGAGAGATAGATAGATCATAGAGATATAAAGATATAGAGAGCTTATTCCCTCCAATTAGCAGTGAAACATCGTTCAACTGTATTCTGGTCACACTGACGTATTTCTCTTCCCTTCAATAGCAGAGAAACATTTCAGCTGTATTTGGGACACAATGACGTATTCCTCTGAATGATCCAATAAGCTATCTATGCTTTTATATTTCTATGAGATAGATAGATAGATAGAAAAATAGATATAGATAGATAATAAGATAGATAAAACGGTAGATAGATAGATAGATAAATAGAAAGATAGATAGATAGGTAGATAGAAAGATAGATAATAGATAGATAAAACGTAGTAGATAGATAGATAGATAGATAGATAGATAGATAGATAGATAGATAGACAGATAGATAGATAGATAGATAGATAGATAGATAGATAGATAGATAGATAGATAGATAGATAGATAGATAGATAGATAGATAGATAGATAGATAGATAGATAGATAGATAGATAGATAGATAGATAGATAGATAGATAGATAGATAGATAGATAGATAGATAGATAGATAGATAGATAGATAGATAGATAGATAGATAGATAGATAGATAGATAGATAGATAGATAGATAGATAGATAGATAGATAGATAGATAGATAGATAGATAGATAGATAGATAGATAGATAGATAGATAGATAGATAGATAGATAGATAGATAGATAGATAGATAGATAGATAGATATATGGATAGATAGATAGATAGATAAATAGATAGATAAATAGATAGATAATAGATAGATAGATAAAGAGAAAGATAGATAGATAGAAAGATATATGATAGATATAGATATATATATATAATAATAAGAATCAAGTATAAAACTTTCACATTAATAAAAATAACTTTAATTCTCAGCAATAATCAAACATAGCTTTAAACAAGCACGAAAGGCATTTTTTTTTACCTGTGTTGTTTATTAAAGACCTTCAATAAGAACCGCTATGTTTTATGATTACTTCTTTTCCTTACCCACCGTTTTACTTGTGGCTCACAATAAACAAAAAGGTGAGACTTTTACCAACTGCTATGTACACACACAAACACACACACAATTACAATATTTGTACACGAAATGTAATTCATAAAAGTCACAGTATTTGTGACCACTCAGCTATGAAACAAGTTGAAAGGATTTGGCGTTGAAAATATTTAAGAGGTTTATTATATTTCAATTGTTGTATGTTAAAACAAATATTTAAAATCACCAATAGATTAATTATTTCGAGAGACCTCTTTTAGCATTGGTAAGGTATAATTTATAAAAATTATGCATCAACATATGTAAAATACTTTTTATTGAATAATAAAAGTTTTTATCATAACATCATACTACATAATAGCTTAAATTAGTTTAAGTATCGAAGAAAAAAACATTCTCAAATATAAATTATGAGTTTAAAAGATTTAACATTATAAAGATAAATAAACTGAATATATATTATATATATATATAATCTTCTGCTGCTCGTTATTCATCCTTCTCTTTGAAGATTCCCAACACTTCTGGTGCTGGATGGCAATATGCGGCGGATTTATTTAAGTTTTACCCCAAAGTTTCGGCAAAGTATTTACAATGTTAAAATAATATTAAATGTTATGAAACTTTTAAACGACTTTAATTACCTCCGCCGAAGGAGGTATTGTTTCACTGGCGTTTGTTGGTTTGTTAGTTGTCAGCAGGATAACTCAAAAAGTACTGAACGGATTCGAATGAAACTTTGTGGAGTTGTTGGAAATGCCAAAGGAACAAGTGACTTAAATTTTGGCATCTCTAAGTGCTGTTTTAATATGCAAAATGAGCAAATACTAAATGAAATGGGGTCTCTATTCAGGGAGTAGGAAAGAACAAACGCTAAAAAAATATTCATTGACGTATTATTGTTCATATATCAGCTCAGGACTATGTTAACCAGTGACGTAGCTTAAACTTCGTCCTCTTCCCGTCTCTGAGTGCTTTTTTAATATGCAAAATGAGCTAACAGAGAGGAAACAATGATTAGAGATAGAAAATCGGGCGTGTGAAAGGGAGAATGTTTGAATAGGAATGTTGTGGGGATCGGCGGAGGTACACACTCTCTGAGTGTATATATGCCTCTAGTTTTATGTTTTTAAGGTTTGTGTGTGTTTGAGTTTTAAATTGTATGTTTTGATTATTTGTGGATATTTTATGTTTTGAGAGGCTACTCAGGCGAGGAATAATTTTAACTAGAATGTTTAATGATGTTATACACATAATTCCTTCCCCTAAATATTTTATTATATATTGTTGTGTCTATATTTAAAATATTTTAAGCCTCAATAAAAAATATATATAAATAAAGTTATGAAATAATATATAATAATATTAATTTCAAAATTACAGCTAAAACAATCATTTGTTACATTATTGTGTTTTAGAAGAAAATTATTTGTCGTTGGGAGATTCAATGAGAGGATAAAACATTCTTGAAATATATTTTTAGTTTTGAAATGTTGGTTCTGCTTCTCATACTATGAAAAATTATGTTATTAACTCCTTTGCAAAAATAAACCTGAATTGTGTTATCTAAATTATTTATTCGTCACTTTTCTGAAAGAAAAGTTTAATAATTTAAAAACATATTATTCCCTTTCCTCTCTCGAAAAAGAAGCCTCACTAACCATACCAAGGATCAGTTTCAGTCATCTCGGTCATCATTAAAATCCCTTCCACTAATGTCATTTGTTTTGTCATTATATTTCGGAATTTCATTGTTAAATTATACAATCTTTTAATGATGTATTATTACACGGAATATATTATTATTCGTTCGATTATGTATTTTAAAAGTTCTGGTTTTATAGATTTGAATGGATGCATGTATAGTGTAAAAAAGTTCAAAATATTAGGTGAATATAATTGGTTTCTCCCCAAGGAGTGACCAAAAATACAAATAGAATGGGATGGTTACAAACAATTCATACAACACGTAGGAAACTGGGCAATATACATAAATGATTTATTTCATAAAAGCATGAAAATGTATATTACAGCATACAAAGTTCAAGCCTTTCTGTTGTATGTTCACATGACAAAGCCTCTATTTATAAACAAAAATACATGGTCTACCTAACACAAGAAGGATGAATTACCAAAAGAGGGTATCTTTTTTAATTTGCCTATATCATTAAAATTACTAAACCTATTAACAATCTTTTCAATGAGGTTGATGAATTACCTTCATTCAAGGCAGGATTCGAACCTGTGTTCCCAACATTAAGTGTTGTTCATACTTTCAATCAATTTATTCTTGTTACACACACACACATATATATATATATATGTATATATATATATATATATATATATCAGGAAACGAACGGGTACCCGGCTGTTTTTGATCGTCCCGGTTCTTAGACACCGGGCCGGACTTCAATATTTTATTTCGTTTGTCAGTCATAAATATTTTTTTGAAAATAATTGAAAATAAAAGAATCTCTACAAAAAAATCTCAAAAAAATAGTGAGGACGTATTTTAGAAATGAATTTTGAAATATTCTAATAAAAAAACGTCATCACTTTTTCTGAGAGTTCTTGTTTTTTTGGAAATTCTTCTCTAAAAAAACGTCCTCGCTATTTTTTTAGAGATTCTTTTCTTAAAAAACGTAGTCATTTTTTTGGAAATTCTTTTTTAAATGTCGTCACATTTTTGGAAAGTCTTTTCAAAAAACCAAAAAAACGTCGTCGTCAAAAAAATATGCCCGGGTCCCGGCGAAAAAAGGTGTCCCGGTCGTTTCCTGATATATATATATATATATATAAAGAATGATTTCCAAGTAAGGAGTCACATTTTTTAGAGGAATTAAATTGTATGCTTACAAACATTTCTAAACATAAAAATGTACAGCATAAATTATTTATTTCATGAAAGCATGAAAATATAAATTAACATACAAAGTTCATATTTATTTATTGTATCTTCAAATAGCAACACCATTATAAAAACAAATAAGAAAGAAATGATCTCACCAACATGAACATGAACTAGGTCCCAGCCTATGGCTGGCTCCATGAATGGCGAAAAAGGTTATCTGTAGTGAGTCTCTATGTAGGCTCGTGTGTGGTCTCTCCTGATTCCACATCCCTTTTCATCCTATTTATCTCGTCGTGGAAAAAAAAATATTCTTATTTTACGATGAGGAAGAATCCCAGCATCACCGTTGTTTTAATGGCGTTATAATGAAGAGGCTTCTATAGAAGCTATTGAGAGAGAGCTTCCTTAACATCCATAAAGCTGTCATTAAAATAAAAAGTACTGAGTCCTTCAGCATTCATTGAACTCATAAAAAGGTAATCTCTTTTAACTGAGGATGCACATCATTGACGATGTTTTATTGTATTTTGACGTATGAAGATAAAAAATAAATATATTTCGTTTTCTCTTGGATCGGTTCCCTACCAGCAGATACCGGATTAAGTTCTGGATGAGGCGGGTCCAATCAGGAGGCTAAACACACATACAGTTTTATATACAAGTTATTTATAATTTATACATATATACTATTACTTTGTTTTATATACTATAGCCTAGAGTCAATATTTATTCCACACATTAATAATTAAGATTTGAAAGAGCACAAGGGGCTAATTTCTATTTAAGTTTTTGTGGATGGTATCTATTAACCAATTGATCTATTACGTGATCTTTATTATACTCCTGTGTGATGGTAAACTATACATGGTGTATGCGCAAATCGTGCACACTTTCGAATTTTTTAAACATTTCTCATATTTCCGAAAAAATGAAGACCACAATCAAATGGTTTTTTTAGGACTTATTTATTAACTACTTGAGCAACTAAATTTCGAAATGGTCACCACCAGCATTGATCATGGCAGTGATCCTGGGACTGAAGCTGGAGCAGACTTTGCTGATGAAAGCCACGGACATGTTGGCCCACTCCTCATTGAGGGTGGCCTTCATGACTTCCACATTTGGGTGAGGTTTGGCACAGACCTTCCTCTCCAGATTGCCGTAGATATCATAGTCCAATGGTGAACAATCTGGAGAAGAAGGGGTCACATTGACCAAGGCCATAATGCTGGCAGATTCTTCTGGCACCAGTCTTGGTTTTTTGGCCTTATGCCCTGAGGTAGAGTCCTGCTGCCAAACTAATTACCCTTAGGTTAAGTGCTGTCCAGCCATGGTTTTACCACCGTCTTCATCACCTCCAAGTAATCCTCCATGCCAACCTTAATCCCTTGGGGAACCAATAAGGGGGCATGGCCTTTCCATCGCTTGTCAACACGCCCAACATCATGGCTTCAGCTGGGTGCTTGGTCCTGTGGATAGGGGGGACATCGTTGGGGCTCAGAGCAAGGTAGCGGTCGTTCTGAGAATTCCAGTCTTGATCAACGACCCGGAACTTCTCGTCGCTAAAAACCCGCCACACCTGGATTTTTCTTCATCCAACTTAAAATTTGAGTCCTTTTTCCACTCTTGTGGCCTTGGTTTTGGTGCTGAGGAGGAGGCGATGTCTCCTGACATAACTATGAAGGCCTAGGACCTTGGTAGCAACTTGGATTGTTGTCTTGGGCAGTCCAACGGCCTTGCCAAGCGTCCTATTAGAGATATCCGGATTCTCTTCGATTTTGGACTTGATCCTTGTCAATGATGATTCATTCAGCTTAATATTATGCCCACCACTTCCAGTCTTCCTCATCAGTCCCTCCCCGCTTGATAAAAGGGCCTAGACCTTGTGAACAAGGCGTCTTGAGCAATCTTTCTTGTTCACGATGACTGACACCGGCAAATTCGCCTCCAAGAGAGCAGCAATCCTGATCCGTTGTGCCTCCATATTTCCGGAACAAGAGAAGATAGAGAGAAGCTCTAAAACAAATTTTGTTCGCTTTTATCTTCTCTATTTGATACAATCAAAAGCAGCGAAACTTTTTAAAAACAAATTGCTAAAAATTGAAACCTTTTTTTTATTCAGTGGCCTTATAATTCATGCTGAATCTTCAAATGGGTGCAATCACTTTATAATGGAATCATCTGAAGTTTTACATAATTGTTCAACTAGTTTCAGAAATAATCAACCATATCTTTTTTGCCATACTAAAAATCAAGGTCGAATCTGACCTTACCTGTGCGGCAAACAAAAAGTCGCCATAAAAAATGTCATTAACACATTTGAAAGACAATTTCCTAATGCACAATTAGTGTATAAATAATATTACTGTGGTCCCATGCGTTTAAATTACAACTGTAAATATCAGACTTTAGGTCATTTGTGCACGATTTGTGCGTTCGAATAAAACATTGATTTTGTTCATTGCAGCTTAGAAAAAATACTCCTCATTTGCAATACTCATCCTTTATCTATGGTGGCAAACAGAGAATCAATATTTGGAAAGTCAATATACATTTGAATAAGTTTTATATATGCGTATATTTTTATATTAATTGTTATAAACAATCATATATATATATTACATTTGATTCGATTTATAACCAGGGACAGGATAATTCGATGGTAGAGAACAAAAATCCTCCATTACATATATGTATTAACAACGGTTTTTACGACTATATGTTCTGATCCGTCATTAAATTTATTCTCTAAAGCTTTTCCTAGCATTTTCAATGCTATAGCACAGTAAAAAAAGTCCCTACGAGTCAAATAGTTGTACAATGAATGAACAACGTTGAGATAGAACGATTGAATTAGTTTTTTTCAAATACGATTGCACATTTTATCTTTGCAAATTATAACCAACTGATAAAAGCCAATAGCATCGACTTTAGAGGCATTTGAGGTCAAAGTCCTTATATTTATCAATCATTCTATTAAAAGCTATTTGAACCCATTTGTAGCTCAGGAATCTCATCGATAGAAGAATGTGACAGACTTTTTTTACTTCGTTATCAAAAAAATATATGTTTTTTTAATTTGTTATTTCGTTATTTAAAAATTATAAAATTGTACGTTATACTTTTTCACTTACTTATTTGCTAAATGTCACTTTTTATGTAATGGAGCAACTTTTATAGGCCCTTTTAATGGTTAATCTCCTTGCCATTGTGTATCCGGGGTTTTAATGGAAAAATATATGGGTAGAGAGGGCTGTACATATTCAATAGCATTATTATTGGCATCCTACACAGAGCTTTAAAAAAATATACCTCTCCTTCACTTCGCCCTCAACCCAAATAATAATAATGGATTTTCTCTCATTAAACGATAATACCCTATTATATTGATGGATGGTGGCTTTGAAATTGCAATGCTTTTTGATCATGCAAAGACTTCTCTTCACATTGCTTAAGCAGTAATGGATTAGTCTAGATACATGTTGTAAGGGGAGATATCTCTTTTATTCTACAAATACCCCCATGAAACGGAGCATCTATATGTATACTTATATTGAGGCATTTAAGTCAGAGACATAAATGCATTTACTTTATTGATATAGAAAACAAAGTTTTATAATGTAATTAAGGCGTTTAATACGGATATCATGAAGAACTCGATAATATCTTATAATAATTAGAATAGTTTAATGTCAGGATCAAGTTCTTAGTTTGTCGGTCCTTTTTTTCAGAGTAGTATTTATTACCTCCGCCGAAGGAGGTTTGTTTGTTTGTTGGTTTGTTTGTCAGCAGGATAACTCAAAAAGTACTGAACGGATTCGGATGAAACTTGGTGGAGTTGTTGTAAATATCAAAAGTAACAAGTGATTAAATTTTGGCATCTCTGAGTGCAGAATTAAAATGCAAAACGAGCTAAATACTAATAAATATTTCAAGTTACCCTACTCTGCCAATAGATGTCGCTATGCTGTAAAATCGGGTGCCAGGAGCGTCTTCCTCTCGGAATTTCCGTCAAGGGGAACCCTCCCCCGTCCCTCTACGCCGCCCCAGTCGTGAAAAATCCGCCTCGGAAGGTTCATAAGGACCCCGTGACGGCGGAGGTTTGCACTCTCTGAGTGTATATATGCCTCTAGTTATAATTATTATACCGTTGTACCGATCTGAGAATAAATAGAAAAAAATGCTGGCGATAGATGGTTGACAATCTACATTTCTTGAAATTATCTACGGCAACAAATGCTATAGGAGTTACGGTTATTTAAGCAGAAACTTTGATAACCATCGGTGATAAGTGATTCATTAAACTATCTTCTATAAAGAGCTAGTCAGTCCAGACGAGAGACGAGGGAGCACCTTTAGCCAGGGAGTCCTTAAATAAGTTTATTTAAGAACTCTCTACTTTAGCCCACGAATCACGAGTCCTGTCGGACCAAGGTTTGTCTTCTAGAATAGAGGAGCCCAAGCAATTAAAAGGCAACACTGATTACAATAACAGCTAATATATTTAGGGTATTTTCACCAATTTTAAGAAAAACTTTGATAATAAATGTACTTTGGCCCCTTGAGCTTATAAAATAATATTAATGATATGACAACACTTTATTATGTCGTAAAAATGTATCTATATTGATTGTCATATCTTAGTCAGCTGTTTTTCTCTCTCTATCTCAGCTAAATAAACGGAAACATGCTCGTTTTTTAAATACGGTATCATTGGGATGAGTTATAGATGTGATTATATATATATATATATATATATATATATATATATATATATATAGATATATCTATATATATATATATTATCAGGAAACGACCGGTCACCTTTTTTCGCCGGAACCTGGTCCGGGCCGGCACTTAAATTTTCAAAGAAGGAACGAAAATATATTTATGTCCCGGGCCCGGGACATAATATATATTTTCGTTCCTTCGATGACGTTTTTTTGAAAAAATCTAAAAAAAGTGACGACGTTTTTTAGAAAAGAATTCAAAAAAAAGTGACGACGTTTTTTTTAGAAAAGAATCTCAAAAAAAAGTGATGACGGTTTTTTTAAAGAATCTCCCAAAAGAAGTGACGACGTTTCTGTATTTCGAAAATTCTTTTAAAAAAACGTCCTCACTTTTTCTAAATAAAATTTATGAATGACAAACGAAAGAAAATATTGATGTCCCGGGCCGGTGTATAAAAACCGGACACTGGCCGACGGACGCTCAAAAACAGCCGGGACCCGGGCCGGGTACCCGGTCGTTTCCTGATATATATATATATATATATAGTTATATATTTTAGAATATGATATTTATTATTTTGACGTAATTTAAAATTTGTGATATCTTGTTATTATTAAAAGATTTTACTATAATATTCATTAGTTATTTGTTTGATCGGGATAAACGCCTAAATTAAAATGCAAACAGATGTAAACAATCAGTAGTTTCTCTTAAGTTGTTTTGGTATATTAATGAAATAGTACGAATCATTATAAATAACGATTTTTCTTGTTGTACTTAGAATTTGTAGCTATGCAAGTGTTAATTAATATACTTTCCATTCAAGACCCTTAATATATGCATGTGACTCTTATAAAAACACTTATTTTAACTATTCATTAGTTTATAACCAAGAATAAAAAGGAAATCTTACTTTCCATTAACAGCGACACTCGTATTCATTTCTGGAAAAATTAACACTCAATGTATAATATAAATAACACAGTATGTAAATAACAAAAACAACTTTCTATATAACAAAGCAAGTGAATTTTAAAGATGCTTACACACTAAAATGCCAAGAGATGTCACGATGAAAAAGATGTGAGTAATGTTTAGTTCATTATGAAATAAAAATTAAATCCGTTTCGGACGACACATGCAAAACGTTGCACCATTTTTTTATTTTGGTCAGTTTCTTTTATGTACCGATGTTGCATTTATACACTACGGTAGAAGAAATGAGATCCACGTGAACAAAATGACAGTGATTAACTTTTGTTTAAGCTTTACATATATTTGAATGGCAAACGCTTTTATGATGAGAGAAATGCCTTCTTTGATGTTATGCAACTTCCAATGAGGGCCTAAGCTTATCGTTGTAAAGCTGAATCAGTGTTGGACTATAAATTAAGATGTACACCTAAAGAAGGACATATTTTTACCTTTAAAGTCCTTTGGCATATAAGCAAATACTCTGATAATATATTTTTTATTTTACGATTTTTTGTAAAATACCATTCTTACCAACCCTGAATGTTATTAGTCAAGCCTAAGAGATTTTTTTGTTGGGCAGATACAAAATAATATACAATTTGTTTAAATTATGTCGAACCATGTTGTCAAAAGGAAAGTAACTTCTTTTGGAAGCTTCATAAAGTTTAAATTTATCATTTAGATTTTAATGTCTATTTATATAATTAATTTACGCATTTGCTTCAACCCTTACAAGAAATGAAATACAAAAAAATGATATACAATTTTGGAAATTATTTATTTCTCAAGTAATTAGTAAAACTACACAATAAGTTGAAAGTCAAGTATACTTCGAAATAATTTTCTAATTACTTTATTACAAAAACACAATTTTATTAATAAGTTAAGTTTAAGCCAATACACAATCAAAGAAATGATTTTTATGGATAAGCATGGATTTACCATTTAAAATATTTAGCAATGGATGATTCCCTTATTTGATTTTGCAAGTCCTTAATGCGTGGAGAAATGTGGGATTGATGTTCGTTGAAGTGTTTAAGTATGCCTCGATCTGAAATTAAAATAATATTATTTTAGTAGGCTTACTTATTTAGCAATCAAGAAATGGCTTCCTTTAGGCATTCATGATTTGCTCAATATCATATTACACGTTATATATTAAAGAAGAGAGAAAATGATTATTTAACTGGTCAGGAAGTTTTTAAATAATGGGAAATTTTATAAGCAAAATATAAGGAATAATAACTCTTGTATTTATCTTAGATTCAGATGCCGTAGTTTCAAAATATAATTTTTAATATATACTTAAATGCTGAATTTTAATTTAAAGCAATGTTTAGACTATTATTAAGAAATTATTGTTTCCGTATATATATATATATATATATATATATATATATATATATATATATATATATATATATATATATTGTGTATATACTACGTTTAAAAGATAATAATTTGACGTTACTTGGCAATTTATATATATATATATTTGTTTCAACAGAATTGCATCCGATAGGATATAAATAAGCATTATATCATTAAAATTAGTCTATCGAAACAAAGATCTTATCAATGAGATTACCCAAAATTAACCTTCCCCTCTCGAGATTCGAACCTGCGCCCTCAACATTGAGAGTTGAACACGCCTTAACGCACTGGGTTATCACAATCCCTTTTTTTAACTTAACACTCTACATTCTAACAAAAAATAATCACATATTTAAGCTTGATTTTTATCTACAGCAGTCAGGAATAGATTTCCATGTTTACAATTTAAAAAAAAACTATTTTATTAATTTATGCAAAAAAATATCAATAATCTACTTTCATTCAACTAATCAAAACCTTTAATGATCAGATGGAACCTGTTCCGAGTGTGAGGACATGGAGAAGCCAATACTATCACCATACGACAGGCGAGTAAGAGAGTGAGCAAAGGCGAGCGGTGTTCCAACAGCTCAAGAAGCTCCAGGATCACCTCACGAAGTCATAGCAGGGGCAAGGATGTTTTTTATAGGGAAGCGTCTTATATTTAATTTGATTAAAGTAAGAAGTTTTCTGACTAATTATTATGGATAACAGCGTCATGACTTAAAAGAAATTACAACAATACGCAATGCAATTCTTTGAAAGAGCTAATATTGGCATTCATGTCTCTTTCTCTGAAAAGCTAGTAGCATGTATAATTATGATCTGTATAAGAAAAGAATTATAAAAATCGTCAAAGGAAATAAAAGTTTTGCAATTATAATCATATATATTATATACATACCTATAAGTGAATATATATTATATATACATTTGCATGTGGGAAAGAAATAGAATATGTAAGTCAAGTACTCTTGGGAGCAGAGCCAATTGGATCTCAAGATACATTTTTTTAGGCTTATAATAATCATTATTATTATTCTATGAAAGCCATAGAAAAAAAGGATTAGAGTCCTTTGTCTAAGGGAGTAATAAGTTTTGGCTCGTAGAAGGAAAAAAAGTCATGCAAGGCATCATAAAGTCGTTCAAAGATATATGTACATTCCACAGGTCAAGACGAAGAAGAAGAAGGCTTTTGGGAAACAATAATGGTAATAAAAATAATAAGAATAAAAGTAATTAGCTTCATTTGGCTAAGAAACAAAGAGATTGGATTTTGAGGAGCCCAATCGCATGAGAAAAATATATTATGTGATTTAGAGCTCTTCATAGAACAGTGGAAGAGGCACAGAGACAGATAGACATACAAATAAGCATATTTGAATATTATGATGGCATGAACATCGTATCCTTATTGCTAATGGCGTATACGTGTTATGAGCATAGCTATCAGCACGACGTAAATCTCTGTGTCGAAAAGTATATCCAAGGGATTTATCTATTTTAAAGCATCTTAGATTCCATGGATTTGTAAAAATAATAATCTGACCATACTCCAAATTAAAGGAATTAAATTAGAACGTAATTACACGAAAAAAGTTTTCATTTTTGATATGGATCTCTGTTATTTATTTTATAAGCATTCAAAATTGAAGAAACAGTCATGAGAATAAATTTCTTAGAATCTTTTTGCAGTAACTATGGGCCTGAGGACGATTGGAATCTGTCCAGGATTTAAGAGCTTGCAACACTAACTATACACTAATGCGTGAAATGACTTTTTTGTCCACTTTGGTCATATAAAATTGCATCCGACTGGATATAATAACACGATAGCGTAGAAATATCTCTATAAAACCTAAGATATTTTCAATAAGGTTGACCAAAAGAGATAGGTTCCCTCTCGGGAGTCGATCCTGAACCCTCAACATGAGAGTCGAATATAATGAGCGTTTGTGTATACATATATATAAATATTTTTTAAAATATGCGCAAAACTGAGGAAGAGACAGATTATTGGACAACAGCTCCAGTCATGTTTTCAAGGGTTTTTAAAAATTTTTCACAATTTATTATAAGATGTATGGTCTTCATTACTGTTTTAATCGAATAATAAAAATACCTGTATAATATATAAATATGTATATATGATTTCACATTTGTAAATTTTATGTTGTTTCTGTTTTATGTGGTATTTAATTTACCTCGAACGTAAATTAATTGTATGTTAATACATATCTGAGGTTCATGCTGAAGAAGAAGTTAATTTCAAAGTAAAAAAATATTTATGATTTTTTATTACAACCCCTCTTGTCCTTTATATGTATATATATATATATATTACATTACTATTTGTGTATTAATTCAAAATAGAGCACCAATGAAATTGTAAACATTCCCTAATAATTAAAATCAGTAATTTTAGAACGAAATATATACTTTACTGCTTCTTTATCAAAAAGAAAATATTTTTCCTTTAAGATATATAATTTAAGAGTTATGACTATGTCTACAAAGCATTTTTACAAATGGGAGACTTCATGAAGGGTAGAGGGCTTTCGCTGTGCCAGTGGGTTCTGTCACGTTTGCTCAACGTTTAATTAAGGGAGAGTACTCAGAGAGTAGTACCCCGTCTATTTACCTAAGAAAAAGTAATCCGCTTAAAAGAATATGGCTTGTGCATTTTATTTTTCCTTTTCTTCATTCTGATTACGCCCATGATTCATGTCGAAAATAAATGTGTGGTTTTTTGGGAAGGAATGGAAAAATAAGCATAATAATAACAACAATAATCAGAAGAAGAACAAGAGATTGTATCTTGAATCATCACGCTTTTCTGCGATGAAGTAACAGTAAAAGACTCAAGCACCTCAAGAAATATGTACATGGAAATAAGTTAGGCAAGCCACTGAGACCATGAATTATAGTGTTATTATATTTATATTTCCACTTCATATTATTTGTATAAGTTTTTTCCTTCTTTTCACAAAAAAATTAAAATATTATTTTTCTGTTGTTTTGTTTTCATTGCCTGATGCGGGAAGGATGCTTATAATAACAGCATTAAAATGCATGCATTATACAAAATAAACACGGGGATTGTTTTGTACAACCTTAAGGAATAATAAGTGTTGTTTTAATGTCTTTTGTGGTTCGTCCGGATTGGCCATGGAAGTGATATTAAAGCATTATGGAAATATAAAGCTATAATAAATAATATAACACCATACATATAGAATAGCTGCTTGAATGCAGAGGATATCTAAGAGTTTGAGGGTGAATCTATTAAACGTATACATAAAAAGTATGCTAGCAGTCATTAATATTATGATAATAATATCATTAAAAGTCAGAATTTGCTGAAATGCAGCTTAGAACTTATTGGCTATAAAGTTTCTTTATGAAAATAATGGAATAAAGTTGGGAATGCTCTCTATATAAAAAATATGTCATATGACTTATATGTACTTAGGGGTTATGCATTTGATAACTTGAAATTTATTACTTGGTCAATCTATATAATAATTCACCAATCTCTGTCCGTCTGTATGTCCGCACGCTATCTCCTCCCACATTTATGGTCAGATTTGAACTTTGAAGGTACCTAGGGAATCCTTGGGTCAAGACGGACCTAATAAAACTATTTGCAAAGTGATGGGACCAGAAATTTAAAAAAATTCAGACCTTGTCTGATTTTACAACCTACTTTTCAAGGTAAAGAGAGGACAAACGAAAAAGAAAAGGAGGAGGAGGAGTTAGAGAAATAGAAAAAGAAAAAAGCATCTCATGTGACTTAAAACATATTCTTTGTACAAAGTCAAACTTTTTATGAGGAATGTTTGTACAAAACAGAAATTATTTTCTCTCTCCTCTCTTATATTCTTTAAGGTCTGTTTCACTCACAACTAGCTCCAAAATCTACCCATACCCGAAGGGCGAACATATGAGAACCGTAGGCGCCCATATATGCGAGTATCCATAATTTTTGGTACATCTTCGTTTAAGTTGTTATAGTGTTAGAAAAAAAATGACCCTTTTATTAAGGGCATTCAAAAAGGTGGAAATTATATTGAAAAATCTCCATTAAGGCAATATTCTTTCTTTATCAATATTATTATTATATAATTTATTATCTTTATTACATTTGGTAAGGCCATATAAATATATATGTAATAATATTAGAATAGAATAGATAGTTTTATTTCATTACATATTTCTTGTTTATCTGCTGGATTCCGTCTTAATTCAAATTCAAGGGAAAAATTTATAAAATGCAATTATGTAGTAGAAATTATATCTATATATAATAGCTTTTTGCTAAAAAATATTTTAATTCATGTTAAAACATGTTTTTTAAAGTGTGATATTGCTGAGTTAGAATAAAATACCTTTAAAATTCAATATTTTATAACATAAAAATGATTTGTTCCATAGCATTATTTCATAACTAATTGCTATAAATACTGTCAATATCTCTTAAATGTTTTTATGATGGCATTTAAAAATTACAAGGTATAAAAATTATATATATGTAAGTGGTGAAATCTTACAAA
>CP045897.1:25693976-25705329 GCA_013387185.1 Caligus rogercresseyi
TTTATATATTCATTTATATATATATACGCTTATTAGTAGTTTATGTTTTTATTATTGTTTTGTTTTATTTTAATTAAATTATATTATTATTTTAGACCGCTACTTCGGCTGAAATATAACGGATTACACACACACCATCTCATTTTACTTACTTATTAACATCCTTTTAATTGTTATGTAATTATTGTAAAATAAAAAAAAGTTCTATTGAACGATACAGGCGGATTTCATGTTAGTTTGATAAGACATCAGGATACTCCGAGCCATTAGAAATCAAAATAGACTATTTTTGTCTATAGAATGAATCCATGACTGTTTTTTGGGAGGGCCGTATGTTCTTACCCATATATTAATTTTATTGTTTAATATATTATACTTTTTACGGAACAAAATACAATATTAACCGATAAATAGATCATTTAGGCATTTATATCTATTGGCAACTATACCCCATGAAAGAAAAATATGATCATTTATGGCTGAACGATATTTTTACAAAAAATAACATTTTTTATTGTATATTACTTTTTAATGTCGAATATATTAAAATGATAATAGCTTAGAAGACTATTTACTCATTCAATAGACGATAATTAGCTAATTTTTTTTTCCTAGAAATATGATATTGCTTTTTCCTTGTTCTTTAATTAAAGTCAATACATAAAACAAATATACAATAACAAATAAATAAAATACCACCAGGGATTATGATAATACTAAGCCTCTAAGGCAAACCCCATCACATCATCAAAACATCATATTTATGTATATTAAAGTGGAAGAGAGGAACACGTATAACAGAAACAAACTAAAAAATATTCATAAATTTGTTTGGGCTTTGGAACAATACAAAATACCTACAACAAATATATAATTATAGTAGTCAGAGAATCCATGTTATTTGAACAATATAGGCATATTTATTGGTTCATTTACTTTCGCAACATTTGAAAATACTTTTTTACTTTGAACAAAAAGCATTATTATAAATCGTGGTACTCTTGTATTTCTAATTATATACAAGGAAATAAATTCCCCAAAAATTGTGTATAATATAAGTAAATGCCTAGTGTTTTAGGGCATGCACAGCTCTCGATGATGAGGGCACAGGTTTGATTCCTGAGAGGGGAAGGTCATTTTTGGTCAACCTCGTTGATAAGATCCTAGGTTCGATAGACTATTTTTAACACTATACAGGGGTGTGCAGGCAAATCTAGACTTTTTTTTAGCACGGAAACAAGATACTCATATCCAAGAACAAGACCTTTTAATTGACTTTTTTTATATCACACAAATTTAAATGACTTTTTTCTTAATGTTCATTCAATCCAACTTCCTCCTTTCACAATAACAGCCTCCACACGGTGCATGAACCTCCCAACGGCATGAGCCACCTGTTCCCTGGACAAGTTGGCCACTGCCTGGATGATGGCAGCTTCAAGGAGTCCACAGTGTTGTGAGCACGCTTGTTAGTGTCCCTCTCAAGGACGCCCCACAAGTAGTAGTCGCAGGGGTTGAGGTCAGGGCTGCTGGGGGGGCAGAACTCCTTTGACCAGAACATGTCGAGATTCTCTAAGCACCAGTTTTGCACCAATTGGACGTGTGGCAGGAGCTCCATCTTGCTGGTAGAGATAAGGATGTTCTCCGACTCCTTGAAGGACTTGGCAATGCTGTAAACAGTAGCTTTGGGGAATTTGAAGAAGTCGATGATCTCTTTGGGCGCACGGCCGCAACGAGTGCCACAATAATGGCCGTCCTGCGCTCAGTTCCGAGGACATTTTCAATCTTTTTGTTATTAAACAAGGCTCATAGGATATACTAACCAGTTCATACATTTTTAAGCTTCTACCCTAACTGGTTTCTGAGATACAAGTACTCAAAGTTAGTCTAGATTCACCTGCACACCCCTGTAATGTTTATTTATATCCAGTCGAATGCAATTCTATAGAACCGTATATGGAAAAAAGAAAGAAAACCTCGTGTTTCAAAATGAGTTGACAATCCAGTTCTCTACAATGATTCCATTTCCCGAGACTCATGTTTTTGATGTCTTAAACATCGGCTCAGACGTTACTCATTAATGTGCATACTTAAGTAGTCTCTTTTATTAAATAAGTCAAGAAATAAATGGAAGTGATATGAAATTTAATTAATCATATGTTTTAGTGCATAATGCAGTACTTCAAAGTCCCTGTAAAGTTTTTAAGCTCTTCTAAGTTCAAAGATCTTCTAAGTTCAAAGATCTTCTACTTGAACCTCATTCGTTTCGAAGCATAGATAAGAAGGATCAATCATGTGTTTTGGGTTACATATTGGGTGTATGCATTTAGATGCAAAAGTTTTATCAATTATGTACTACATATGTTATAAAATGACTCAATGATATATATACATATATATATTTCACACACTTATTATTATAATTTTTCTTTTTCCTTCCTGAAACTATAAAGAACCCTAGTAGGAGTTGTTATTTAAAAAGGTTGGTGCGTCAGCACTTATGTTCATTTATTGGCACTAAAATATTATTTGACTAAAATTTGCAAAAAAAAACAAAGTCATCAATTAATCATAGCTAAATTTTGTAGAACTAGTTTTTTCAAAATAAGTAAAAACAAAAAAGTTTTGCTTCATAACGAAACCTTTGAACCCAGTGACGTCCGATTCTAACAATGCTAGAGATTTTTTATTTAGATACTCGTTTTCAACATCAAAAATGACCCGATCGCTGGATATAGTAAAAGAACTAAAAAACTGTTTTTTTGGGAGGTCTAATATATATAATATATATATATATTAGAGTTGTTTATTTTTCAAATGTTTGAAATGTTAGCAACATTGTGGATTTTCTGTTTCTTGGTGATAAAAGAAGACGACATACAAAGTTTGAACAAAATCGGTCAACATTACGAGGTCGCGCAACGAGGTCAAAGTTTTAAAAATTTAGTAAAAATATAGTTTTCCGCAAATTTCTTCTAAATGGTGGACGTTACAGACTTCAATAATAATTATTAATTTAAAGGAAATCTAATTTACTACCAGACGTGTTTGATGTTTTTAATAAAACAAAGTTTTCAGTAAAAACAAAGCAAAAAGGGAGTGTGTAATGTTAGATTTTCATAGCTTTTTTGTATCAATTAACTTCACTCGCCTGTAGAAGATGACTTGTTCGCTTCAGAGTAAAATAGTACTTTAAGTTAGTAAACTTTAGATGATAAATCAAAAATGACCTTGGTTGCATTCTATCATTCAGAATTCAGTACAATCTGAGTTTACATCATATGATTCAGAGCCTGTATTGACCTATAAGAAATCGATTATGAAAAAATAATAATAATATGTTCTTAGATTTGCGTCAAGGTATCCTCTCAAAATTTTACTTTGTCTCTGACGCATACATAATCCATTATATGCGTCATTTTGTACGCGAGATAGGCTTTTTTAATGTACATAAACTCTCTACTTATTAAATTGACATGATTTAGTATACAAAATATTAAAAGCTGGTTAACCAAGCTTTCATTGATATATTTGGTGTTCTAAAAATCGCTATACTTTAAGAGATATAAGCAAATACGTACACTCCCCCAAAATTGATCTTTTGATATGAGAATATACGATTTCCATATGGTAACGGCTGTTAGTGTTACCGGATAGAAAGAGAAAGAGAAGGGAGGGAGTATTGCCTCACTTCTCTCCCTTCTTTTTTCTTTCTATCCAGGTAACATAACAGCGTTACCATATGGAAATCGTTTATTCTCATATCAAAGATTCAATTTTTGAAATGCTTAAAATCAGTCGTTTTTTCTATAAAAAATTAATAGTCGGAATTATATGTTTTTATAGTTTTATATCTTGGATTCACATTCACATCACTATGTTCTAAAATGTAGAAATATAACAAATATTCAATATTTAAACCTTATTTACTTTTTGTTAAAAATATGTCGCAATTAAATGAAATCAAACAATGAAAGTATAATAGTAACATTACGTGCGTTTATTTTCTTTGTTCATTAAAAGTGTTTGATCATAAGTTGTAACTGTGTTGTGTCCCTGTGAAAAAAGGAATATGGCTACAAGCACTAGGAGTTCATGTGGCCATTTTCTTTTTGGTAAGCCATCTGAATTGCCTTTAAATACTTTACCTTCAAAATTGGATATTTTGAAATATTATCTATATAAAAGAAATAACCGTATCAAAGGAAGCAAACTAAATAGAAAATTCCATCTTGATATTATCAATGTAATTTCAACGGATGTGAAGATTTTATGGGATAGAGCAAGTATTCCATCTTCCGACATGAAGTACCTCAAAGTAAAATTGGATAGATTCGTGACGAGTAATCTTCATGAAGTGGAAAAATGGAAGGACGTCAAGAGAACTCATTTGGACTGCAATTTTGTGGATAATTTTTCAAAACTTTTTGACATTGCTGCCTGTTGTTGCTTCAAAAATAAAACTTTGAAGGAATATAAATTGGAGAACTGTGATTGTGAAACGGCAAAGAAAATACCAAAGGAAGAATTTCAATTTTATGTGGATCAAACGTTTAGAAGAAGACTCGTCATAGGACATGGAATTGATCAAAAAACATCTTTAAATAATGAAATACAAACTTTAAGATCTCAGCAAAAAGAAAAAAGAAAGGAATCAATTCTACAGCAAGCTAAAAAGGAAAAAGAAAGACTTGATAATGAAGAATGTTTAAAGAAAAGCACAGAAGACTTAAATATTGAAGATTTGGAAGAACAAAATATAATTCCTAATGACGAAGAGGAATTTGGTATTGCAGAAAAAAAAATGTAGTGAAAAAAAACTTAAATTTTCTCCCAGAATCAAGTCAAGTGCTTGTGAGATATGGTCTATCTGTTAGAGCGGCTACTGCCTATGGAAACGCATTATTGAATGACCTACATCTCTCTACTCAGGAAAATTTATTATCTCCATCGAAAGTTTATTATCAAGCAAAAAAGTACTGTGATCAATCATTGAGACTACATAAAGAAAACAAAGGCTTCATCTGTATCAAATTTGATGGACGCAAAGACTTAACAAGATGTTCAACTGAATTTTCCAAGAAAGAAAAACATGAAGAACACATTACTGTGATTTCGGAACCGCAAGCAACTTATGTAAACCATTTCACACCAATATCTGGAAAAGCAATCCACATTGCCAATGAATTGCATTCTATAATTGTAGAATCTGATAGTGCCGATTCTCTCCGAGCTATTGGAAGTGATGGTGCTCCAGTGAACACAGGATACCAAGCTGGCGTCATAAGACATTTGGAGCAAACATTAGAATCGCCGTTACAATGGATCATTTGTTTACTTCATATGAATGAATTGCCTTTCAAAAAACTATTTCAATTTTATGATGCTAAAACGACCGGTCCAAATTCTTTAAAGGGCGAAATTGGTTCTCAAATAACAAATTTTTCTTGTAAAATTGTACCAGTTTCTTTTGAACCTGTCCGAGGAAGTAATTTAGACATTAATCAAGGCTTATTTAAATGCTTAAGTAACGATCAACAATATTTTGTTCAAATTTGCAATATGATACATAACGGACCAAACCATGTACCGAAAACATTTCTTGAGAAACATCCCGGTAAAATTCACAATGCTAGATGGATTACAACCGCTTCAACTCTTTTAAGACTATATATACAATCAAAGAAACCATCAAAGGAATTAAAAAGACTAGTAATCATAATTTTAAATGTATATGCCCCTACATTTCTTCAAATAAAAAAAAATCCTCATGTAAAACATGGATCAAAACATTTTTTCTTTTTAATTAACCAAGCAAACAAACATTTAAACTCACAAGAAAAAAACGCTATAACAGCAACATTTAGAACAAATTCATTCTTTGCACATCCAGAAAATGTACTCTTATGTGCTTTATTTGATTCGGACATGGGAAAACGAAAAGAAGCTGTTAAAATTATTTTAGAAGATAGAAAAACCAAATGCACAGATTTTGTTAGGCAATTTGTTCCTCCAAAAGATTTTTTAAACTTAGCTGCCAAAAGTTTTTTTGATTTAGTTAATTTAAATACAATACCAAAAACTTATAAAACAGAACCGCCTCTAACGTTTGACTTTACTGAAGAAGAATTATTAAAGTGTACCGAAGGTGAAGATTTACAAATACCAGATATTCCATGTCATTCACAAAACGTAGAAAGATTTGTAGCATCGACAACTAGAAAATCCCAAGAAATAGAAGATCAAAATACGAGGCATAAACATTTAATTGTAACACACAATTCAAGATCAAAGTTAAATAAAACATTTTCGAAATCCGACTTTTTAAATTAATACATTTATTCAAATTTCTCCCACCATTATGTCTTTATGTATTTATGTTAAACATTTTAGAAGTCTATAGAATAAAATATTTTTTGTTGTATTGTTTAGTTGTATTTAGTTATAGTTGTAATAAAATGTTAGAAAATTTATTCATATTTTTTCAAATTTTATTCAGCTTTATGTGTAGAAAATATATATTTATGTTTTTGATTTTGGATGTCTAGACAATAAAATATTTTTTGTTTATATTGTTTAGCTGCAAATTAGTTGTATTTATTGAAAAATATGGCGATAAAATTCCGTAAGTTATAAGGAAATTTAAAACTATATTGTAATTAAGACAAAACAACTGATTTTCAACAATAAAAAAACTGTAATCGAAAAGTCGAAAAAATTACTAACAAATCGAAAAAAAATATAAAATAAGTTTTTCATTTCATTGGCCATAATTATAAAAAGATTTTTTTCTTTTTCGAATTTGACCGCTTTTTGACGTACTTCCGGTAAATACCGGAACTTTGACCGGAAGGAGGGAGTTGGGTTTTGACCGAAGAGGAAAATTATTTTTTTGGAGTTATTACCAATACCAAAATACAACTTTTGATCCATGATAATTTGGGATCAGACAAGTTTGAAAAAGGACCACACCCTAAATATATATATATATATTATATACATATCTAATAAATAAAGCAAAGTGGAGAAACCCTGCAGTCCTTAAGGATAAAATTAGACAAAATATAATTGAAGAACTATGATCATTATTTCCATATTCCCTATGCCAAAAAATAAACGTGTACTGAATAAGGAGATTGAGCTAAATTAATTTTAATATTGTTTTGATTTTTACTATTTAAAATACTATAACAATGGAATATTCCATCAGTTTCAAGTTATATTAATACATATAATACATTATTAAAAATGATATTGTCCTTTAGTTTTAAAAAGACAATGAAATTGCGTAGTATTCATTCTACATTATATTATATTGAAAAAGTTAGAATTATTATTTACGATATATTATTAAAAATATATTATTTAGAATCAGAATGAAAAATAATATACTTTTATAGCTTTTTAATAAAACGTATATTGTCAAAAAGAAAATAAATATAAAAAGTTTAAAAGGCATCGTAGTAACTCACTATTATATATATATATATTAATAAATTAGTATTAAGAATGGATTATAATATTAGTATGAATATCAATTTACTTTTACCTATAATATGCTATTCATGAAAATAATAAGTATGAAAAAGTTAATTGTCCAAATCATTGTCAAAGAAGGATCTCCTTGTCTTTATTTCTCTCTCTCCAAAGATATTGCGATTTTCTATATTAACACTATGCAAACAAAAAATGACTTTTTGTCTTGCCAACACAAAAACAAATGAATCTAGTAATTAGAGAATGGGGATACAGATATATGATTATTTAGTCGTGATATTGTTTTTCTGGCCAATCTTTAATTTTAAAAATTTTCATGTTTTAGGCCAATGGTACATACGGATCTATGATTTTCAGGGACAAGGCAGCAATTAACATTAATGCATTACCAATACAATTTCAAAGAAAGATCCAATAAAATCTATTGGTAAAGTAATATTTCCAAAACTCTGATTATGTAATGAGATAATTGCATTTTAGTCGTAAAAAATGGGACAAAACAGACACTTTCACGTATGATAGATATATCACTCATGGACAATTTTTTCAGCTGCCAAAGTTATATTTACATACGTTTCAGGCTTTAGAATAGCCATCGAGACCATTAGAACTATTAAAAACGACTTTATTATCGAATAATTGAGCAAAAATCATTAGGCACCTATGCTCCTCATATCTATGATCATCGTTCTTAAGGTTTCGTGGATTGTTAAAATTTTCTTCGTTCCGTAACAAAAGGATTAATATCAATATATATATACATTTGCATGTATCTAACCTCAGTAAGTTACATGTCCTTTAATTAAGGCAACAAAATTTTATTAATGGGAAAATATAAAACAAAAATATTCATATTGAAAAAGTATATTCGAAAATAAGTATTTAGTATAAGTATATTGATATTAATCCTTTTGTTACGGAACGAAGAAAATTTAAACAATCCACGAAACCTTTAGAACGATGATCATAGATATGAGGAGCATAGGTGCCTAATGATTTTTGCTCAATTATCGATAATAAAGTGTTTTAAGGTTCTAATGGTCTCGATGGCTATTCTAAAGCCTGAAACGTATGTAAATATAACATTTGCAGCTGAAAAAATGGTCCATGAGTGATATATCTATCATAACGTGAAAGGGTCCGTTTGTTCCTTTTTTACGACTATAATGCAATTATCTCATTACATAATACAGAGTTTTGGAAATATTACTTTACAATATTTATTGGATCTTTCTTCGAAATTGTAATGGTAATGCATTAATGTTAATTGCTGCCTTGTCCCTGAAAATCATAGTATGTACCATTGGCCTAAAAACATGAAATTTTAAAATTTAAATTGTGGCCAGAAAACAAAACCCCATTGTTAAAATGCAAATTTATTATTGCATGACTCCATACAGTCAATTTTTTAAAGTTTTGGCCGTTAGCAAATTTTTTGTTGCATAGTGTTTTGTAGTATTATTATTATGTTATTTTGGTATATATCTTACCATAATATTCCTTTAATAAAGATATATAAATGGTTTTTCAATAACATTTGATAGTTTCATCATGGAGCAGAACATACTTGAGAAACAATGTTTAATTGTTTAAAATTTACTAATTAATATGTTAAGTCATAGATTTAAACTTGAAGAGCGTTAACGGCAATTCCTTGTCACTGAAATGACCAAAAAATCTACAAATCAAACGTTGTGTGTAACAAAACAAAAAAAAAAGAACTCACATACACGATAAATATTATATAATTATAAAAAAATCCTTATATAAAGTATTTTTGGATTAAAATTAAAGTATATTAAGTTGTTCCATAAATAATGAGGTAGGTTAGCTATCTCGAAAAGTTCACACGCTATGTCAAAAATTTCAACGGGAGCGTTCTTATCGCATATTTTTGCATGGAACAGACTGTATGGCGCACTCAGGTTGGTATATAAGGTGAGTAATCGTGTCATTTCTATCATTCATTCTACTCGCCGCTGAAAATGGAGAACCCGACTTTCACTCCTACTTCTTGATCCGGATCAAGCTCGCCAAGACAGTCAACGAGATCCACGGGGACTGCTCTCTACCTTCCCTGACGCTGTCCTGGCCTCTCCACCCTCCAGAGATGGCACACTGAGTTTGATAAGTTTTTTTTTGCCCTGGAGAAGAAGACCCGTCCTGGATGGTCCCGGGAGACGAGGACAGAGGAGAATGTGGCCCGTTTGAAGCGCCTGGTCGAGGATAACCCCCGGATGACCACTCGACAAGTTGCTGCGGAGGTATCCCTACCATCTACAACTATTTTCAGGCTTCTGACGGAGGATCTAGGGCTCCGAAACCTCCTCAGCGTGCTCGTCCCTCACCAGTTCTCTGAAGCCAACAAGACGCAGCGAGTGAAGTGCTGTCAGGACCTCCTGAAGCTGTTCCAGGACCACAAGGAGGACTTTCTGACGTCTCAGCTGTTAGTCCAGGACAAGTCCTGGTTCTACTGGGATTCGGCGGAGTGGAGGCAAGTCTGGGCGGAGCCCACGGGGGCCCGGTTCTCGACCCCCCGTGTGAAACAGACAGCGAGCAAGCGATTATTCTGATGGGGTTCACCTGCAAGCCGAGGCGGGTATCGATCACTGCCTACCTGCCGGGACACAGCCGACCGGAACACCATGATAGAGTACCTGAGACGACTGGGAAGCGCTTTCTCAGAAAAAGGACAAGATCCGGCTGAAAAATTGTCTGTTGGGCAATGCACGTCCCACACTGCCACCGATACCAGGGAGTTCTGACCCGGAGGGACGCTGAACCGGTGAAACAGTCACCCTACTCACCCGACCTGAACCTGTGTGACAGGTGTTCTGTTCCGGAAGTTGAAGCACCTGCTCTGGGAGGACGAGTTTGGGGGCCACGAGGAGGCTACACTCGCCGTCAGCAGGCGATGAGGAGGGTCAGTGAAGACGAGCTCTACGACCAACTCAGGAAGCTCCGGGGACACTGCCACGACGCCATTGCAGTCGGAGGGGATTATGTGTACTGATTAAGAAGTTTTTGATATGATGAACATTTTGAGTTTTATTTGGTCGACCTCATTATTTATTGAGCAACCTATAGTATTGATTTTAATCAGATACAATATAAAATTATATTTATATGTTATGGATCAACCATGACAAAAGTGTATTGAATTCATATACACACTAAAGTATATTCAAAGTTCTTCAATCAGATTAGCCATAAAATATCGTTTTAGTTCGTTTGATTCATATCACATATTATGATTGAGGTATCGTTTTCCTTAATATTTTTCACGTTTTAGTTGTTATAGCATATAACATTTTAATTTCCGTTGTTTTTGGTTTAAAAAGATCAATTGAGTTTCCGTGTTGATTATATTTAACATAAAATCGTTTCAGTTTTTCTGTCGATATTTTCAATGAGATTGACCTCAAGAGGTGAAACTACGCGATCAACATTGAGATTTGAGCGTACATTTGTACTGAACTAATGGCTTCCTTTTATTTAAACATTTTTAAGGTTTTGACATGTTGAAAATTAATGCTATGGATAGACAGCTGAAAGTCGACTATTTTATTTTAATATGTTTATTACCTCAACGATTCAAACTCTCTATAACAACTTATTCCAAGCTAAAACAATACAATACTTTATTATGGCACAGTATTAGGTATGGTAAACATTTATTTACAAATTATGACCAATAGAGCAAAATCTATTTTCAAAATCTTTCCTCAAATTACACCATCCAATTACACACTTTCTTCAATATCTTTCTCCATAATGTGATTGCTATGGGAATTAAATTTAATGGCAAACAATAAAATGCAACATTAATTTTATATGAAACAAAAATAACTCTTTT
>CP045897.1:25705429-25730578 GCA_013387185.1 Caligus rogercresseyi
CTTCCAGGGCAAGATAGTACGCAGAGGTTGTGTGAACTTTATATTTACAACGTCCATATTGCAACATGTTTGCTATTATTATTAGTAGTAATAAGTTATGTGATTTCATTGATTCCCATTGTTCGTTTATGATTTTTTAAATATCTATTATTATAAGATTGTAATGAGATATATATATATAAGTAATGAATGATCGAATGATTTTTGATAATTCAATCAATATCAGAATAGACAAATTTACCACCTTTGTTGGTCATTGAGTGTGAGATTAAAGGAACCGTTGAAGCCCGGTGTTCGAAAGAAATTATAAAAGTTATATTTAAAAAACCAGAAATGTTTTTCATTTTTAAAATATTTGATAATTATATTTAGAGGTCTTACCCAATTTTTTCCTCTATAATACCTGATCGAAGTGTTCTTCGAAACTTCACGCTGCTCACACTAGCCATCTATTTGAATATATAATGATAAATAATTAAATATTTAATAATTGGAGAATAGTTCATCCACCACCTGTGAGCGTTTTTCCACATACATTCTACATAGTTTGTATGAATATTGTTCACAGGATCAACATAATTTGTTGAATGATTAACTACCTTATGTTGGTATTGAAGTATATCGTGTAAGCCTCTAGAAGTAATCCTTTGAACTTTTAAGTCATCTTAAAAACACAATATGAATTATCACACACCCAAATGATACATCCTATATTTTTTCTATAACGTCACGAGGTTTGGTCAACTTTATCTATACAATATCACTATTGCTATATATTTCTTGTTTTGGCGATAGTTCAATTGAAATAGTTCTATCTTGCGAAATTATGAGTGTTGTTCTCTCAGAAATTCTGGATATTATTGATTCCAGTCAATCAGTGAGGGAGTTCTTACAACTTCGAAGATGTCTCCGCTTTTATCTTCCGGCATGTTCCACATGTGGAAAACCTATGACGTTCGTTGTTCATCTAAGAAACACGATAAATGGAGGTGTTCTACCCAGAGAAATGAAAATATGCCTGAACGAAAAGACTCTCTGTGGGCTGGAAGAAATTTAGGCTTCCCAAATTAATCCAATTGGCCTGGAACCTCAAAATTTCAGTGACCGTCGTTCCTGATGTTATTGCCATTTTAGAATCGACAGCCCTGGAATGGTATTCAAAATTTAGGTCTATTTGTTCCACCTATTTGAACAACAATCCCTATAAAATTAGAGGCCCTGGGATTGTAGTTCAAATAGATGAATCTCTGATGGCAAGGCGCAAGTTCCACGTTGGACGAATAGTTCCTGAACGATGGGTTTTTTGGAGGCTACTGTCCTCACACAAAGGAAGGCTTCCTAACTTTAGTGAGTATTAATGAATATATGTCCACAAAGAATAATAACTTTTATATTTGATCTAGGTTGATGATCGAAAGGCAGGCACCTCCTTCCCATCATCATGGAGAAAATTGAGCCGGGTTCTGTTATACACAGCGATGGATAGGCTGCCTATAATAGAATCCCTCAATTACCTATAAACCTTCAATACCCAGCACGAGGTGGTAAATCACTCTACAAATTTTGTGGATCCCATAAGCGATGCTCATACGAACCATGTTGAGTGCTATTGGAAAATGCAAAGAGGAGGTAATAAAGAAACTATATTGCATTTAATTATTACTTAATTATTTTTCTTTATAAATTCAATCAATGACTGGTGTGAGCAGTGTTACGCTCGAGGAATATCAATGAATTTTTATGGAGGGAGAAATTCGGGAGGACCCCTAAAGACGTATTTTCCAACATACTTTTACACATAGCTTATGTTTATACTTTTAAAAAATAAATTTATTAATATATGTATAATTTAAAAATTTCTTTCGAACACTGGGCTTCAACGGTTCCTTTAATCTCGCACTCAATGACCAACAAAGGTGGTAAATTTGTCTATTCTGATATTGGATTCAATTACCAAAATCATCCATCATTCATTACTTCATTATATATATATCATCATTACAATCAATCTTATAATAGAGATATTTAAAATCATAAACGCAACAATGGGAATCAATGAGTCACATAACTTATTACTACTAACTAATAATAAAACATGTTGCAATATGGACGTTTTAATATAAAGTTCACACAACCTCTGCGTACTATCTTGCCCTGGGAGTACCGTTTTAATGACTTAAATACATATTCCGGAGCTTGAACTTTGCCGCTGAAAAAGCTAATAAAGAACTTCTCATTTACAAACTAGCTTTTCAAAGATAAACTCACTTTTTCGGGAAACATGTTCCAATAATCATGCCCGAAGTCCCATTCTCGTTTAAAATTGTTTAACACACCATCCTCAAATTTCGCAGTCTCTCCCAAACACCTACCTTAAACCCTTCATAACTACCTAAAAAGAAGACAACTTAATTGAACAGTGAGCATGAGTACTAAAGATTAGAATCCCCTCTTCTCATCTTCTGAAAGATGGTTTAAATATAGACTCACTGGGACACTTGAAGTTCGGGAAAGTTCTTCTCTGGTCCACAGAGCCTCTGTAGTTTTGCCACGATAACAGGGAAACGACGGATCACTTTTTATTTGATTGCTCCAAGTTACGGAAGTTTTATATCGAAACTGGAGAAATTTTTCACCTTCAATACAACTTTTATACTCCAACGAGGGACCATTTTATAGCCTTTTACACTGGTCAAATGGAGGCTGTCATAAACCCAATCATACCCAAACCCAGCAAATTTTATATGCCAAAGAAGCTCCAATGACCACTACATTCTGGCGTTTGCAACATTATTAATTTACATCTTCGTGTTTTACAAAAAAGTTTTTATCCAATTGGAAAGTGTTTGTGATTACTTTTTAATATTTTATATGCTTTTTTGTTATTTGATTCCTGTTTTATCTGTATAATAGAGTGTTCTTTCCGTCATGTCTATATAAATCTTTATAGAAATTAATAAAGTATCGCCTTATGGCCAAAAAAAAATATGTAAGAATCTTGATATCTCTTAAATTAATTGCATTAGAGTTGATAATCGGTATTTTGATAGTACTGACGGTATATTTATGCAAGGAATACTAGATACATCTATCTAGTATTCCTTGATTTATCCTACCAATACCCTGTTTTTTTTATTTCCTTGATTAAAGTATCGATTACCGTTACTTATTACATTATTTTGATCAAGCATTAGCGGTAGATTTTTTTAAATAATTTCAAAATCCTGGTATCTTTAAAATGAATTGCACTCCCATCCCCCGTGGATGAATTATTGTGTACAGTGTCGCTTTAAAACAAAGAAAGTAAAATTATTTAACTTTTTATCACAAATAACATTTTCTACCCCGCGCAACTAATGTTGGCTGGGCCCTCTCTCCTCCCTTATGATGGGAGCCTTATTATAATCAGTATTTTACAGTAAAATTAATTTTTGAATAGAAAACATATATTTTCTGTAAGTTAATTACATTTTAAGTTAGAGTCTTGTAGCTTTGGTTCAGAGGGGCACTCACACCAGAATCTTAACCCTTGTGTGGTGTTCGGGTCTGTGGGACCCGTTTTCATTTTTGTCTCAAAGAAAAGTAATACGAATTTTTATTATTTCAAACTCAGATTCATTGGCCTTGGCTCATTTTCTGTGAAGAACATATATCACAACACGTTTTCAGTGACCACACACCATACACCCCCCCTACACATTTACATTACATAGAGGGTGTTCGGGTCTGCTGGACCCGGGTCAATGAAAGTGGAAATTTTAGGTCTTGTGCACCATCCACCCAACCTACAGAACCATCACCTGCAAAGCCTGAAGTAAGTGTGATGCTATTGCAGTTGATCTGGCACTCATATCTTGTGTGTGAGGAGAGAGAGTTAGAAAAATTTCTGATATTTTCATTATTCTAGGTTACAGCCAGCAACAACAAAAGAAGTGATGTTTATTTATAAATGTGACCTAATAAAGGTAAAAGACTATTATTTATCATTTATGTTGTTTATATTGCTTGTAATTGAGATAAGGAAAATATCATTTGAGTATTTTAACATAAAAAGTTTTATTGTGTTTAGCTGAGAACCCCAAAACGCAGCGGGTCCACCAGACCCACGAACAGTGGCTGAGTAACAAAAATATGAACACCACACAAGGGTTAACTGCTTGGAATAATACAGAACAGCAGGTTAAAAATGTGTACAGACTACAAGCGTTGAATGAACACCATACTCGTTAATGCTGGCAAATACGTAACGTTTTATTTTCAAGATTTTATGTACAATGGTATAAGTATATGTTAATGATTTACATATATATATACCACAAGTATAAGTGGGATTCCAGAACAAAACATACAAAGTGATTTATCGTCCATTTTATATAGATATTTATTCTATAAAATTGAAATAAAATGTATTTTTGCAGGGGTAACCTCAGATCTATGTGTTATATTTTGAATATAATATATATTTAGAAAATCGCGTAACATTGACTCTTGAATATATTATATGAACATTAATAATTATATAAGTTTCCTTATAATTTAATTTACAATATAAATATTAAAATCTATACAATTACAATAAGTGTGCAAAAATGATATACAACATATAATTAGTAGTTATATCATACAGAGGCCAAGTTTATGGTATATATATCCTTTGTAAGTCCTTTCATTTTCGACTTGTACCAGGGACGCATTCTTGGAAGGAATCAAGATCCGAAATAAAAAACTGCAGCTCTGAAGAAAATCCCTTTAGCTCATCTTCATCGGGTTGAATGGTGTTGAAGCCTTCTTGGATGAGTGCTTGAGCATGCTTGATGGTATTACATCTCAGCTCCTGGATTTTGGCAATCTCTGCATCTATTGAATTAATCATTTCATCCACAGAATTCATGAGGGCTGACTTTAAGGCATTCAACATCTCAATCTCCTAATAAAAAGCAAGCATATGATTAGTTAAAGCTTGAACCTATTGAATAATACTTACGTTTCTACTCAACTCCGTGGATTGCTGAACCAGGGTTTGAGCTCGATTCATGAGAAGCTCCAATCTTGTGGATTACTCAGGAAAGATGCATTGTTAAATCGTCCATACAGGCATTGTAGGATTGATTTTTGAATTCCAAATTGCAATTTACACGAGACATTTTAAACTTTTTCCTTCTTCTTCACTCAAGGGATTACGAAAATGAAATTTAATTAAAGAAATTTTGAGTTTCACACACTTTTAAAAGCATTCTTTTAAATATTAACTAACAAATATAATTATGATATCAATAAAAAAAAGAACATATCGAGTGGATTACATTGGGATGAAAGAAATTAACTTCTTTTTAAAGTTCATTAAATATTTTTTAGTCAATATGTATGTAGTGATAATTTTAAAATATGTTTATTACAAAAGAAAGAACAGAAAATGCAATGAAAAGTTTATTACCACTAGTTTAATATTAATTTTATGAATAAAATTGAAGAAATACATTGAAGATATAAAACAAATATTGAGTTATTTCTATCTTTTGATCTCTTTGATAACTCTTTATTTTGTTCAAATAACGATAAAATGAAAAATTTCTTACTCAAGAATGCCTTAATATGATGTCAAGGATAAATCTAATTTGTTAAAACTTAACAATAAAGAATAAAAGTCAAGTTGTAGTATAGTTTTTCTTCACAGTTATCATTAGGAGTAACAATAAGTAAACCTCAGAAAATTACTTATCAACATAAATTTTTTTCATAATTTTTTTTATCCGTCTTTTAGTAATCTATATAATAATTCACCAATCTCTGTCCGTCTGTTTGTCCGCACGCTATCTCCCCCCACATTTATGGTCAGATTTGACCTTTGAAGGTACCTATGGAATCCTTGGGTCAAGACGGACCTAATAAAACTATTTGCAAAGTGATGGGACCAGAAATGAAAAAAAAATCGTCAACGTGATCCAAGGAGCCCTCTTCAGCCTTAGTTAAGGGATGTTTGTTCACGTTTGAAGCTTGGCCGGACGGGTTTTCCTTGGGGGTTTGCTCTTGGTTCTTCTGTGTCTTTTGACAGGCACATCTTCTGTTGAATGATCGTCTTCCCAGGGTAGCTGCATCTCTATGAGCCAGTGAAAATATATCTTGGCCCATTTTTGAGAAATTGTGAGGATGTATCCCGAGAAGATCTGAATGAGAAACGGGATTAGTACTTGGAACATGTCGAACGGTTGATTCGTTGTTGAAAACGCTGGACTGAAGGTGCACTTCAGCTCTTGTTTCTTGAACTGGATACCCTTCATGACGGATCTCTGCTTAAATATGATGTTCGAAAAATCTAGAAACGGAGATCTTGAATCATCCACAAACTTCAAGAAAATACTCGATCTTTCTTCTCCCCTTGTTATTTATTTCACAAGGTGACGTCCTAGCGGGCCCTCTTGATTTCGTCATTTTAAGTGTTGTAATCAGTAACCACTGGACTGTAACTGCACAGGATTGTGACCTTAGGACTAAGACTATAGGATTGGTGCCATAGGACGGTGAGATTAGATATCATAGAGATACTCTATGGACTACTCAGGATTGTGACCATACATAACGGAGACAATACATAATTTTTAATTGTTTGTGACCACCAAAAATTTGCATGCTTGTTATGGGTATTTCTAATATGAACTCCAGGATTCTATTGTCCCTGGCATACATATTTCCAGGCTTGTAGGTATTCGCAACATTAGTGTTCGCCCGTTCGATAAAAAAAAATTCAGGCGTTCGTCCATTCGTTTTTGTAAATAATTCTACCGAATTAACGATTAACTTTAAAAAACTTAGCGATAAACGATAACTATAAGAAGTTGATCTCCTCGATAACTACTATCAAGCGGAAACCATTGGATCTTATATTGCTTATCAAATGAACAATATAACTTTAGTCGCCCTAAGTATGAGTAGTTGCTGTATATATTTGATATTAATATGTAATTTTGGAGTACTAATTTCCTTTATCCCGAGGTATAATAATATTGAGCATTAAAATTTATATTATTAGAATTTATAGTTCATTGTAAAATAATAACATAAAAAATATGAGAGTTATTTATATTCAAAACATTAATAAGTTTTTCCGATCAATATGAGCTCATACGAGTCATTTGAAACGAAACGAGGGAGTATAAACCATAGATACATAAGACATAGACATTTTTCAGAGGAAAACGTTTTTGTGACCAAAATAACACATATTTATATCTCTATGATCAGCTTATGATGACGTAGAACAAATTACTTTGTTTATACTGGACACAAAATACAGCTGAACGATGTTTTCTCTGCTATTGAAGAGAATAAGCTCTCTATATCTTTATATTGTTTTACTGTAATTTCATCGCGAGTAAATTTGTCGCCGAGCTTTTTATAGCCGTTTTTTTGTCGCGGGTAAATACATCGCTTGCTCTTTTAAAGTCAGTCAATTTTGTAGTTCGTCTTTTGTCGCGGGTAAATTTGTCGCCAAGCTTTTTTGTAGTGAAGTAATTTTGTCGTTCTTCTTTTTTTCGTAGGTAATTTTGTCGCCAAGCTTTTTTGTAGTGAAGCATTTTCCGCGCTGTTTATTTTTTACTTTGTGGACCTATTCATGGGGACTCTGTCTGGGGTCCCATGGGGTTTGAATCTACCGCTGACATTTTTAGGGAGAAAAGACACGCGGCTTAAGGGTTGTGCACACCTTAGCCTCGGGTGTTCCGCCGCGAGTTGAAATCTACGCAGGGTCAACGGTGGATTTCAACGTTATAGAACCCCCGGCTGAGACTGGCGTACCCCCCCCCCCCCCAAGATTAGATTATACAAAACTCTTGGGCAAAATGCATACAAACCCACCACCAATGGCCCTCGGGTTCTGCCGAACACAATCGGGGTGTTTTGGGGTTACAAATCCCCCACCAATGGGCCCTTGGGTTCTTCCAAACCCAATCAAGGTGTTTTGGGGTTAAAAATCCACCGCCAATGGGCCCTCATGTTCTGCCGAACACAATCGGAGTGTTTTGGGGTTACAAATCCCCCGCCAATGGGCCCTTGGGTTCCGCCAAACCCAATCGGGATGTTTTGGGGTTAACAATCCACCACCAATGGACCCTCAGGTTCCGTCGAACACAATCAGGGTGTTTTGGGGTTACAAATCCCCTGCCAATGGGCCCTTGGGTTCCGCAAAACCTAATCGGGGTGTTTTGGGGTTACAAATCCACCGCCAATGGCCCCTCAGGTTCCGCCGAACACAATCAGGGTGTTTTGGGGTTACAAACCACCGCCAATGGGCCTTCGGGTTCTGCCGAACACACTCGGGGTGTTTTGGGGTTACAAACCCACCGCCAATGGGCCCTCGGGTTCCGCCGAACACACGCGGGGTGTTTTGGGGTTACAAATTCCCCGCCAATGGGACCTCGGGTTCCGCCAAACCTAATCGGGGTGTTTTGGGGTTACATATCCCCGCCAATGGGCCCTTGGGTTCCGCCAAACCTAATCGGGGTGTTTTGGGGTTACAAATCCCCCGCCAATGGGCCCTCGGGTTCCGCCGAACACAATTATTATATTTTAGGGTTACAAATCCCCTGCCAATGGGCCCTCGGGTTCTGCCGAACACACTCGGAGTGTTTTGGGGTTACAAATCCCCCGCCAATGGGCCATTGGATTCCGCCGAACACACTCGGGGTGTTTTGGGGTTACAAATCCCCCGCCAATGGGCCCTCACGTTCCGCCTAACACAATTATTATATTTTCGGGTTACAAGTTCCCTGCCAATGGGCGCTCGGATTCCGCCAAACACAATTGAGCTGTTTTTGGGGTACAAATCCTCCGCCAATGGACGCCTTGAACGTATAACTTACAATGTATAAAGGTTTAAAATAAAGTTATGTGTGACAAACAAAAATATATTCATTTATTCCTCATGAAAAGGCAAGCGTAAAGCCATTTTAATGAAACAAGAAAACGAAAACTATATTTTTAGGCTATGCTAGACATTATACTCTTGTATGTGGTAGTGCAGTAAAAAACATATTCGCAAAAATGTTCAACATAAATGAATGCCAGCAGCATCAATTGCACAATTAGAATATTTGATTCCTCAGTCACAATTATTAATAATTAACGGCTAAAAATTAATTACCCCATGGAAATAAAATCCAACTGATCATTCATCCATACTTAAAAGACCCAAATAATGTATAACACAGATAAGACCCCAGATTCTTTAAGCGGTGGGTTTGAATTAGGTATAATTAGGGAAATTGACGTGGGATTAGGTTTTAAAACTCAATATGTTTTATATACACTTGGCATACCCCGATATTTTGTTTGGAGCTTGTTTAAAACACTCATAGTCGCAAGATAAAAATCTAAGGGTTCATTGGCGGTATGTTATGAGACATTTCTTATGGGAAACAGCCCGATTGCGTTTGGCGGAACCTGAGGGCCCATTGGCGGGGGATTTGTAACTCCAAAACAGCCCAGTTGTGTTCGGCGGGTCCTGATGGCCCATTGGCGAAGTATTTGTAACCCCAAAACACCTCGATTGTTTTCGGCGGAACCTGAGGGCCCATTGGCGGTGGATTTGTAACCCAAAACACCCCGCGTGGTTCGGCGGAACCCAAGGCCCATTGGCGGGGGTTTGTAACCCCAAAACACCCCGATTGGTTTGGCAGAACCCGAAGGCCCATTGGCGGGGGATTTGTAACCCCAAAACACCCCGATTGTGTTCGGCGGAACCCGGAGGCCCATTGGCGGGGGTTTGTAACCCCAAAACACCCTGATTGTGTTCGGCAGACCCGAAGGCCCATTGGCGGTGGGTTTGTAACCCCAAAACACCCTGATTGTGTTCGGCAGAACCTGAGGGCCCATTGGTGGTGGATTTGTAACCCCAAAACACCCCAATTGTGTTAGGCGGAACCGAGGGCCCATTGGCGGGGGATTTGTAACCCCAAAACAACCCGATTGTGTTCGGCGGAACCCGAGGGCCATTGGCGGTGGATTTGTAACCCCAAAACACCCCGATTGGGTTGGCGGAACCCAAGGGCCCATTGGCGGGGGATTGTAACCCCAAAACACCCCGATTGTGTTGGCAGAACCCGAGGGCCCATTGGCGGTGGATTTTAACCCCAAACACCCCGATTGGGTTTGGCAGAACCCAAGGGCCATTGGCGGGGGATTTGTAACCCCAAAAACCCCTGATTGTGTTCGACGGAACCTGAGTCATTGGTGGTGGATTGTTAACCCCAAAACACCCGATTGGTTGGCGGAACCCAAGGGTCCATGGCGGGGGATTTGTAACCTCAAAACAGTCCGATTGTGTTCGGCAGAACATGAGGGCCCATGGCGGGGGATTTTAACCCTAAACACCCTGATTGGGTTTGGCAGAACCCAAGGGCCATTGGCGGGGGATTGGTAACCCAAAACACCCTGATTGTGTTCGACGGAACCTGAGGGTCCATTGGTGGTGGATTGTTAACCCCAAAACACCCGATGGGGTTTGGCGGAACCCAAGGGTCCATTGGCGGGGGATTTGTAACCTCAAAAACAGTCCGATTGTGTTCGGCAGAACATGAGGGCCCATTGGCGGTGGATTTTTAACCCCAAAACACCGGAACTTTCGCCCCAGTTGTTCACTGCTCGAGTTATCCGCCGGAATGTTGCCTCCTGGAATCCTTGCCCTCACAAGTCCTGTATTACTATCCAAACATATATGTCTACATAAGTAGGTGCATTTGGTGAATAATGAATGAGGAGAGAGCAAACCTAAGAAAAACAGTCATTAACGTCATACCAAAAAATCATCAATGAAGACTGGATGTCAAACTCCTTTCTTTTCTCCATCATGATCTTAATATTAGCATTATAGCAAACTTAACAAATATTCTAATAAATTTAAGAAATTATAATAATGGAGTAACTATTTGTGATTCCTCTGCTGTTTAATCAAGCCATTTAAGATCTTCACGCCCAGAAAAGTGTGGGTCCATCTTTTATCTTCAAAGTCCCCATAAATATTCTAGACAGGGCAAAATATTGCTCATCTCTGTTGATATATTTAGAGAGCAGTATGGATTGAAGCGTACTATAAAAATATTTCTATAATTTTCTTTTAAAAATATGTTCTACAGCCGTGGAAGAAATGCATTTGCTATAAATCACTCTTGACTCAAGGACTGAAATTCAAGAAGCATTAAAAGTCCATGGTTAGTCCATCTGCGAATATGCATACATTAGGAAAGGAAATAATACATTTAATAGAATGTTTTAATATGAAGTCAGCGGGAAGAAATGCTATATCATGAAAATATTTTTCATTCCATGTCGCAATGGTGCAGCATTGTTAATCAAGTTTTATATACATTCACGTAGCTTTAAGCATACATTTTTTAGTATGATGTCTAACTTCGTTTTTCTATTTAATATTCATAAGCTAATAAAATTAGTTTTTGTCGCTTAAATAGCGAAATAAACATGGTGTGCAGGTTAGTCTAGACTAACTTTGAGTACTGTATCTCAGAAACCAGTTAGGGTAGAAGCTTAAAAATGTATGAACTGGTTAGTATATCCTATGAGCTTTGTTTATAAAAAAAAAGATTGAAAATGTCCTCGGAACTTGAGCGCAGGACGGCCATTATTGTGGCGCTCCGTTGCGGCCGTGCGCTCAAGGAGATCATCGACTTCTTCAAATTCCCCAAAGCTACTGTTTACAGCATTGCCAAGTCCTTCAAGGAGTCGGAGGACATCGAGGAAGGATTCCTAACACCGGAAAGAAAGACTCCAGACCGATCCCAAGTCAGGAAGAGGAGCGCCGACTTCATTGATCGCCTCCAGACGATGATCAATGACGATCCAAGTGTTCCCATGTCGACACTGGCTGAAAGGCTAAATGTGCACAGGACCACTGTTCTCCATGCCATTCATGAGGACCTGAGGTGCAACAGCTACGTCCTGAGAGTCCGTCAGATGCTTTCTGATGCCATGAAGAAGAAGAGGTTGGAGAGATGTGAGTTGTTGATCACGTCATTGAAACACCGAGCTGCCGGACGAATCAGGTTCTTCTCGGACGAGAAAATCTTCTGTGTTGATGCGAAAATCAACCGTCAGAATGACAGATGGATTGCCAGTGACCCAGATGAGGTCCCTATCATTGGAAGAACCAAGTTCCCGGCCGGAGTTCATGTCTTGGAGGTCATGTCCAGCGAGGGAGACATCATGCCTCCTCACTTCTTTGCCAAGGGCCAAAATGTCAACAAGGAGGTCTACCTGGACGTCATGCAGACTGTGGTGAAGCCCTGGATGACCCAGATTGCTGCTGGTAGACCTTATCTCTACCAGCAAGATGGAGCTCCCGCCCACACGTCCAATTTGGTGCAAAACTGGTGCTTAGAGAATCTCGACATGTTCTGGTCAAAGGAGTTCTGGCCCCCCAGCAGCCCTGACCTCAACCCCTGCGACTACTACTTGTGTGGCGTCCTTGAGAGGGACACTAACAAGCGTGCTCACAACACTGTGGACTCCTTGAAAGCTGCCATCATCCAGGCAGTGGCCAACTTGTCCAGGGAACAGGTGGCTCATGCCGTTGGGAGGTTCAGGCACCGTGTGGAGGCTGTTATTGTGAAAGGAGGAAGTTGGATTGAATGAACATTAAGAGAAAAGTCATTTAAATTTGTGTGATATGAAAAAAGTCAATTAAAAGGTCTTGTTCTTGGATATGAGTATCTTGTTTCCGTGCTAAAAAAGTCTAGATTCGCCTGCACACCCCTGTATAGTCACATGATCTTTCTAACATTTAAAGGTATTATACTTATATATATATAATGTTAAATTTAAAAAATATGAGAGAACATATCATTTTTTGAAAACATTCTCATTGATACCCATTGGGAAGAAACATTCAAACTGATATAAGCAGTGTTGTCGAATATTACTTTGAAAGTAGTACATAATATACTACGTTTTACTGCGTAGTAATTTTTTTAAACATATTAGTTATACTTTTCAAAAGTAATATACTACTTCGAGTAATATACTACTTCGAGTAATATACTACTTTTTTGAGCATTCCGAAACAATAAGTAAAGGCAATTCAAACAGGACTTGTAAAAATCCTCACCAAACCTAGTTTGCATTTTTATAATAATCCTATAAATGTTATTGTAGTATTATAAAGTAAGCACATGCCTCAAACATGATAAAGTCGGTGAATTCAAAGAATAAATAAATGACTTCTGACATTATCAGAGGCATAGGTTTAATTATCCAACCCAAGCCCTCGGGCCCCGCATGTCGATTGAGGCTTTTAGGGTTGAAACCCACTGCCAACCCTAGTTAGTCCTTACTTTCAATATCATACACCCCAGCCTCGGGTCCCGCCTACTGATATAGCTTTATTTAGGGTTGAAACCCACCGCCAACTCTGGTTAGGTATAAAAGGAGTTCTTACTTTCAATATCATACACCCAAGCCCTCGGGTCCCGCTTGTTGATATAGGCTTTTATTTAGGGTTGAAAATATATTAGCAGGCGGGACCCGAGGGCTTGGGTGTATAATATTGTACTTAGGGTTCCTCTCATTCCTAATGAGGGTTGGTGGTGGGTTTCAATCCTAAAAGCCTCAATCGACATGCGGTCCCTGTCTTAAATATCAATATTAACGTTCACTTTTAATTTTATTAATAAGCAGGATTATGTCCATTGGGTGACATCACATACATTCACAGTTCATTAATTTCATCAAAAATGCCTGTCGAATTTTTTTTTCACGAAAGTAATATGCAACTAGGATATTACATATTACTTTTACTTGAAAGTAATATCTAATATGTTTGTTCTCTATAGTTAGTAGCATTAATATAAATAATATATATGTTAGGGAACAACACTGGATATAGTCAAATTTATTGCAGAATATTGAGTGCCCGCAATCAAGGTTCTAGGGCAATCACCCCCCAGACAATCACTCCTCGGACTAGCACCCCCCGACAATCCCCCCTGGACTAGCACCCCCCGTGCCAATCACCCCCCGGGCATTTACCCCCCGTAGTAATATTATTTATCTCTTAAAGTCCACTTATGAAGTTAACTATGTTTTCCAGCTATTAACAAAGGTGACGTCACTGGTTAGCACACAGTCCCAGTTCTTTAGAGTTGGAATTTGTATAAATCAAACGTGCATAAATTTGCAAATTTCGTGTCTTAGACCTTATATCTGGGCTATCTATGTACAACTAGACAATCATACAGTTTGTAACCTATCAACTCAAAATATTTTATTTATCTCATATAGGTCCTAATCTATTTTCTAAGATTTCATCAAGGAACCACTGTCCTAAATCGAAGACTATAATAATTGGAGAAAGTGACTATTTGAAAATCAAAGACTCATCAACTCAAATAAGTGGACATACATTTTATTCTCATTTTATTCATTTCTTTACACCCGAAAACGTGTCCTGTGGCTTTTTTAAAAGATAACTTAGTACCCATTAGTCTTCGCAAGCAGCGGAAAAGGAGATCAAGAAAGTGGTTTACCAGTGACGTCACCTTTGTTAATAGCTGGAAAACATAGTTAACTTCATAAGTGGATTTTAAGTGATAAGAAATATTACTAACGGGGGTAAATGTCCGGGGGGTGATTGGCACAGGGGTGCTAGTCTGGGGGGGATTGTCTGGGGGTGCTAGTCCTGTAGCTTCTTCAATTGACTCTCACCGCTATAGATATTCAACTAATCCTGTAGAAGGGGTAATTATAATACTATGTATTATATTTTTCATATGAAATATACTGCATAAAGAGAATCCAGGAGAGTATTTTCCCTTGGGTCATTTAATATATATGCCTACATAAAAATATACTGCAAAATTATTTGTAGTCCCTAGCTGAAAATATAATTTATTAATATCTTTATTGCACTTTGATATTCTTTACACTAATGGATGTAAAGTTATGGGGTCATTTATATATATATATATATTATATAGGCTTGTGAGCGTTCAGCTTTTTTGCGTTCAGCGTTCAAAAAAATTAGCGTTCCGTTCAGCGTTCCGTCAATGTTTTGTCCGTTCAGCGTTCAAATATTTAAAAACGAATTTCCAAAAAAGTCTGCGTAGTGATGAGTTTTTGTTTTTTAGAGAATAATTTCCCAAAAAAAAAGTATGCGTAGTGCCCAAAAAAGGTACTGCGTAGGATGACGTTTTTTTACAAAAGAATTTCCAAAAAAAAGTACTGCGTAGTGATGACTTTTTATTTTTTAGAAAAATAATTTCCCAAAAAAGTACTGCGTAGTGAGGACTTTTTTTTAAGAATTTCCAAAAAAAGTCAAAGAAAAGTTGGGAAAAATTGAACGCTGAACGCAAAACTCTTTTTTTGCGTCAACGTTCAGCGTTCACAAAAAAAGTTGCGTTCCGTTCAGCGTTCCGTTCATTGAACGTGCGTTCAGCTGAACGCCGTTCAATTTTGCGTTCGTTCACAAGCCTGATATATATATATATACCGTCTTCTCCTGTGCATAAAATCAATAAACTACAATTACATTAATATGATTAGAATATGGTATTCAGTGTTCTTTGTAAGAACATTACTTAGAGGTCTTATGGTCTTTTAGTGCTAGGCCTTGAAATTTATAATAGCGACATGTTTGACTTTAATAACTACAAAGGAATACTAATTATATCTATATAATAATACTCTTGGAACGTACACAAAAACGCGACAATTTTGTATGTTACAGCCATACAACTTGATCGAGTTGAAATGCACCGAGTTTCTATCTGGAGGTTATATTGGTAATTTTTTTGTCTTTATGGCCACATTGGGCTAGAAAAGGTCAATTGAAAGTGGATTTCCAGTTTTTGAAAACAAATGTATTTTTCAATTCAAATATTTTAAAAGACCTACTCTTTCTAAGAATTTTTATATTTACATGTTGGTATTTATCTTCAATAACTACATTTATAAGAGCGATCAAAGTTTAAATAAAAAAGGGAGAAAGAAAAAATGGAAAGCCACTATCATTTAATAATACCCTAAAAAGTCATGTCATGTGGAATGTAGCAGCTTAAACACTAGATTGATCGAATTGCAATTCAGCATGGAGATGTATTTTTATTGGGGGAATTATTGAGCTAAAAAAATAATGTATGACATGTTTTGCTGCTCTGTCATACGTCGTATATACATAGAGATATAGCAATTGAAATTCAAATGGCATTTATTCATTTATTTGAAAAAATACATACCAAGATATATACATTTTTGAACTTAAGTAAAAATACAATTGAGATGAGGTAATAAAATAGGGGTCTTTAGTAATCAATCGTAGAGGTTACTCATATCTCACGCTCAAGCAGAATAGTTTTTTAGTGTGAAAAGTTATTTCCGCCCTAGAGTGAAAAATATGACAGATACATACCATGTTATAAAGTATGAAGTGTAGTTCATGCAATTCTCATCATCACAGATAATGGTCTTTGAACTTTCTTGCTAAAAAAACTCATTATTTTGAGCAAAACCCAAAAAACTTTAACTGCCCATTTTGTCCTTATTGGGTGATGAAAGTACATAATATCAACAAAATAAAAATTCCTGAGAGGTCATAACACTTCATTTTTTGTGATTGCAATTGAAAATTTCACATAATTGGCGAAAAACGACATAATTCAATTTTCCTGGACAACCCCTTTGGGTTTTGAAAAACAAACTTTTTTTTTTGGTTTAATAATTGTAAGGGACGTTTTCTAAGACACTCTGTTCAAATATATTGATCTTTTTTCACAATTATAATCAGGAGAGCTACTCAAAGTTCCCTTTTACAATCATTCAAAGCCATTTTTGAGGGGTAAGGGGTCTCCTAGGAGTTGGTGCATAAAATAAAAAAAACCTTAGAATTGAATTTGAAAAACAAACCTGTGCGATTTTTTTTCGCAGCTCACATTTTTGCAAGGCCCTTAGGGACCTCTTTTTTTTGTACGGACGTACAACTTTATTAATCATATGAGTGTATTAATCAACATGTGTAAAAATAAGAAAACAAATCATCCCTTAAAATCGCTAAAATATAACATAAACGTAAGAAACTTCATCATGATAATTATAATTAAAAAAAGAAAAAAAACAATCAATCATCAAGGGGGGCTTCTAAAATTTTATCCACAAATTTATCAAAATTATCAGTAGTGGCGTTTTAGTGCATCTAAATTTATATAGGGCGTTTGTTATTTTTGTTACTATAAAATTAATTTCAGTTTGATGGGGGCCAATATATAAAAAAGAAAAATTATTGCTTTGTAAAATAATATTATATTTTAGAAATATTGCTAAAGCTATCTTTCCCGAATTGGTCTAGTAGCAATACATTTAACAAGAAAGTGGTCTGTGGTCTCTCTATTTTCCTTACAGAAGAAGCAAAGTCTTTCATCTTTTGTTTTCCCATATAAGCTTCCGTGGTCAAAGTATTGGTGATTATTTTATATTTTATCCAATATAGTGAAAAGTCAAATCTAAGGTTGGATAAGCCCTCAATAATTTTATTCATTTTAGCATTCACGTTCTCTCTGTCTTTGTGACGCTCGATCTGCTTTAAATATTTATTTTTAGTTATCTCATTAAGTTGTAAATTACGTAGATTTTTATTGTTAAAAAAAATAGAAAACCAAAGAAACAATTTCTTGGGCCAATCGGTCTACATTTAAAACTAATATTTTTAAACTCTTCGTATCTCCAGTGTTTCGTTAAAACATGTGTATTGGTAAATTCATATATCTCACCGATAAAGTTTATTTTTTTCTTTATAGAGGTCTCTCGAAGGAAGTCTAGTCTGTTATTATTTTTTGTTGGCTCTTGCCAATTCCTCACTAACATTTGCCACACTCTCCCAAAATGGGTTTACTGTCTTTAAGTATTCAATGAGCCTCGAGGGGCCCTTTCCCCTAACTGAGTTGAAATCAAGACTTCTCTCCTCTTCCAGTTTACTTACCAATATTTTGGTCCACGAAGTTCTGTATGAACAAATCTCTTAAACCAGGAAAATAATATGGTCTTCCATATGGTTCGTATAGAAAGGAGTCCAAGACCCCATATTTCCTTGGACATTGTATTCTCTCCCAGGTGATCCTGGGAGAACTTTCTTTCTTTAAAATGAATGAACGGGCTATTTCATCGACTTTCTTACAGAGTCTCTCATCAAACCGCGCTATTCGTAATAAATGAGTTACTCTCGGGAGTATTAATACATTCCACACGTGTATCCTGGTGGGCACATTCCAGCTGACTAGGTAATTATATTTTGCCGTGATACTATTTATCTTTCTTCTATACACCTAACATTTTTGTCAATGTAAGAACCTCCAATGGATATGTGAACTCCTAGAATTTTGCTTCTCCTACTATCTGTATATTTCGGGGGACTGATAAATCCAACGAACTTGTCAATATTGTTTTCATAAGATTAATTTGTAATCCTGATAGTTTCCCCTAAGATTGATAATTTTTATAGTTTCCTCTACTGACCGTGTAATTTCATTACTTGAGCCTGAATAAAGTGCTGTTATGTCGTCAGCGAAAGCCTGGGTTTTGATTTCAGTATCATGAAATTTGACCCCTCTAATTTTTCCGATTCATTAATTTCTCGTAAAAGTTTGTCAATTGCCAATACAAATACACAGGGAGACAGTGGGTCTCCTTGCCTACAGCCCCTTCTTACCCAAACGTCTCGCAACTTTTCCCATATTCGGTATGAATCCTACGGAGACATATAGCTATCATACATATGAAATCAGGCCCAAAACCATAGAGGCCCAAACACTTTAAAATGTGATTGTGCAATACACTATCGAAGGCTTTTTGGAAATCTATTGCCATAAGGGCCTTTTTACTGTTTTTTTCTTCATCTACCGAATCCATAATGCCCCTAATGGCGTCATGTATGTATCTGCCCTGGATGAATCCCTTCTGAGTCTCATGTATTATTAAGGGTAATACTTTATTCATCCTCTTTGACAAAATGCCACTATAAATTTTGTAAGATGAGTTAAGCATTGTTAACGGTCTTAGATTTTCGACCTTCCTTGGGTCTTTTCCACTCTTTGGTATCAACACCAAGTTGCCGTTGGTTATATGCGTTTCAAAATGCCCTCGCAAAACAGCCTCCTTATACACTCTTTCCAACAGTGGAGAGAGCAGGTAGCAGTGTTTTTTATAAAATTCCATCGGGAACCCATCGGGTCCCGGGGACTTGTTTTTCTTATTATTACCTCGCACATATTCACTTATTTCTATAGACGTTACATCGCTATCTAAAAAGTCTCTCAATGGTTTAGATATTTGAGGCAGAGAAGGGTCTGTGGCAAGTGGCCCATTATTGGAAAAGGTTATGTGGAAGCTATCATTATGTACCTTGCATCTACTATTTCTACCTCCCTCGTTTTTTTGACATTCCAAGCAGCTATATAGGTCTTTGTAAAACATTACGATTTCCCTTTCTATTTTACTTTTCTCTTTTATTTCATTTCCGTAAGAATCAACCAAAAAATTAACCTCTTTCTTCTCCATGTGTCTTTTTTCGAAATCTTTTATACGTTCTAGGATTACTTGACCTTTATCAATATTTTTAATCCTGTTCTAACTAGACAACCTCTGGCTGAGTAAGAGGAGGATTTCTTTAATAATTCTTCTCTGGTCAAACCATCTATAGACAAGCGTTTACAGTGTTCTAATTTCTCAGCCATTTGTCTTTTTTTTTTTTTTTTTAGGTCTTTATTTCATTTGTAACAGAAGATACAAAGTAAAAAAAGGCAGTAGAATTGTGTATAAAAATAATACATAAATAAACATTATAGTTTAAAATTAGACTACTACCAGAAGACCTAGCTACAATAAGGACACAACAAAGCGTTAAAAAAGTTTCACAATATATATACTAAATTTTGTTGACACGTTACAATACATAATATAAAATAACATTAAAACAAAAAACAACAATAATTTAAAACTTTCGGTTGTAATAGTAAAAATACTGTTTAACAATTTTCTTTAGATGGCTAAAATATCTGTAGGAGTTCAGCCAACTGAAATTCACCAAGTCGATGGCGTAGTTCCATGAAGACCCGCTTTGCTCGGGAATTTTGAGGTCAAAAATGGTGTATCTCGCCGAAGCCGAGATTAAAATGCCCCTCAGATCTTCTCGAAGTAGAAACTCCCCAGACGTCAACTTAGAACTAATCAGAGCTTTGGCACTTAAGAGCGCAAAGTGAATGGCTTCAAGTTTTCGCGATGTTTTCCTTTCTTTCTTAGAAAACCCATATAGTATTACTGCCTTAAAATCTTTGGAAGACGACATGTTTAAAATCAAAAACTCAGTTAAAATTGAGGCATATGGACAGTCAACAAATGCATGGATTGTAGAGTAAAAAATTTCCCACAATCTTTACAAGGACCATTAAAAAAAAGAACACCGGTCGAGATTTGGAATTGTGAAGTGAACTTCTTTCCTTCCATCACTCCAAGCAGAGACTCCTTTTTTTTATGACCCAATCCTCAGAGACTTTAAGGTCTTTAATCGTTTTTTGGCAAATCTTACTCACCTCCTTATCATACAAAGACAATACATTTACTTTAACGTGCCAAGGACATGGAGGACGATGATAACCGCACGCTTTCATGAGAGGGTATTTAAATTTCCCGTGGCTAAATGAAGAATAAGATTTCTTCTGGAGGTCGTGGAAAGTAAGAATGCCTCCCATTAGTGCCTCACCTTCCAAGGTTATAGGGTCTTCATTTTTCTTGAAAAAAGCCTTTTTGTCCCTGTTTTGTTCGATAATATCTACCGTTGAACTTGAGTCAAAAGATATAGGGCAGACCCAAATAATTCTTTGGACAGCGGCCCAAGTAGGAGATACAGATGAAAGAAGAGGATTGGAATTGACGGTACCCATCATTAAAAATGTATATACGGAGGAATTTGAGACGACAGATCTCCACTCTCGGGCCTTGTGGACAAATCAATTAAAACTTTATATATATCTTAGGAATTACTCTGGATAAAACTACTAAACCACCCCCAAGCTGATTCCTTGGCCGTTTTAATGGTTCTATATACGATTTATGAAAGAGAGTTAAAATCCATTTTTTCTCTTCTTGTATTGCCTTATCAGCTAAAATCGGTAAAAGGGAAGCTTTATATAAAACTAAAGGCACTATAAAATTATTATAAAAATCGATCCGCGTTTGAAGGTTAAAGCTTTTAAAAAGTGAAAGCCTCTTATATACCGCTGATTTTAAGGAAGTCCATTCACTATCTAATTCTCCTTGTCTTCCGTATTCCACTCCAAGAATGCAAACTTTGTCTCCAATCGGACAATTAGCAACTCGTAAATTGTTAATGGGACGCCAAGCTCCCAGAGGTAAAATCGATGTTTTTGAAGAATTAAGTTCAAGTCCTGAACGTTTTTTAAATTTAGTAAAAAAGGCCAGCAAAATTTCTATTCTTTTTATTAATTGACTCTCAGAACGGGCTTCAACAAATAAAGTCACATCATCGGCGTAAAGGTCAATGATATGTTTCTCTTCGTTAAAAAAACTCCGAACCCATTGTATTTATGTTTTATCTGAGTAGCCAATTCTTCAATGGCCATCACAAACAAAAGAGGAGCGGCGGGGCAGCCTTGACGACAGCTCTTCCCTAGGAATATTGGCTGACTTTGTTTCCCATTAATACAAATCGAAGACGAGCCATTGTACAGTAATGCTCTAATGGGGTTGAAGAAGCGCTTTGGCAAAAATTTCTTCACCATTTTTAAGATGTGCGTGTGAGAAACGGAGTCAAATGCCTTACGGAAGTCTACAGCTATTAACGCACCAAATGAGTTCCTAGAATCAATACAATCAATAGCGCAGCTTATATTTCTAGAAATATCGGCCAATTTTCTCTTCTTTAAGAATCCCTTCTGATGCAAACCAATTCTCTTATTTAAAATGGGTTCCATACGAACAGCCACAATACCAGCAAGTATTCGATATGATTATTAAGAATGGTTATTGGACGCCAGTGGTTAATGTCGGTTCCATTGCCTTTTTTGGGAATTAAAACAATCTTGCCTTTTGTAACCTGTGCTGGCAGACTTCCTTTTTGCTCCATGGATTTTGCTAAACATAATAAGAAAGGAGTCAATTCTTCACACATTAGAGTAAAAAATTCCCTCCAAAACCATCTGGACCATATGCCTTGTTATTTTTAAACAAATATTTTATATAATAAGCAATTGAATCTGCAGAAAACAATTCCATTGAGGAGTTTTTACTTTTTTAGGAAAGTTAGGTCTCTCTCCTACTACAGTGGCCTGAAAATCACGATGAAAACAGGACAGTATTTCCTCCACTTTAGTAAAAACTTTCCCCTGGGATAAAATTTTAGTCAATTTTGTTTGATTCATGAGCGAGAAAAATTGAACTTCCTTATCCGAAAATTGGAGTTATTTTCTCTGGCTCTTTTCATTTTATATTCTTCCTCCACGATATCGGATATTCTAAAGGAATTAAGAGAATCCGTTATATAGTTTTTCCAGAAACACGATCCGTTTTTTAAAATATCATTCATTTGTGATTGAAATCGTTTAAAATTTATCCTGTGCCGTTTCAAAAAAACCTTTGTGGAAGAACGCACACAGTATTGAAGGGTAAAATTGCTTTATGAGCACTAAAGGAGGATTTAAAATGACGATAGAGTTTTGATCTTAATAAGGAAATATACTCGTCTTCCTCAAAAAGCCACTTGGGTATTCGAAATTTATTTTTTGAAGATATAAAAAACTCAAGCTCGATAACTTTGTGGTCTGATGCTGGCTCAGGAAGATATTGTACTCTCTTTACTTTGGAAAACAACGAAGGAGAAACTAGAGCAAGGTCTATACGCGATGAACGACCTCCGCTACTCCAAGAGATACAGTCATCAGGATTTAAAACACCTAATATATCCACCAAATTTAACCTTAATATTAGATCTCTAACTATTGGACTATTGACATAATTACGTGGGGCATCAAGATCGACATTTAGATCGCCTATTATAATTAGAGGGGCAGAGTAATTCTTATGTCGATTAATAATTGCTTGAAAGAATGGAAAACACTTAACATTTGGGCCATAGGCATTGATCACACAGAGCTTAAAATCAGTCTCAGTGATCAATAAACTGTGCCAATCACTGGAAGTCGAATATTCTTTTATACACAGAGGAGCGTTTAAGTTTCTAGAAATAAACGTAAGCACTCCTCTAGTATGTCCAGTTCCTGTGAAGAAATAGTAGAATGACGATGGAAGGCAGAAAGAACATGAGCCATGCAGTCCGAAGAAACTCGAGACTTAACATCTTGTAGGCATATAATATAAGGATTAAGAGCCAAAAGATGTTTCATCAATGCATGCCTCGGCCTCTTTGCCTTACCACCTCTAATGTTAAGAGAAATTATTTTACTAATTTCCCAGCCACCACACAAAGTACGATTGGTAACTGAAATATTGGAAAAACAATCAGTTATCCTCAACTGATTAGTAGAGTTTGGGTGCTAAGGGACATAGTCCGATTATCAAGAAAAATAACCTACCCTAACGCTAACGGAGAGTGACTTTAATTAGGGCGCTTTAGAGGGGTCTTTCCTCTATCCGGCGATGTAAAAGACGCCGTCCGACTTCTTTTACTAGCAGATTGCGAACGTGTTCTTGCTGATAAATTTGTTTAATTTCATTCATTTGTTTTAGAGGTTTTTTGGATGGAAGAGGGGATCGATTTTTGAAGCAGATGGGTCAATAACCTCAGAAACTTCGTCAGTTAGACAATCTGAATTTTTTCTTTCTTAGGGAAACAGGTATATGTTCGACAGCAGGTGACTCTCTCTGAGAGCGAGGACTTGATATCAACACTTTTTCGACATCAACCTCTGACTCTGTCACCTCAATGGAAACGGGTTCATCCGTTGTAGGCTCTGTTATTAAATCTTCCTCACAGACATCAGGAGGGAGGGCAACATTTCCACTCTTTTTTATATTTTTATCAGCGATTTCTTCAACTAGAGGAGTAGTCACATTGGAGACATCGTTTGAAGTATTAATTAATAGGCCATTTCCATTTTTTTTCAACCTCTACCTCGCCGCTTCCTTCAGCATGAGGTGCAACCCCTCTTTGAGTACTAGGGGGTGGATTTTCATTAAGGGAGCTTTTTTGAGTTTCAGGGCGCTCTTCTAAAGTCTTCGACAAAGTTTTCTCATAGTCCCTTGTTTTCACCCTTTCTCGATCACAATAATATTTCAGATGACCAAAGCCGAAGCAGCGCTGGCACTGAATTTTAGAGCCCGAGAATTTTAATCTTACAAGATTACCTTTATAGGCTATTATTTGTGGCAAGGTAGCAGGGTTTGCCATTATCTCCACAAATATAATGCTATCTCTCCAAATGTCACGATACCGATCATATTTTTCCTCTGCCTTCTTGTTCACAGGGTTTTTCTTAGGATAATTTGTCTTTCTTTCCTCACTTTCTTTACTCCTAGCTTTATATATTCTCTTCTTGAAGAGTCAAGGATTACTTCAAGGCATGTGAGGCACTTATTATTTTGCCAGAAATTAGTTTGAACTTAACATCTTAAATGTTTTCAATCGATCATTAGTCATGTTATCTTCTCAAGGAGACTCACATTTAATTTCCATTTCCTTTTGTCAGTTATCTGGTATTTTAAAAGTAGCTTAATATTGGATTTATGATCGGATTTGCCTCCATTTCAAGCGTTCATACTTGACGTGTTTGAAGACAAGTCCCTGACTTGCAAAAAGTAGTCTAGTCTGGAACGTTTTATATACTTGCTATTTTTCTTAACAAAGAAGGGTGTGTTCCGGGTAATCATATAGCCTGCTTGCTACATCTTCGAGAGATCTCTTATTAAAGTATTGTTTTAAATATTGATAAAGCCTTCATGGTGGTTTCGTGTTTGTAATTTTCGTGTCCCTGTTTTGTTTTTAAAGCTAAGGAAACCGACATAATCAAAATTTTCCTGGACAACCCCCTTGGGTTTTTTGAAAAAAATAAAATTTTTTTGGTTTTAATAATTGTAAGGGACGTTTTTCTAAGACACTCTGTTCAAATATAATTGATCCTTTTTCACAAT
>CP045897.1:25730678-25744417 GCA_013387185.1 Caligus rogercresseyi
TTCTTTGTAATGATTCTATCTAGAGCAAGCAGCATTACTTATTTACTTAATGCAATAAAGTAATATTTTGCTTTATAGCTTATCAAATTTATTTTTGGGGTCTCATAATAATTAGGCCTATCAAATTGTTGTTGCGGCGCGATCTCCTTGCTCCAATCATTTACTATATTATTTTATATTTTTGGCCTTTAAATTGTAATTGGCTCCTCCTACCACTTTTCCTTTTGTTTATTTTGACACCTCTTCGCCTCGTGTATTTAGCTCAACACTTTTCCTTTTGTTTATTATGACACCTCTTAGCTTCGGGGTATTTAAATCAATCCTTTTCCTTTTGTTTTCTTTTCCTTCGTCATGGTCAGTAGGGGCTCGTGTTGTCTGACGAGGTGGACTTGTAATGAACGCTTGTGACTGAAATAAAACCACACGTACCACACGTACAATGCGTATTAGACATATACAGTCCATTTATTGAGGAAAAACGCCCGTAATTGGGAAAAGCTGCCTCGTCTTCCGACTTCGCTGTCCGAAGAGGAGGCTGGGAGTCCGATCCGAGAAGAGTCCGGAGAGAGAGAGACAGAGTTTGAGCTCCAAAGAGTGGAGGAAGCTACCCCCTCCCAGGCACCGCACATCAACATTCAGTGGTCCTTCGAGCCGGATCGTGAAGACAACGTCCTATACGGATTAGGCAACGTCTTGAGTCACTGAGTAAGCAGTCCCCTTAAAATGCCCTGCCAACATAGCCCCAAAGCAAGTCAGGCCGGAGGCACTGATGAGAGTGATCTCCCCCAACAACTCCTGAGGGAGCAGCGGGAAGGCTCACTGGTCAGAGAGAGGACTTTCAGAGGGGAGCTGTAGAGGGATCTGGATCCTAAAGTTACCTCAAGACCCTGAAGAGCAGAAGGCTGCACTTTGCAGGTCCATAGGGACTTTAAAAGGAGCTATCACGAGGTTGAGTCAACAACTCAAGGCGGACCTCGCTGCTGGAACACAGTCTCTAGAACCTGCATACTACCGTCTCACCGAAATCAAGAGCAGAGTGAGGTCCTTCATAGAACCCATGTCATGTACCTCACTTTAACCTTACTATAGAGGAGACGCTGAAGGCGGGAGAGAGCGAGGTTGTCTCCCAAGATATCGTCGAGCTCATTGGCAAGGTGGAGGAGCACTTGAAGGATCGAATGGAGAATCCTTGACATCATTGGGAGAGATTGGCGACGTTCGAATCCGTAAGTTTAAAGACGAGGGATCCACGGAGGGGAAGCTCATCGGGAAGTAGAGGAGCGCCAAAAGGCCCTTGAAAGATTGCAGGCGGAGAACAAGAAGCGAGCCGAGGAGGCCCATGATGAGATGGAGCGATTTCAAGGGATGTACTGCTAAAGTTGAGCGTCTTAGGAGGGAGCATGAAACGGCAGAAAGGGTAGTGAAAGAGGTGGAGCAGAGCCTTCGAGAAGAATGTAAGAAGGGCTCAGCCAAGTGGGTTCCTTCTGAGAGTTCTTTTGAGAATAACATGCTCTATAGCAGTCCGTGATCGTCCATCGCAAAGTGAGAAGACTCAACATTGGATGGAAGAACCTGATTTGACCTCTTCAGGATGTATGACTGCAGGAGTAAAAAGCAACCTCAGCATGACCATGGAACTTTTTGACAGAAGAGCAATAAACTTCACGGAGTGGTCTAATAATTTGAAGCGCTAGTCCATAACACCCTGAGGACTATTCCTGAGAAGATGGCCATGCTACGTGCAAGCCTCGCTCCGGAGGTACGTCGGAGCATCAATGGGTTTTCAAACACTCCGATACATTATAAAAGAGCTCTTCAAACTATATACCGAGTCTATGGGGCGATGATGCTATCAAGCGGGCCCACCAGCGGGAATGTGAAGAACTCCAAGAAGTAAGGGCAGCCTTGAAAGTAAGCCGGTGCGGGGCGGTGCTGCGTTCCTGTAAAAGATTTTGGGGCGGTGCGGCGCACCGGTAAGGGTTTATTATGCTGAATAAAAATAAAAAACAAAAAAAAAATACAAAAATGTAGTAACGCTCGCCTTTTAAGAAGAAAACATATCTAGGCTACCCACAATATGTCATTTTTGACCAGCTCCGATGAAGATAACAGCTTGACTTGCTTAAAATAGTCAAAGGATCTCCGGCGGGCGCCAGCTTCCAATTGCATCGACTAACGCTTTCAAATCCACCCCTTTTCAGACCCCCCCAAAAATATATGGAAATAATGGTACTAAATTTATTGGGAAAGCCATCCAGTAGCCTATGGTAATCGGTATTCAAAACGTCTGCAAATATCCCATAAATTTTGGTCTTTCTGTTGGTGCCTTTCTGGAGCTTGCGTTCCGTTTGTTTCCATCTCCTGCCCACGCTTGCTCCGCAGTTAGTTCTAGTGAATGAAGTCATCTCGACTCTCGTCTTTAAAACTGTGTCAGCAAAATGTTATATCGGCTTTTCAAAAACTGCATGTTTTTGTGATTGGGTGGCATACTGAGACATGTCTTCTACTCAGACAAATAATAAATTACTCTTCTTCAAATAGGCTGTTCACGCTGTTTGTAACGGGGCACAGCTGAGCCCGTGTCCGCTTTAGTGGGCTACAGGACCGCAAGCTTATGATTTAAATGTGAGCATGCTTTGTAAAGTAAGCACGCGTTTTCCCTAAAAAGTATTCATATGAGCCCTCTCACTCCCTGTAATATTTACATTATCACGTGTTAAAATATTTACAGTGTATCAACTAGATAGCCAATGTATGGGAATGTTTTCAAAAGCTGATTCAGGAAGTGCGTGCTGTGAAGAAAAGCATTGTGATACGGAGAGATAAAAGAATGCAGAAAAGAATAACCGAGCTATTTAAAAGATAGGACCGAGTTATTGAAAATGAAAATCAGGAAAAAGTCAGAAAAACAGATGGCTCGCTGCATGCAGTCCCTTGCGCGAAGGCAGTGAATGAGAGTAACGTTGCAGGTGCAGGACCGTCAAAAAGTGATGCTGGTCTGCTGCAAGTACCGCTTACCCCCCTGTTTGGTCAAAGGAGCAATTTGAACAGCTCAGAACAAAACACGAATGGTTGTTTGCCCAAAATGGCATGCTATGATGTTAAGGGCCTTGGTGTCAGCGCATCTCGAGGTGTTAATGTCGTAAGCAATTGGGCAGAGGGGAATATTGCCCCATGTGGTCATTCAAGGACCGTGCAGCTGTCATCTCTCCGCAAAAAAATCATGAGCACAGAGAATCTGCAGCCCACAATGAAGCTGTTAAGATTCTTAAAACTGCACAGAAAGAGATCCTTTTAAACATGAATGCCACTAGCCAGGAGTCTGCGTTTGAGGCCACTGCCAAAGTGTTCAGGACTGCTTATTTTGTTGCCAAACATGACAAGCCTTTTACAGATTTTGAAAAATTATTTGATCTTCAAGAAGCAAATTCACTCAATTTAGGTCGCATTCTGCACAACAAGACAGTCTGTGTTGACATAATTGACCATGTATCAACTCAAATGAAACATCAAATTGTGAGAAGGATAATTGAAAATAAAAGCAAAATTACTGTGTTGGCTGATGAGTCAACCAGTGTGGGGCACAAATCGACACTGATTGTGTTTTTAAAGGCCAGCATTGACGGCGAGATGGAGCCCATTGCTTTTCCCTTAGATTTGATTGAGCTGGACAATTTGTCTGCTTCCCACATCAAAGGCAAGATAATGCACTGTCTCCTCAACAATGAATTCACAATGGAGCTCCTGCAGGAGATGCTGATTGGATTTTGCAGTGATGGGGCCAATGTGATGCTGGGAGTGAAGTCAGGCGTTGGGAAGCTGCTCCAAGGTGACTTCCCAAATATAATTATATGGCACTGCCTGAATCATAGGCTGGAGCTGGCGGTGGCTCAGGCATTGGAAGCCACTGGAGGGACAAAGGACTTCCAGGCGTTCCTTGATGCCCTGTATACATTATACAGTCAGTCCCCAAAAAGCATGCGGGAGCTGAGTGAGTGCGCCCACAATCTCCAAATTACATTGAGAAGAATTGGAAGAGTTTTGGGTGGCTTCCTCATGGCGAGCTGCTAATGCAGTCTGGCATTCCTATAGAGCACTGGCACAGCACTTCCGAGATGCATCAGAAGACAGCACAAAAGATGGCAGAGAGAGAGCCAAATTCCAAGGCTTGCTCTCTAAGTTGTGCTCCATCAACTTTCTGAAAAATCTTGCTCTGATGGCTGATGTTCTGATAGAACTGAAGAACCTCTCTGAGATTCTTCAGAACAGGAGGATCACTCTCCCAAAGGCTCATGACATCATGCTAACATACATCAAGAGGATAGAAAGCCTTATCACATACCCAGGACAACATACAGTTGAGGCAAGTCAGGCCGAGAAAGCATGAAATTCAAGGAAGAAGATTTAAAAGTCGGCAGGTCCCCCATCATTGATGCATCACAGTTCATCCAAGCAGTGGCAGACAGTTTGAATGAGAGGCTCTTCACAACCAGAGCCAACAGAGCACAGGCCAGCGTTGCTGCTCAAAGAAAAGAAATTTACACCACACTGATGAACCAAATGGCAGTCCTTGACCCAGAGAAATGGGATCATGCCAATCCCAGACATGGAGAGGATGAAGTGAGGGCTTTGTGTCATACTCTACATGTAAATGAGAAAACAACACACCTTGGATTTGTTGAATATAAGGCAAGTGGAGGGAGAAGCATTTCAAGCAACATGAAAAAGTTGTGCATAGCAGTAGACACCCTCTCAGCAAGTAATGCAGACTGTGAGAGGGGGTTCAGTGCGATGAACAATATCATTACAGAGTACAGGAGCAAACTGACAACCAAAAATGCTGCAAACCTTCTCTTCATCAGTACACTTGGCCCCCCAACCAACCAGTGGAATCCTTTGCCATATGTAAAGACCTGGCTCGCCAAAGGGAGAAGAGCAGCACATTCCACATTTGGCATGGCTCGCCAGCACCCTATAGAGGACAACTACTTCAGCCCTGTTTGGAATTTGTTTTAAATATTTTGTTTGGATGGAGGGAATCCAACATTTTGCATGTGGCATGGCTTACCAGCAACCTGAAGATGACAACTAGGCCTACTTGGATTTTTTATATATTTTTTTTGTTTCTACCATTTTGTATTTTTCAGTCAAGTTACTAATCTGGAATGTGTTTTAAATATGTTTGGATTGAGGGAATCCTCCATTTAGAATTATAATGTGGTTACTTAGATTTTTTAAATATTATTTTAGTTTTTTCCATCATTTTGCATTTTTCAGTCCAGTTCCAAATGTACTGAAAATAAAGTATTCACAGTAAAATATTTATAGACTGAAATATTTTGTATTGTCATTTCTTCACATCGAACACTTCGGTAGGCCCACCAGAATGTGAAGTAGTTAAGAATATTAAAAAGTCATGAAATTGGTGTGAATCGCCTCTGAACACCCCCCCCCCCCCCCCGGGTAAAAAGGAGTTAAAAAAATACAGTGAGTGACACACCGGACATTGTAGCACCGGTAAGAAATGAAAACTACTTTCACCCCTGAGTAAGGGTAAATGACCCGGAGGATTTTGCCCGATTTGCTTTCGAGGTTCAAGGACACCTCCTCGTCCTACAACAACGTCACTCCCCTGGGGACAGCTTACTCATTACCTCACTAAGATCCTGGAGAGGAAACTGGATGTCTCGAGTTATCGAGATTGGTGTACAATGGCAGCGACAATTCCCCGAGAAGAAAGGCTAGAATGCTTTCAGGACTGGCTCATCAAACGGGCGGAAATGAACCGCGAATACTTCGGGAAGGACGGTTATGATGAGCCTCGAGGGTTAACTAGGTCTGGTGGCCGTGCGCAAGAAATACGTGCAAACCGGAGGTTCACTTCGAAGGAGGGTTCTTCAGTGAGGATCAATAAGACTGAAATTAGGCCTTACTTCACCTGTAGACTCTGTAAAGACAGCCACAAGGAGAGAAACTGTCAGAAGTTCAGAACGGCTGATCATCAAACAAGGACTATTTATGTTAAGAAGTTGGGCCTCTGTTTCAATTGTTTGGAGCCAGGACATCAAGTGGCAAAGTGTCCCTCTAAAGGGGCTGTCGACACGCCGGCATCACACCTCCTTCATCGTGAGTCTGAATCAGAAAAAGAAAGTAAGCCAGAAGTTAAACTCAATAATGTCAGTGTCCGTGCTCAAGAGAGCTCAGTGGTGCTCGGAGTCATTACCGTTGAATGTACAGGTCCAACAGGGAAGAAGGTTACTCTCAACGCGCTGGTGGATGAAGGCTCAGGTCAGACAGTAATCAGCAAACAAGCTTCCAGAAGATTACTTCTCAAACCACAAGACAAGACAAGGGTGGAACTTAGCACTGTGATCTCAAGTGAGGATGCTATTACTGGACGGGTTGATTTCAAAATAAAAGGACAAAGGGAACCCGAAGACCGCTGCGGATCAGTGCAAGGACACTTCCAAATATTTTGCCAAACCTCAAGGGTTTAGACTGGAGGCTTGAGAAAGACAAATATTCGCATCTTAAGGACCTTCCATTGGGAACTCGTCGGGTCCGGTAGATCTTGTTGTAACACACGACAATCTGGACCTTATTTATCCCGAGGCCTTCCGCAGAGGACGGAAGAATGAACCTTATGCGTTTAAATGTGCGCTAGGATGGGTGGCGAGAGGTCCCCTCCCGAAAACTATCAAGTCCCGGAGCAATGTGAACACTCTTCATCTTAATAGGATGACAATTGAAGATCAAGCCTTGGAAGAGACAGTCAAAGGGTTCTTCAGGTCTGAGTCGTTTGGAACAGAGATTGCGAGGAAGGATGCTCCGATCTGGTCTCTAGAAGAGAAATATGCTATGAAGCTCATAGAGGAAGGCACTCAGAAACTCCCAGGCCCGGATATAGGGTATGTCTTCCTGGAAAGGTGAGAAACCACCAAACGACGAGAGGGCCGCTAGAAGAAGATATGACTCCCTTCTGAGGAAGATGGAGCGGTTCCCTGAGCTTGCTGAGGACTATGAGAAGGCCATTCAGAAATATATAGACGAAGGTTATGCCGTGGAGGTAACCTCCCCGGAGGAGAGGTTCCACCCTGAACAACGCTAGCTCCCGCATCATGGAGTGTATAAGGACCCTGCTACCAGGAAGCTCCGAGTGGTCTTCGACTCGGCTGCGGTCTACCATGGGAGGTCTCTCAATGAATGCCTCTATACAGGGCCTCCTCTCCAAGCAGACCTTACAAAACCCCTACTTGGCTTCAGCGAAAGAGCAGTCGCCGTTATGGCGGACATTGAAGCCATGTATAGCCGGATCCAAATGCATAAGGACGATGCCAGGTTTCATCGATTTTTGTGGAAGGGTTCTTCTAGTGAGCCAGTCCTCTACGAGATGACGGGGTCGTCTTCGGTGATAGTCCTTCTCCTTGTCAAGCACAATACGTCAGAAACCTCACTGGGAGGAGTACGGAACTAAGGAGACAGCCTTCAGAGTGAAAAGGTTTTTCTACATGGACGACTACTCAGACAGTTATGACAGTGAGGAGGACGCCATCAGAATCGCTATTGGCTTAGTGAATGCTCTTAAAGAAGGAAACTTCAACCTGACAAAGTGGTCTTCAAATAGTGCAAATGTATTAAATGTCGTGGGAGGAGCTAACCTTACAGAGCGGATTATTGGTGAGGAGGAGGCAAAGGTCCTGGGTCTTAGGTGGACCACCAAAAAGGACACCCTCGGTTTTACTCTTAAGAACTTCTCGGAGCAGAACACGGCATTTACGAGGAGGGGCCTTCTGAGTAAACTCGCTCAAATATTTGACCCCTTGGGTCTGGCTGCACCTTTCGTGATCCAAGGGAAAATCAGAATGCAGCAGCTCATGTTGAGGGGCACGGACTGGGACGATCCGATTGAATGCGAGGACGAAGATTGGTGGAGAGCCTGGATACGGAGTGCGAGGGGCCTGTTGATGCCTCATTCCAAAAGAGAGCTCGGATGTGGAGCTCCATGTGTTCTGTGACGCAAGTGAGGAAGCCTTTGCTGGAGTGTGTTACATACGACGGGTGGTTGGAAATGAAGGGGTGTGTGCTTTGTCCTGGGGAAAACACGGGTTGCCCCCAAGAGAGCCATCTCGGTAGCACGACTGGAGTAGAACGCTGCACTCCTTGGAGCGAGGTTGGCAAAGTATGTTCAAGAGGCTTTAAGGGTGCAATTCCAGCGGCGAACGTTTTGGACCGACTCTGCGGTTGTCAGAAGCTGGTTAAGAGCTACAGCCTCCTTCTATAAGCCATTTGTGAGCACAGGGTGGGAGAGATCCAGGAGCTAACGGAGCCAGACGAGTGGAGACACGTCCCGGGTAAGAAGAACCCCGCGGATGCAGCGACAAGGTCAGTCTCCTCGGAAGCAACCCTGCCTAAAGTATGGTTCAACGGTCCTGACTTCCTGAGCGAGCCAGAAGAACTGTGGCCCAAAGACCTGCCAGTCAAACGGACCGTAGAGGAGATAAAGCCTAAGTTCGAGGCCTATAAATTAGATATGAGCTCGAAGAAGGATGAAGACTGGTACGAAGGCATCTCATCGATTGAAGAGGCTCTCAGGAAGGGGATGGAAGAGTTTGGGGAGGTACACCAGAAAGTCGTTTTGAAGTCCCTCCTCCAGAAGTCTCAAGAGGATAGCTACGGGGAAGAGATCAAGGCTCTTCGAGAAGGGAGACATCTAGATAGACGGTCAAAAATCCTTGGTCTATCCCCAACCCTACACAGAGATCTATTGCGTATAAGAGGGCGTGTCGCGAGGGCAGTAGTCCCGTATGAGCAGAGACATCCCATCATTCTTGGCCCCAAGCACAAGCTGACGGATCTTATAGTCGGGGATCTTCACCAGAAAGGCTCTCATGCTGGCGTCAACCATGCCCTGGCGGACCTGAGGAAGGAGTATTGGTCGTTAATGGGCGTGAGGCAGTCAAAAGAGCCAAACGTAGATGCTTGTTTTGCCAGAAACAAACAGCGAAGCCAATGCAGCAGCTGATGGGGGACTTGCCGAGGGAGCGGCTTGCGGTCTTCGAACCTCCTTTTTCTAATACTGCTGTTGATTTTTTTGGACCCTACCACGTTCTTATCTCCGTAGTAAGACTGAAAAGAGATGGGGTTGTCTCTTCACCTGTCTTACCACAAGAGCGGTACACATCGAGATGGCCAGGTCCCTGAGTGGAGAAGACTATTTGATTGTTCACTATAATTTCGTGAACCTGAGAGGCCGCCCTCGTGTGATGAGGTATGGCAACGCTACAAATTTCGTAGAAGCCGCCAAGAAGCTCAGGTCGGATGAGGGACCTTCGGAATTGTCAGGAGGAACAGAGTGGATCTTCCAACCCCCTGGAGCACCTCACTGGGGAGAACCCACGAGGCCCTAGTGAAGTCAGCAAAGAGAGCTATGACCAACCTCATTGAAGAAGAGCAACCCCTGCAACCTCTTCGCCATTTACGGGAGGACGAGCTGCGTTCGCTCTTTGTATCGGTAACGGGTTTTCTGAATTCCCGCCCTCTCACGTACGAAGAACAGACGCTGAGGACTTGCGGGCCCTAACTCCAAACCACTTCCTTCTTCAACAGCCCAATGCCAATGTCCCACCTGGAATTACGTTTCAAAGAATCCTAGGAAGCACTTCTCGTACCTCCAGGGAGTGATTGACCGTATCTGGAATCGGTGGATTGGGGAATATTTGCCCTCACTCATGACTCGGGAAAAATGGAGGCTTCCGCAGGAAAACCTATCTGTGGAGATTTGGTCCTAATTGTAGATAAGGACACGAAGCGTGGGGACTGGAAGTGTGGTCGGTAGAAGAGGTTTATCCTTCAAAGGACGGGTTGCAAGAATAAGTCCCTGAACGGGGAGAGACGACTCGTCCCATTGTAAAGCTCTGCCTCTTGCAAAGTCTGGGTGGGGATCAAAAGGATCGACAAGGCCTCTTCAGGAGAGACAACACCCGGACAACGGGAGTCTCGAGGACCGAAAGTGAAGGAAGACTGCAAACGCCAAAAATAGGGGAGAGGATGTTGCGGCGCGATCTCCTTTGCTCAAATCATATACATAGATTATTTATATTTTTGGCCTTTAAATTGTAATTGCTCCCCCTACCACTTTTCCTTTTGTTTAATTTGACACCTCTTCGCCTCGTGGTATTTAGCTCAACACTTTCCTTTTGTTTATTCTGACACCTCTTAGCTTCGGGGTATTTAAATCAATCCTTTTCCTTTTGTTTTCTTTTCCTTCGTCATGGTCAGTAGGGCTCGTGTTGTCTGACGAGGTGGACTTGTAATTAACGCTTGTGACTGAAATAACCACCGTACCACACGTACAATGCGTATTAGACAAATACAGTCCATTTATTGAGGAAGAACGCCCGTATTGGGAAAGCCGCCTCGTCTTCCGACTTCGCTGTCCGAAGAGGAGGCCTGGGGAGTCCGATCCGAGAAGAGTCCGGAGAGAGTGAGAGAGTGAGACAGTCATGAAAAGAGGAAATTGACATTTTTAAACCATTTTTGTGGTGTGTCAAAATTGTACATATGTTTATGACTATTTGATCGGTGATGCCAATATAGATAGATTGGCAAAACTTGGGTTTCCATTCCACAAATCCTATTCATCGTAGCAAAGATGGGTGAAATGTTTTCTAGAATGTCGTCAAAGTAATCAGTGCCAAGAATTAGTACATTATAAGCCGTTCCGATGAAACGTAAGCCCTCCACTCCAGATCGGGTTTTTCGGAGATCAACTTTTGATAAATTTCTAGGTCTTATTTTAAGAGAACCGACAGACCTCTACCAAGCTGTGCCTTGGGACGTTGTGTGAGCAGTTAAGTGTTTCTATATACCAGTTTTTCCAACCAGCTAGTTTTCCTCTTAGATAGATTTTTCTGCGAGCCAAAAGGAACGGCCAAGCTTTATAGATTGTGGACTTGTAAAGTAGTTATATAACTCTACTCTTTTTTTAAAGTTAAATTTCTTCCATCTAGGAATATTGCGCTGATGAAGTTACAGATACTTATCCAGTTGGAATCAAAGGGACCCCTTCCTTTCCCCAAGAAATGCCTAAGATACTCACGTGTAATCTTTGTCCTAGAGTTTTGATACCATTTTACAAGTGAAACTACAAAAAATTGTCCCGATCTTTTTCCTAATAGATTTATGAACATTTAGTATTATTTGTTAAATTAGCTGCACTTCACAATTGTTCTCTATGTACAATGTCATGACATCAGCATACATTTTTAAAATGAGTTTTGGATGACTCTAAGCTACTCCAAATCTTATATATATTTTGGACAATGCTGTTACTAGATCCCACAGCCCCTCCACAAAATCCCTTGCGACAACTCTTCTTTAAGTCGATACTATCGCTCACTAAATCCCCGTACTTTGTCATAGTATTTCCTCAATGTAAAATCATCACTGATGTAAAAAGCCATATTTAAAAAAAATCTCTTAGTCCTTCAGACAACAAACGTACATTTTATATATAAGTGCTATTAATAATGAAACAAACTCAGCGAACTGAACCTTTTATACTATCAAATCTTGTAAAATAGTATATGAGACTAGGTATGTTATTTTTTTTTTTTAGAAGAGAGTTTTTTAATACGGTGGATATAATTGTAATTTACAGGAATATTTCTTCAAATGGCGTGATAATCACTGACTTCCTATGAACTAATGACCTATTTCCTCCTAAGTACTAAATATATATATGCAAATGTTATATATTTGTACAATATAATACCTACTTCACCAACATAATTATCCTCCAAGTGCAATAGGCGACTACAGTGATTTATTATATTGTGACATACAATATCAACAACTCTTTTTGTAGTGGCAACTACAAACAAATAAATATTGTGACACTCTAATTTATGAAACTGCTTCTGGGAGTCTGAATCCTTTAATTTATTGATACCGTTGGCCCAGGCCCATATAATCAATATTAGCGCAAATATAATAGTTATTAAGGAAACTAACTCCTTGCAACACTTATTGTGTTGCTTTACAAATAAAAACAACTTTTTACTCATACGATATTTTTTTTTTTTTTTTTTATATTCACAGTTCAATTTTACAGAATGTACATAAATACATAAAAACCAAAGCTAATACGTTAAAATGAAACACAAATAAACATTATAGTTTAAAATTTTAGCATTGGAGATGAACTAAAACATATTGTACAACGATAAGAACTTAAAACTTAAAACACAAATAAACATATCGAATCATTCAAATATTGCATAAGAATATTGAATAAACTATTCGCATCTTAAAAAGCACTTAAAAATTCTAAATATTGTTCGGCGATGATTGAGGGATACAGATGGATAATATTGGACCTCCTTAGACGCATACGACCATATTTCATTCTGAAGCGAGGGAATCTTCAATTCCAGCGCACCATACCTAGCCGCAGCCGAGAGAAGCACACTTCTTAGCTCGTAGGATGAAGAGGGTCCCACGATGTATTTTCTTCGCAATTAAGGCCTTCGCGTTCAAAATATCGAAGCTAATGGCTTTGGTACACGACGATTTGGCATTGTCGCCCATACCAAATAAAATAATTGCTTTGGAGTATTTATCTGCCGATTCTTTTCCAAGACCTTTTACATTTAGGATTACAAATCGTTTAAGAAGCCCCACTGCCTGGCACTCTACAAAAGCATGAATAGTGGAATTGTATAATCTGCCACAGTCCTTACAGGGCTTCCAAAACTTGATGCAATCTGCAGATATTTGTAACTGCGACGTAATTTTTTCCATCATATATTTTAGAGAGCGAACCAGTTATTCTTTTTCTCCAATTTTCCGGGAGGTCGATCAATTTTAAAATATTTATTTGATATCTTTGCCACTTCTTCATTATAAGAAAATTCTGAAACTTAAGATGCCAAGGTTTGGAGTACCATGGAACTTTGCAGATCTTGACAAAGGGAATTTAAATCTTCCATCTCGGAAAATTGTTTGAGTGCTTAAATCATGGAGAGTTAAAATCCCATGAGTTAATGCAAATTCTTCCAATTCTGCAGGGCCACTCAAGTTTCGAAAGAAAAAGACTTTTTATAATTCTTTCTTATAATATCAACAGTAAGAGTCATTCTCAAAAGAAAGTTTTATTTTTCAAACAATCCGTTGCACTACCCCCCAGACCGGGATAATTTAGAGGTCATTTCATTAGTAAGGTTTGTACCCATCATAAGCCTATTATATATTTATTAAAACTTATTGTTCTTCGCCATTCTATCTGACGGATTTTTCGAAATATCAATAAGAATTTTTATATAAACTTTGGGTAAAATGACAGAGAGCTGAGAGATACCTCCCCCAAGGAGTTTTTTTGGCCTTTTCACTGCAGGAATATAATTCTTGTGAAATAAGTTCCTCATCCATTTTCCTTCCTCCTCGATTGCCCGCTCAGCAACGGAAGGGATAGAGTTGCTTTGTAGAGAACTGCCGGAACAATTTGTGTATTGTAGAAGTCGATTCTTTTCTGAAGATTCAGACTCCGCCACTTCCCCGTTCTCTGGAGAATTAGTGAAGAAATGTCCGTCCAATTCTTTTCATCAACACCCTTTCGACACCATTCTATCCCCAGAATTTCTATTCTGCTCTTCACTTTGCATTCGTTAATTTTAAAATCCAGGGGTGGGGTCCATGATCCTACTGGTAAAATGGCTGTTTTGGTCCTGTTGAGACCAAGA
>CP045897.1:25744517-25768859 GCA_013387185.1 Caligus rogercresseyi
ATATGTAACTTCGCTAAATAGAATAAGGTCGAAAAAAAAAATTTTACAATCATGGAAGGAAAATACTACCATAAAAACGTTTTACAAGGATTTTCAATTTCCTGTCATATTTTTATACAATTGTATTGTAATTTATCATTTTTTCGAAGTTATTTTCGAAATTTTCAACTGAATTCGATTTCATGTTTCATTTTGATTCCAATTATATAATATTCTTGAAATACATCATCATAGCAGAGTAAAGAAAAATATGGAAATTAATCTCTAAATGTCTTCTTTCCAAGAGTCTCTAACCAAAATGATATACTTTTGTTCAATTCAAGGGAGTGAATATAATTAATCGAATCGATAGCTTCAAATAACTCATTAGAAAAGACTTCACAGTTGAACAAAACATAAGTCCAATAAAAATATTCGTCTGCTGAACAAGGAAACACCTTAAACAAGACCATGAAATATCGATATAAACACTGGTTACAAAATCCAATTTTTATAGGTCTATGCTAAAAGCTTCTTCGAATCTTTATAGACCCTTTATCGTCGGCATCAACAGAAGGTAAACCACAATAAGAACAAAAATGATTACAGAAAACCTTTTTAAAAAATCCTTATCTGTCTTAAAACATTGCAACAATCAATTCTGTTTAATTTCAATCTACGGTAGCTTTTTTCTATTTTCACAAAATATGGAGTGGCTAATATCTTTCTCATTAGAATACAAATATATCTGAAACGTGTAATTTACATTTTAAGGTTCTATTCCAGATATTAATTGAGTTGATATATGTTAAGTAGAGAAAACTTCTAAAATGCCTCAGCTGTTTTCTCCAAGGCTTTGCTTATATATACTATTGAAGATAATACATTGGCAAGACAAAGAAAATCTGTTTATCTATCTCTGTGGTGTAGCGTTATATATATCCATATATTATTGATACAGCCTCTTTAGTTCTATTGATTTTACAAATTAGTATAGATATATAATCTGAACCCATATTATTATGCCTGTTTTTTAGATATATTGTTTATCTACCTGAAAATATATCCCCAAAAATATCATTTACTCGTAGTATGTATATCAGTTATTAAATAGTTGTTGCGTATAAAAAATACATAAAAAATACATTTTAGTCTTATTAATTCCAATATTAATGAATATTTTTACTTCTTAAGTTGATAATCAGACTTTTTTTTATCAGAGTAACTCGTACATTCCAAAAAAAAATAATTTTGCACATATACAAAAAAAATACACTTATGACAAAAAACTACATAAAGATATCGTTGTTGTCAAAGTTAGATAATAATTATATTCGTTTACGTTTAAATCTAATGGATGTTTTATCAAACAACAAAGACAATTATAATGAATCCATCCAAGGAAGAAACTAGTTTTTATCAAATATTGTTATGAAAACCATTGTCTAAGACAGGAGTTCCCAAAGTCTGAGACGTCAAGGGAGGGGTCGCGAGACGCCACAATGCCTGTGACCTATGTATAATTTTTGTTAGGTTTCCGCCACCTCAGAAGATAGTGGGGGTCGCCAGTCTCAGGAATTGTTTCAAATGGAAACTGTTGTAAGTTATGATTCAATACTTCCTTGATATATATTGAACATCATTCTATGACTTTGTTGTTTCTTTAATAAAACTGATGATTAACGTCGTCTACAGCCTGTTGTAGAACTTCATTTTATGACGAAATAAATACTTAACAATTTAGAAATCTGCTGAAATTGTATTCCAAACATGAAAGACATCAGCTTAAATTCAATTGGCAATTGGGACATAAATACGGATGACAAATATAATGCCCCTAATATTTCGTTATATGGAAGATGTACAAAATTCCATCTCTTATTAGACTTTACTGCTCTTGTATCCTCTTAAAATATTTTTAGTATATGTGTTAGTATCTAATAATATTATTCATGCTTGGCAATTGTTTATTTTTCAAGAAAAATAGTTAACTTTAAATATGTTATGATAATATTAATACAAAATATCGATTTAGTTCTTTTATTTTTTTGTCACTTGGGTCATGGACTTATTTTTAAGTAAACATACCATATATCTTAAAGCAATTACCGATAGAAGTTTTAATTCTTACCAATTAGGTTCCATCCGTGAGATTTATTGTTATATAAATAAGTCAATAGAATTTGGAATATGTTCAATGAATTTGAATCAGGAGTAAAACCTACATTCTCTACATTGAGGGTGATGCACACTACCACCGAACAGTTGCACTTTTTTTTTATTGTACATATTTTTTTTCTTAATTTATTCACATATTACATTCATTTCAATTAAACTTTATGTAGAACAAACAATTGACATAATTGTAACTCTGACAAAAGGACATAATATCTATTAATATTTTATCTTTAAACATCAATCAAAAATATATCGTTTCGGAAAGAAGGATGATGCACATTAATAATTGATTCGGTCTAGAAGGGAGATGTATCTTTCCCAAAAATTTGTCCAATCCTATAGGAGAGAGTTCCCCTTGACCCGCGAGGCGTACAGAACGCCTTGAACCTTGGAAATTATGAACTCTATTTGAAAAGCGTTCTCATAATTGGGGAACTTTGATATTAGCCAGTCAGGGGGTTCAAGGTGTTCACCGTATGTCCTTTGTATTTTTCCTCTACTGACTTAACAACAGGGACAATGATCGGGCAGAAATAGAAAAAGTGGAACGAGGTCTCCTTCTCTCTCCCACACCATTGGCATAGTTGATCTTCTGAATGGATCTTCGATTTACTCATGAAAAGAGATGAAGTTGCCAGCCTGTATCGGAGCCACTTCTGTCTTGAATCTGAGAAGGGATTCTTCATTATGATTTGAGGACATAACAAGGACACATTTCTGCTTTCATCAAGCTTATGGAGTCTTCGTTTACAATTTCCGAAGGCGGTTTTTGCTTAACATTTTTATGATATGCTCTGCGAACATCTTGATTTTTAAGACTGGATAAGCCGATGTAAAAAGGGATGGGTGGGCCAAACGTAATTTCAGGCTCTGGTCGATCTTTTATTATTTTTTTCACCCTAAAGTCCAAGATTTAGTTTTTTGTTTTTTCCTCATTTCTGTGGAATTGACCAACCGAGGTAAGGTGGCAGTCTTTGAGAAATTCCATACGACTAAGTAGTCTAGGGTTTTCGTTTAATGGCTCATCTGAACCCAAAGAGGAAGGATCCCATCTATGACTGACTTCCACGATTATTTCATTTTTTCCAGTAAGAGCCACACAAAGGCAGAACTGTAAAGAGTTCTGTAAGCCCCACATGGATTCTTTCTGAAAAATGGTGTCCTGTGTTATTAAAAAATATTTTTGTTATTCTTAAAGACCAGAAGTTGTGATTTGTGAAAAGCCTCTTCATCCATGAGAGATTCAATGCTTTCCACATACATTCCACGTTTAGAGCGTTTAGTCCCCATTGTGACGTTTTGGTGTCTATTCTACTCTGGAAAACATAGGGCCTTGAGTTTCCCCAAATTAACCCTGATCTTATACTGAAAATATCACAGCAAAGATCCTTTGAAAATGGAATGTATCTCAGAATATGCCAAATTTTTGGAATAATTGCTGAGTTCCTTATGCTATTAGTCTTTCAAAACGAGAGAGGGGAATACTTTTGTAAAAAGTTACGCTTTTTTGTAGTATTTCTAAGATCCTGGTCATATTTATCTTATCCGCGATTGTTTGAAGAAGATACAACGTCGATCCAAGAATTGATGCTGAGTCGACAATAGCAAAATCATTCAGGAAGGATTTCAACTCGTTTCCGCAATTTGTCACAGATTTGTTTGAAAAAGTTTATTTACTAGTAATTATATTGCTTATAATTATAAATAAAAAAATGGCTTAATAATATATCAACAGTTATGTGTGCATTCAATTTAGATTTATTATATTTAAGACTACATTTTTATGTATTTTAGTATATCTTAATGTTTTCACATGTTCTGATAAATAGTTCCACATAAGTACTTTTACTCTCTACATGCACTATTATTTTATTATGATAATAACTGAGTTCAACACTTTTAAACAAATGCCAATTCCAATTATAGGCTTTGGAATGCTTCTCCTCTATTATGAAGGCATATTTTTTAAATTTGTAACATAGGCTCTGTATCTATAATCAAGCGTGAAGAAATAAAAATCACGAAGGGGCCGTCTTTTTCACAATTATCAGTATTCATGGGTTTACCATTGTCGTTGTTCATGGATTTGAAGGAAGGTGTCGGCCGGGCCTTTGTTCTGCTTGGCATCCTCTTCCACACTGATGCTATCGCTGCATTCAACTATGTAGACATATATGTACAAAACAACAAACACAGAGAGCTTCCTTTGTTCGGTTGTCTAATATATCAAAGGATCATAAATCCAGAAACACACAAATATTTCTCAAGGATACTTGGATTCAAATATTTTTTATCACGATTTTGTGCCTATTTTGGTAATTTTGTTTTGCATAGTTTTTACATTTCCGGCTATATATGTTTGACGTGATATCAGGAGTTTAATTGTCATATTTTTTTTGAAATTAAGATGAAACAAATAAGTAAGGAGGATATCGCCTAAAATAAAGATAAATGTAAAAGCGGAATAAAGGATCTTTCATATTAAATATATAAACTTATCCGATATTTAAAACATTTCACTGGAGCTCATACAGCAAAGATTTCAGAAGCATTGAGATCCTTCTTTAGATTCAGATAGTGTAAATAAATATTTGATAAAATATGGTTTATATGAGCATTTTAATAGTTTATTAATTTTATTCTGTTGGTACATCATTTTTTACTGACAGCAAAATTAATTGCATAAAACAAAGATTGTCATTAAAATAAATGCAGTAGAACAAAACTTATAACAATTTTAAAACGCAGTCATCTTATTATTTCAAGTGACACCAATAATAATAAAAACGTATTTAAAAATGAAAGAATATGAATAAATAAAAATCATACATCGAAACTTCTTAAGTGTTCCAGTAAAATGCTTTAAAAACAAAGTGTAATCGACTTTCTCGTCAAACATTATTACATCAAACATTATAAGGAACAACAGAAGCATACATCACTTTATTCTTCAATGTTCTTATATAATGGCGTTCAAAACAATGACATAAAGATACACCCATCTCAAAAATCCTTACAACAGCAGTTTATAAGCAGCAACAAAGGTTTACCCTATTAGCAATAAAAAGAAGAAATAATTATACAAAAACATTATTTTTAAAATTTTTTTTAAAGTGCAATTCTTTCTTTTGTATGAAAACTTCCGATTGAACCTTTTTTTTAGAAAACCATCAATGTAATATAATACAAGAAGTCCAAGGAGTCACAAAATGCTTATAAAATGGCTAGATGGAAGTTTATAAAATATAACCTTGTCATTTGGTCAAGTAAATTTAGTTAAGTTGCTATACAGAATAGATTAGGACAAGTCAAGTATGATTTATGGTAATAAATATTCCTCCTTCTATATTTGACAAATTCCAAATTAAACTATATATACAATAAGAACAAATAAGAGGGAATAAAGATCGTGTAAATTAAGATTTGATGAATAAAGTATAAACATCACAATAACAATATAAGAGTACAATGATAATCACAATCATCTAACACAATATACATTATTCATATTTAATACCTATTTATAATATCAGTTCTTTTTTGAGAGAACTTAAGGGTACTTTAAAGTTTTTTATAACTTACAACTAACCTATATATCAACAAGAGCCTGTGATGCATACAACGCCATACATACATCAATTAACCTGAATCGCCCACCTATATTCAGCCTACAAAAACAAACCCCTGTTGGCAGAGTACAATAATATTATAGGCTTTTTCTCACTTTCACTTACCTGTGTATGTACAGAATAATTAATTACACCATTACAGTCAAGGGTCATGTACGTTTTTTTGAGGGAGTGAAAAAAGGGAGAAAAAAAAATATAAGGGGGCCTTCAGGTTTTTTAAAACTTTATATACATATTATATGAGCTTACCTCCTCCTTTTATGGTCTTTTTTTAGCCCCTCTTCCCCCTCGACTATAAATGAGCTCCTCAAAACACTGGATGAGTACCTACATACACACTTCATTATACACACCACGAAGCTGTCGTCGATGATATTTTTATTCATATTACAAGAATGACTTAATATTTTCTTTATAACTTATATTTTTCTCTTCTAAAACATTATTTTCCTTCATATGTACATTTAACAAAGCAACAACTGTTGAAAGGTTTATAGTTTTTTATGTTATGTTTTATTTTGTCAAGTTTATTTTATTACCTCTGCCGAAGGAGGTATTGTTTTCACTGGTGTGTTTGTTGGTTTGTTTGTTGGGTTTGTCAGCAGATACTCAAAAAGTACTGAACGGATTCGGATGAAACTTGGTGGAGTTGTTGAAAATGCCAAAGAAACAAGTGATTAAATTTTGGCATCTCTGAGTGCAAATTAAGATGCAAAATGAGCTAAATACTATAAAATTTCAGTTAGCCTACTCTGCCATGAGATGTCGCTGTGCTGTGAATCGGGTGCCGGGAGCGTCTTCCTCTCGGAATTTCCGTCGAGGGGAACCCTCCCCCGTCCCTCTACGCCTCCCAGTCGTGAAAAATTCGCCTCGGAAGGCTCATAAGGACCCCGTGACGGCGGAGGTTTGCACTCTTTGAGTGTATATATGCCTCTAGTTATAATTGTATTTTAGTGTTTGTTCATATATGATGTTTAAAATTTTAAATTAAATGTTTGATTATGTTTTAAACGCATTACATCACTTTAAATACATTCTCTTTTTTTTTTTTCAACAGTTCAAATTTCAAATATGTACAAGGAATAAATACATAAAAACCTAAGAAAATACTTTTTTTGTGCTCTATATATTTTATGAACTGTGAAATAATAAAAACTGTTGACTATATATTATACTTGTCCTGATTACTGCAAAAATATACTAGTCGATACAACCCAAACCCTAGATCATAGTTGTAAACCATGAATTTATTTTTAATTAACAGGACATTTTAAAACCTATTTTTTATAGCTGTTAGCGTTATAAATAATAACCTTTTCAAAAATTGCTGTTTTGTAGGAGCAAAAAAAGTACCTTGTATATATTATTTATCAAAAAATGCTATTAATAATATTAATTAACATTGTGGTGACAGTAAATGTGGATTAATAATATTAAAGATTGGGAGGGAGTTGTGTAGGAAAAAATATAATGAGGAGATAAACTTCGGGCTTTGATGTATGAACTTGAATAGCTATGCTATTCTGCCATTTTTTAGTTGAAAGGACAATTAGCTGATCCAAATCCTACGTTACAACGCCAAGTACAATAGGAATAAAGGTAGAGGATTGATTTAATAAGAAACTTTAGTATAATGAATGAGTAGTGAGCATCGGTATCCTCATATCAGTATATGGACGATATTCAAAGCCAAAAAAAAGAGAGGGGACGAAAGAATACTAAATCTTCTTCGGATTGCTCTTTAGTCCTTTGATAATATAGTTTTTTATATTTAATTAATATAAACTTTTACTATTATGCACTTTTAATAAATAAATAAAGTGAATCATCACAATTTATAAGTATTCATAATTTTATAGTCCTTGAAAAATGTAGTAAAATAATTTTCTCTCCTCCGGAATAGAACAACACCAGACGAAAACAATGCGTTTTATTATTAACTTCAATTATGCATTGTAGGCACAGCGATAATGAGAAAATTATTTGGAGGTTGAGCACTCACACACACACAAGTACATACATGCCATTGCATTTCATCGTGCCTCGTGTTTTTAAAATTATGGTAAAAATGAAATAGGTATATTGCTTTAATAAATTGCAGACATGCAAGAGAATGAGGCTTTGCAATAATGCTCACATAAGATCTTTACACGACATAGACATACAACTTCACGCCCATATTAGTTGAAGAAGGGACCTTGAAGAGCCCCTCATAAAACATTTAGGTGGATATATCCAAGGATATACTTGATTTAATTTTGTGTTAAACTTTGAAGAACTAGCCATGCAATATAAAATAATATTATATATATATATATATATATATCAGACTTGTTGATTTATCGTTCATTTGTTGTCGTTCGCGAACGTCGACGAACGACAAAGTTTTTTACGAACGATAAGGAAAACTCCTTATCGTTCGTCGTTCGTTTTAGGCGCCAAAAAAGACAAAGATTTTTTTTCTGAAATTTCTTCCTAAAAAACGTCATCACTTTTTTTCAGAAATTTCTTTCTAAAAAACGTCGTCAATTTTTTTCAAAATGCGAACGACAAACGAACGATGAACGACGAACGATTCATTTAAAATTACGATGACCGACGAGCTATAACTTTTGGCGAACACGACGACGACAATTTTCTCGAACATCAACAAGTCTGATATATATATAAACATATTTACATATACATATATGTACATAAATATACATATATATATAACAGCTGAAATCTAATGAACATATGCAACCAACCAAAAACATTGTATATTCTTCAAATTCAGTATGACAATAGCAAATTAATAGTTATCCAACTACAAGATCGATAATTCATTAAATATCTTTATGTGAAGCTAATGATCTCTTTATTCCATGAATTGAAAAAAGATGTTCACATGAGATCAAGAGAAGACAAAGAAAATTCGTTTTACTTATAATTTTTGTTCTTCTTTTTTGTTCATAATTATTGAGAAGATAATGTCGAGAGTGCATATCATCGGTATGTACTCATAGATTTCTAATTTTCATCCACTGAACATCCGTTTCTCTTTTATCAAGACCTTCTACTTCTTTTTTGAAATATTTTTGTAAAAATAACTTGATTTTACATTCAGGCAAAAGAGAATGATTTCTTTTCTCTTCAGGGAATTCAGTACTTGGATGTCCTTAGTATGCATAAATTATTATTTTATAAATTAAATCTTTCAGCAGACACTTATGAAAGTATGGTGGGCAAAAATTTGAGCGGAATAAATATTGCACAAATAATATTTATCGTATAATGAGTAATGCAAAATATTATGTGGATTTATAATTCATTTGGGCATTATGTAGTTGAATAACATTCAAGTACTTTTTTTTTGCACACAAGGGTACTATTATATTTCAATTAACATCCATCTTGTACAGAAGTTACACAATTATTTTAGTCTACATATTGAATATTACATTGTTTAGAATGGGTTCGATGTCGGAGGGAAGTACTGTTTTGGAGCTTCTAAATTTATAGAGCATGCAATCTAGAGGGGGTCAGGTTATTTCTTCCTGATGTGGGCCTACATACATATACACGAAATCTTTCGTCTTCAAGCAAATATTGTATCGGTCAAAGAAAATTCTTTTAGTCTGTATAACATTTCAACAATTATGCTACATTCGAGTAGAAAAAGTTTTGACGTCTCTAAAGACGTCTTGCAAAAACATAGCCTCTCATCCATGTTTCTACCGTAAATACTTCCCAGTGTTAACGTGCCGGTAACTATTCTGTATTTAAACCAATAGTAAGTGTATCCAAGAGTCTGAATTAAGACTTTTTAAAATATCTGCAACAGTTGCCTTTATTCCAAATTCTTGTCTCCTTCTATCAATCTGGCCCGGTATTGCTTTTTTCCCGACTTGTCAACGAGACATGCCCTATTGTTTGGTTACTGCTGTTGTGGAGAAGTTGTAAAAACAGTCTCTTGGACCAATCCTCTCTTTTTAAAATCTATTTTCTTTAAAATCATATTCCGCTCTAAAAGTTCAATCACTGCAAAATCCTTTTCACTATTAAAATTTCTCCTAAGAATGTGATATTCTTTTACCTCCGCCGAAGGAGGTATTGTTTTCACTGGCGTTGGTTTGTTGGTTGGTTGGTTTGTTTGTCAGCAGGATAACTCAAAAAGTACGGAACGGATTCGAATGAAACTTTGTGGATTGTTGAAATGCCAAAAGGAACAAGTGATTAAATTTTGCATCTCTGAGGCAGAATTAAGATGCAAAAGGAGCTAAATACTAATGTATATTTCAAGTTAGCCTACTCTGCCAATAGATGTCGCTGTGCTGTGAATTGGGTGCCGGGAGCGTCTTCCTCTCGGAATTTTCCGTCGAGGAGAACCCTCCTCCGTCCCCTCTACGCCGCCCCAGTCGTGAAAAATCCGCCTCGGAAGGCTCATAAGGACCCTGTGACGGCGGAGGTTTGCACTCTCTACCGTATATATGCCTCTAGTTTATGAATGTATTTGCTATAAAATCCAGTCTTTTGTTTTCCTTTACGGGTTCCTGCCATTCCATGTTTGATAATATTTGTATCCAACCTCTTCGTTAATGCCTTGTTCTTCGACCAAAATGGACTTACTGGACTAGTTACTTCGAAGGCCTTGTCTGGGCCTTAGCCTTTCCCAGCTTCCATTTGTCGACCTGTTTCGCCTAAATAAATTCGTTTGAAAATATCAGCCCACACGGCACCATCTTCTAGGAGGCGCCTAAACCATGTTAAGCCCATCAGAAACTTTCAAAATTTAAAAGCCCTAGCCCGTCAAATTTCTTTGTAATTTAATATGGTAAAGGCCAAAGTTACTTCACAGTAATTATAATCATTGAGCTTTGAGTCCCCTAAACACTTTTTGATTATCTGAATATGCTAATTGAATATGTTGGAAATTATAACTTGAAAGGCAAATGTACACCTATAAACAAAATAGCTTTTAAATGGTTGTGATTTCAGATATATATATATATATAAAGTCTTATATTGAATCCTACTTTTCCATTTTTTTCCCAATGTTTATTTAACGAAAGCATCAATATTTTACGTTGTATTTTCATGATTTTCTCTGTATACATTTACATATATACAACAATATTATGAATTAAAATAAAAATATAGCTTTAAGGATTATTTATTTTCTTTAATGTATTCTTTTAAATTCATACAAGTAGTAAGATTGATTTCATGGTTGCAGTTAAACTTATCTATCATGGAACAAATAAACCATATAAATGTTGACTCAGAGGAAATCAAAAGAATAATATAAATAATGCTGTATCATGAGGCAATACGCGTTAATTCTCCTCTCCCATCAACTCTTATTATCATCCTTTCTTTCATAAAACATCAAATCTGATATTTGTTGTCTTAAATGAAATTTGAAGATCACCGAATGATATACAATATAATGCTCTACATTATAACCAGAGGCTTCTTTTATATTATTGTTGTTGCCTTTCATGCTCATAGGCATTGTGTGCATTATTATTTCTTTATAAACGGTCCTTCAACACAATAACTCAAGTTGTTGGAAGTCATGAGAAGTACGAAAACAAATAAAAATATAAAAGCTCACTGCCCCTTCTTTTAAAGTTTTGTTTTCCCTCTAAAAAGGAAAACACTGAAGCAGATGCTCTCTGATAACAATATTATAATAGAAAACAACAAATAATAATAATAACTTTATGAAAGGTGCAGCCTTTTTTCAAGGCAAAAAAAATCCATTAAACAAAGTGACTCTGCACAAATACGACCCCAAAAAAGATTTATTCTTTGTTCTCCTTTGCAATAATTGCTGCCGGTCTTTGAAGGGATGCTTTTAACTCCATCAAAGTGCTGTTGTTGATGCTGACAAAATAATGAAATGGCTTTTTTATCATTTGTACAATTATTATTTTAAATATTAATTTGCGAAAAAAAGTTTACATATTTGAAAGTAAAGGAATTTTGTAAAAGATGATCAGTAAAAGATCCCATTATTTATATGTATAATTATAGCGTATTTTAATAGGATATTTATAAATATTATATATATACCTTTATAGATATTGAGAATAAATGGAAATAAATTCAACTTGCATACAATTATTTTGTCATATATCATTGAGAATAATTAGAACAATTTGTGTTTCTTAATAAATTAAATATTATATTTAAGACTTAGCATACTTATAGATGTCTTGACGATATGTGAACTATATTCTTATGAATTTATAATTAAAAACGATATACTTAAGACAGTAATCAAACAACGTTCCATAAAATTCGAACTCCCAAATACTTTTACAAAAAACTACATTATAAATAAATAAATATATAATCAACGAATCAGTTATGAAGCTGCAAAAAATGAATTTCATCATTTTTAAGATTCTTCAACTATTAATTCCTTTAATTGAATCTATTTTTATTTCTTAAAAACATTATATTTATAATTATTTTTACGGCCAGTGCTTGCAAAGAGATAATACATCCAGAGAAACCATTTTTAGCTTTGCATGCCCTCAAGAGCGGCCTTAAACAAACTGCTAAGACACTTTGTACTAATACACACCTTTTATATTTGACGACAAATACTTTTGGAACCATTTCATGCTTTCCAATTTTAAGCAAGGGAAAAGGACCGACTGTTATAATTTATCGTCCACTCTTAATGAATCGTTTGATGGCACAGATCATCTTTTACTTTCTCTTTCCTTTTCCATCAGCTGCTACACCTTAAAAAAAGAAAGATTGATACGTCAGATCGAAGCGTCATCGTGCGGATACAATCCTTGGCCAGTAGTTAAGTCTACACGGTTGGTTAAACAGGAAATTGGTGTACACGTAGTGAGCTGGTGGAAGGGGCATATCAATGGTATATCTAATAAAACAAATATTATTACAAGTTATTATTATTATAATGATAAGGGTTGCGTTTACGGAAGGTTAAGCCGAAGGAACATATGCCTGCTGCAGTAATTGTTGAATCCTACACACTTTCAAAAATACATCACTCATGAAGTTGTTGTTTTATTCTGGTTCGAGAAGAAGGAAGACACCATGTAATTATCTGTTGTTCCTTATTTTTTTAAAGCTCCTATAAATAAGTGAGAAGCGACTATCAAAAAATAATGAAACTGCTCTGAATTCTTTTTGATGGATGAGATAGGGCTTCTGTTCCACAACTTCAGGAGCTGTGATGTAGGCTTACAGAAAAGTGTGAAGTTATGACTTTTTCGTCTTATAAAAGCTTACAAATTATTGTTGTCAAACGCTGAAAGTCATTTAATATATAGCTAATTTTGTTAAGAAAATAGGACAAAATTCAGAAAAAACTATTGATTTTTAGGGCTGCTTGATTAGAATGAATGTATTTTCATTTTATTTATAAATCCTATTATGATAATATATAACTAGAAGTCATTTGAATTTTTGACAGATTTATTAATTAAATTTTTCTATATGATGTAGTAATCTTTCTTTTTATTCTCATAATCCGATTGCATACTTTATTAGCGTTGCAATTATGTGATATTCAAGTGCCATTTTTTGCTTCTCGAGTACGTTTGTTAATAGAAAAATACTTGGCAATTTATATATGTATTATTTATTGTTTTTGTTAGGAGGCAAAACACTTTTGATTTTTGAGCGTCAGTAGTACTCTACGCCTTCGTATTATTTAATTCACGTATCAATGACTGAAAATTAACCATTTAATGCAATTAGGCGAGATTGCCAACAATTAACTTGGACTTCATTGTTGAGAGACAAATTTATATGTAGACTTAGGCGAATCGTTTTGAAGGAATTATGTAAAACCTGAACCTTAACTCAATAATATAGCTTTTGATTCAGGTACGTTTATTTACCTTTATATAGACCATTGAGTTTCAAGATAATAGAGCCATTGGATGACATGTAAGCCAAGAGTTAAATTTGTAAGTAATGTTCTGCCTCTAAGAGGAAGTATGCTTCCTATAGAAGGTATTTATATACTCCGTTAGTACAAAGAAGATTGAAGATATCTTTACATCTATAAATCGGGAACAGCAATTGAAGGGACGATTAGACACGCTTTAATCAACCTTCACTTGAACAAAGACGGCGAAAGAGAAATTCCTGACATTCGGAATAAGTATACATACATAATAAATTGTGACATTTTAAGCTCATCAACATCGAACAACAGCCATCTCGATTTGCCCTTTTCCTTTGGCAGAATTTTCATGGAGCAGTTTGCGATAAGGTGTTTTAAAATTAACGATCCTTGTACAAAGGGGCTATTGGATGTTTCGTTTTGTACGATTGGAGAACTTATTAAAAAGTATTCAAATATTTGTTTGTCTGTAAACCATAAAACATTTTTTTTTTCGCATTAATTTTTATTTTCATTAAAATATAGTTTATTACTAAATCACAGATATTATTTATTAAATTAAGGATAAAATTATGTTTCTATAAGTATAATTATTTTGTAATGCTATTTTTTCTATCCTTTAAATAATGGATTGCACTTTCTTTCGCAAGTTAAAAATATTTTCTATGATCCTTACTTACTTACGTAGGTACTTATAAGTATATATATATATATATTACATTAACTTTTTGTCACTAAATAAATAAGTTAATGAGATGTAAAACCGCTGGAAACACTTTTCCCTTGGCTCATATTCGGTTAAAAAAAGCATTAAGCATAAGTAGCCACTAATTACTATTCGTAAGGACTTTTAAAGTAATTAAAATAAAGTAAAAAAAGTATCATCTGTCAAACGTGTGGCATTTATGGTATTAAATATTTAAATTTCATGCAGGAAGGTCACCTCACCATTATTCTAAGGTGGTTTTTCTAGGCATAATAATATGAAGGTACTACGTGAATAAATATTACGTAGAGAAGCTCTCTCTTCAGGAGATCATATTGAATTATTTTCTTTTGTCAAGAACAAAAGTATATTTTTTTCTATTGGAGTAACATCTGTCGACATAAGATTTAATTTGATTTATAAATCCTTTATATCTATTTATAATTTACTTATTTTTCTTTAAAAAACAAATATAATAGTATAATTCACAAAACTTAGATAGAAAAATACGGGATGGATTGTTTGGGGAAATACTCAAACTCAGCTGAAAATGTCATGAAATATAAAAAAAAACAATACAGAGGTGGGTTGTTAATTTTTATCTAATATGCTTATCGAGTTTTCAGGAAAATTGTTGCGGTAGTTTTGCCTTTGAATTAGTTCAAACAAAAGTTTTCATTATTTTTTATAATCGTACTCATGTATTTTCTTTAAACAACTGTTTTTCTGTATTTATGGGGTTTCTGCCTATTTGGTTCGATAGAATTGGGTCCGCGTGTATAGAAACATTATAGTGTTAAAATCAGCCCATCGAACCTAGGATCTTATCAATGAGGTTGACCAAAACTGACCTTCTCCTCTCGGGATTCGAACCTGCGCCCTCAACATTAACACGCATTAACGAACTGAGCTATTGCAATCCCTTTATGTTTTTTCTCTTCATGTTGTGCATAATTTATTGTCACAAATTATTAAAAACATCAAATATTTTTTTTTGCCTATATGGTTCGACAGAATTGCATCTTACTGGATATGAATAAGCCTTATAGTATAAGAATTAGTCTATTGAACCTAAGATCTTATCAAAGGGGAGACCAAAAATGACAATCCCCTCTCAGGAGTATTCGAACATGCGCCCCAAACATTGAGAGAAAGGACACACCTTAATGCACACGCCTATCGCACTCCCTTTATAGTTTTCATAACTGTGAAACATTTAACAAGACATATTTATTCAACTAGTTATAAATATTATATATATTTGATTGTATAGCATTGCCATTAAATGGAAAATAATTCAAGGATGTAAAGAAAACTGTAAGGTAAAAGAGATCAAGAAAATATTGTAAAAAACTATGTTAAATATTATTTGACTTTAATCTTTATTCAAGCACGTTTTTTAGGCATAAATTCTTTTCAATTTTTTTTGTGTGGTGATAATAATAATATTGCTAAGACCACAGCAGTTTTTAGGCTTTTATGCAAATTACTCATCCTGTCGTGAGAATCAATTTAAATACTAAAACACATAAATAATAACAACTACGAAGTGCTCTTAAAATATTCCTGACCTTTCATTTGAAATCCATGCAGATAAGTATATAGTCTAATATTTTGAGACCCCTTTTATCTATACATATATTATCTCAATATAATTAGTTATTCATTTGAATATATCGTAATTAAGTACTATTTTGACTTTTTTCAATTCTCTACCATTTGTTAATGTCACAGATAACTAATGAGAAGAATTAATTTAACTGTATAATAGGATTACGTCGAAGTCAATTGAGCAACAAAAAACAATGACTACGCTGCCCTTCCTTTTTGGGAACAAAAGAATATCATATAATTATCTGTATTTGCTTGAGAAGCCAATTAATCAAATAAATACATTAATTGGCTATAACTTTATTCGTATAAATACCCCCCCCCCCCAAAAAAAAATGGCGAAATCAATCGAATATCTAGACTAGCATTGTAGTTATGTGTTGCTTCAATTGAAATGGAGATAAATAGTTGTTCTTAAATATTTATGAAAATAATGACTCTATGTATTAAACAAGCCAAATTAGACTTTGACTTTTAAAAAAAATTTAGGAAATGATGAAAACCTATTTTTTTAAATAAAAAGAAGGAATCTTTTCATTGTTTTAAACGTGACGGGTTTTGATTTTTTATTCAGTTTCTTTAAAAAAAATTTTTAAAGGGAGCGTGATATAGCCGTGTACGTTAAGGCGTGTTCAACTCTCAGTATTGTGGGGCGCAGGTTCGAATCCCGAGAGGGGATAGTCATTTTTAGTCTACCTCATTATTAAGATCCTAGGTTTGAGTGACTAATTTTAATGCTATAATGTTTATTATATCCAGTTAGATGCGATTCTATCGAACCACTAGGCAAAAAAAAAATTACCTGGCTCAGGGAATACTAGTATATTTTTAGTAAAATAAATAAACTTTTGAGCCTGAAAAGGGATATAGCTACCTACCTATGTATATAGAACAAATTTATGGAGGGATTTATTTCCTTTTTATCTAAATTTGTCAGGGCATTAGCGTATTTAGTATAATTTAAATAGCCCTCCAACTCACCTTACAAGGACATATATATTCTTTGTACATATATCATTAGCGCTCTCTTCTTCCTAGACATTCATTGTGTGTGTGTTACATAAATCTCAGGGCTTAATCTTCCAAAATGATTAAATGTCTCTTTGTCAGCTTTACAACCAACAACATATTATTTTTGTTGTTGTTTTCCCTCTCTTTTTAATTCAAAGACTACTACTAAGTTTACAGGGATAATGTGCGTATACAAAGGTTTCATCCCATGAGTAGTCAGCATTAAACGTAGATGAAAACAACGACTTCATAGTTCATCAATCTCTTGAGCTTATTTTATTCATGGTGGGATCCTAGGGTGCAACAAGGTACGTATATGGGTATGTTGGGCCCTCCTTGAAGATAAAAAACAAAGATTTTTTTTGGGGTTTGGCGTTCATAATCATGTCGGCTTTGATAAAAATCTTGTATGCTCATTCAAGTGCTCATGTTATTGAAAAATTTGCAAAGCAAATTATTGTCTGGAATGTTTTTAAATGGTTCTTTTACGCATTTAAAGCCATACACGCAGACATTGGCTTTCGCATCAATTTTTGTTCTTGAAATTGAATGTACTTAAAATTATTATCAGAAAATTAACTTTGAGGATTATTTTACTGATGTGATAAACAAAAGTATTAGTTTAAACAAATAATTCCATTTACGTACTTCAAGTATAAAATCTTATAGCCTTTCTATGGCTCTTATGAATTAAAAATCGTTAGAATGTATCCTTTATTTTGAAAATCTGTCTGACGTTTCATATTATATCATTATATTATAAAAACACCGCCACTCATGCCTTGTTTATATACTATATTTTGACATTATATATATATATATAAAACAAATACATTATATATTTTGTAATTCCAAAGTATATGTGTTTGAACCAAAATCTAACACTAGACTGAGTGAGAAATTAAGTAGTAAAGAATTGGGTCTCCTATAGAAGGACTTCTAAAATACAATCGTTAACACTTTTTAGATTTCCTAAAAATGACGCTGTCAGCAATGGAATATCAACAAACCAAACATAATTACCCTTTCATCTTTGCGTTCGTACAATAATAATTTTATCGCGTAAGGTAATCTATCAATATTTATTTTTTAATATGCATTACCATTTTTAAATCCTTGGTGTTATGCATCTTTCTTTCAAATTTTGTTCCTCCACCGATGTTTATGCCTAATACAACTTTTTGTAGAAAAAAATAAAGTTTTGCCAGACCAAAAATTATTTCCAAAGAAAAATTTACTGTCTTAGTGCTTTGCCTTCATTTTTGAGTGTATTTTTAATTTTTATAAAACACGATTAAAATAGTTTAAAAATGGTCAATTGTCCAAATCATTGATTACACTAGTACAAAATTAAGGTTTGTTTGCCCCTGGGCTGAAATTTCTAAATTGAGGTCCCATTTTTTACGTAGATTCCAAAATGCCACTCAAAATATCGTCCGCAAAAAGGGTTTGGACTTTATGGCCTTTTTTGAAAATCAGATTTTCATCATTTCTAATGGTTCAGGCCCAGTTATGCTTCGTGCAAAGTAAGAATAACCACAAATGTTCAGTGATATTTATTTTTCTACTATATCTCTGCATTTCAAATCAGTTTTTTATAATTTATATATCTTTGCGTACAATTCGAAATAATCGGCTTTATAATTTTCAAAAAGTGACCATATTTTAGTGTTCTATTTAAGCGGCTATATTTTTTTGTTTCGCGTCTATGACTATAATCAATATGTAATATATTTTTGGTATATGTCCATACATTTCAGAACAGTTTTTATAATTTCGATATCTGGCATGAACGTAAAGAAAAGATCAATTTAGTAGGACGAAGCAAACAAAGACCTTAATTTTGTTACGTAGTGTTAGTTCGTCCTACTAAATTGATATTTTCTTTAATTTCATGCCAGATATCGAAATTATAAAAACTGTTCTGAAATGTATTGACATATACCAAAAATATATTACATATTGATTATGTCAATAGACGCGAAACAAAAAAAATATAGCCGCTTGAATAGAACACTAAAATATGAACTTTACAAGGATTTTTGAACATAATATAAAGCACATTATTTTTCGAATTGTACGAAAGATATATAAATTAGAAAAACTGATTTGAAATGCAGAGATATAGTAGAAAAATAAATACTACTGACATACATGGCGTAATTTTTACTTGCACGAAGATAACTGGGCCTGAACCATTAGAAATATGAAAATCCTGATTTTCAAAAAAGGCCATAAGTCCAAACCTTTTTTCAGACGATATTTTGAGTGGCATTTTTGGAATCTACGTAACAAAATGGGACTCAATTTAGAAATTTCAGCCAGGGGCAAAATCCTGTTACATATTGATGATTTATTCATAACACATATACTATAACAGTTTATTTATTATTTATTTATTTCACAGTTCCTAAAAATATATACAATGTTTAGTTATATATATTTTTTATATGTAATATCTCTAAATCAATAAGTCTCATTTATAAAAAAATATATATATATATTACAACAACAAAAAAGAGAATGTATAAAAATTATGTATAATGCCGTAAAAAACATAATTAAACATTTAGTTTAAAATGTTTTAGAACTAAAATATAAGTATACGCATTAGAGGAAGGAATAAGATAGGCAAATCGTTTAAACATTAATTCAGTCTCTATGAAATACCATTGATAATATGGTTATGTTGAAGTTAATAAGAGAATGTAAACTAACGAGTTTTTAAAATTCTCTGTTGTAAGCACTTTGTAGGCTCAAAACATAAAAAGTCATAGATTTTAAGTCAATTATTAATTTACATACGTTTTTACTTTAAGACATCTCTTATTTGTATAAAACATTATCCATTTATTTCCAAACCCTTCGTTACTTTTGAACGTCTTTTGTAGAAACTTCCTATCAAAACTGATATTCAATGTAATCCATTCCTTGAGGCATATTTTAAATTAAAATAAGAAAAAAAATTGCCCTTGAGCACCGTTCATATAAATACTTTTTTTTTGCATAATGGGTGGCTAGAATTTTCCCTTTTGCCCTCTGATGTTTCATAAAAGGAAGTGTATGCATATAGACCTTTCGAGTATTTCAAAATAGGCAATTAATTTGATCACCCCACAAAAATTAAATGGAAGGTCTTGAAGCATATTTTTCTCCTTTTTTCTTCATGTTGGGTTGCTTATCGAATACATTTTATATCATACTTACATAGTATGATAAACATTTTGAAGATTGAGTCTAAAATGTCTATAATATTTTTATTTATCTAAAGATGGGGTTCAGTATGGGCCACAATACTTAAAAAACATTGGCTTTGATCATTTAAACCCCCCTGACCTATTTATTGTTTTTACTTTAAAATCCACTATTTATCTAGATACAAATCAATGACGAATTGTTATTAGAAGTATTTTAAAAATGATTTTATGATATTAATTAAAGATATTTACTTTCTTCCACTATGGACCATCTAGGTTTGATCTAAAGTATCTATGGGCCACTTCCAATGAAATGAGTCATATATATGTATAGCTAAGAACTTGTGAATTCAATCGATAAGATCTCATCGTGAGTCGCTCTCGTTCTCTTTAATTTAGTTTACCATATTTTCTGTATTATTTGTCATACGCAGGAACCTTCATTTAAAAGATCCTATTAAGACTTTATTGAATTTAGCATAACTGTAATAATACTATAAAAATAAGCATATAGTTAAAATTGATACACAAAATAAAGTCAAAACAAAACATTAAATGCTCACATAAAAAGTATAATCACATCACAACAAAGTTTAAAATTAATTGGATACTAAATGACATTAACGTGATTCGGAATAAAATAGGAGTCATATAATGTTAAAACTAGACTTTTTGTAGATTCGTAGTCAAAAATTCAGATGGTGAGAGGACCTTTCGGACAAGGAGGGGAAGTACTGAACAATCACTTGCAAATCTCCAACTTGACTCCTCTGGAAATCCTGATGAAGGCACCATTCTTTTTTTCAAAAGCTGACTTGTGCCTTAAAATCCATTGCACCTTGTGTATGAATCAATTTGAGTCACAACAGATCTTGCAATTACGGTAAGCTGACTACTCCATTTTACCCCGGAAAAAAATATAAAAACAGCTCTTTATATATTTTTGGAAATATCAAAAAGATGGTTTGTAAGCTATTAATACAGTTTCACTGGCTTCTCTGACTGTTATTTTATTCCCTTTGATTCAGAATCATATAGTGGACAATGTGACCCCAAAGTAACTTATAATGCATGTGTCTTATAGTGGAGAAACTAAGGTAAATAAACCTTCTCTCAGGGCCAACCGTAACGTTTTTTTTTCTGTGGTAATAAAAAATATGTCAGTAGGGATTGACTTGATATGGAAAAACATACAAAATGAGTACATATGGGTACTATTACATTGAAAACAATTTTCCTATTACTTTACAAGAGATCTACTGGACCATCAACTTATTCATAATCTCTTGTCATACAAAAAAGAGTAGAGACAGATTATTCAAGCAGCGTAAGGAATCACATGCTTTTTGTGAGTAAGGCTTTATTATAATTTTTCTTGTGCTCTTGAATGTGGATTACTCATTAGACTTCTATCCGATTTCCGCTGTTATAAAACGACCCAATATGTAGACAAAGGGCTTTATATCCCTACTTGCTCCGTGGTATACTGTTTCTTATCATGCTTATTAAATATACATAGTTCAGAAAAAAAAATTAATGAAGGTAATAAGAAAGGAGAATCAGAGGTTAAAATTGCATAATGCTATTCATAAATAACTTAAGTTCTAAACTTTACAATTTTTGGAACACGTTTGATCAAGAAAAAATAATATAATAATAATGTGTATAAATACATATTATCAACCACAATTACAGAACATAATTATGAACAAACTAATGTCGTGAGTAAACTGATTATATTATTTATGGATATGAGGAATACATGACGGAGAAAATACGGCCTGGGAACAAATGAACCAAAGAATGACCAAAGATAGAAAGTAAAATAAAGTCACATGAAAAAATGGTCGAAATAAAACTTTGCTTTCTGTTTTAAATAACACCAACAAGTAATTTAATCATTACAAAAATTACTATATTTTTTGTCTATTTAATTGAATTTACATAGAGAATGTATTTGCTAAAAGTAAGTTTTATTCCACTCAAATACTTGCCTAACATTGTGGCCACTTTCTTCTTTGAGTCATCCTTTTCCTTTTTCTATCATAAGTCATTTCTTACTGGTCCATTTTTTCCTGGCCATCTCTTCTTAGGTCTATTTCTTATGGAAGCCATATGAATGGACAAATGAATGTGACTTCTAGCAGTCAAGTTAACCATATTGAATTACAGCTGTATGACAATGCCCTTGTGGAAAACTATACAAAAATGAGTGAGTGCTTAGAGGTTGATGAATGTCAAAGATGAGAGAAGCATTAATTGGATGACGTCATTGATGAGTTTCTGTTTTTCAGAGTGATGACGTTTCCTTTTCTTCATTTAAATCACATCTTCGATCATCAATCCTTTATATGAATATATTATAGTGACGGTCGATGGGACATAGATTATTGTTTGCGTTTTGCTAACGTATATTTAAGCGAATACATAGGAGGACTAGATTTGCTCCTATTCAGGAGGTAATGACATATATTCTAACTTCACCTTTAATATCTTCATACATTAGGAAGGGATACCACTCTTCTGCAATGCAATTATAATCATGGAGGCGAGGATCTCCAAGGAATCCTCCCTTATATCAAGCCTAACAAAAACTATCAAAGGGAAAGAATGAACGTCTCATAAATGATCATAATAATAAAAGGACAATGCCAAAGGATCCAAGTAAGAGGTGGATTATTCATCACTGATGAGTCATCATTCATTGATTAATATTATAGATATATATCAGGAAACGGCCGAGTCCGGCTGTTTTTTGAGCGGCCCGACCCGGTTTCCTGGTTATTTTTAGACCCGGGCCGGGACTTAAATATTTTTTTTCATTTGTCATTCATAAAGTGAGGACGATTTTTTGAAAGGATATTTTTTTTCTAAAAAAATGTATCCACTTATTCTGAGAATTATTTTTTTGGAAACTCTATTCTAAAAAAAAACGTCCTCCTTTTTTTGGGAATTCTTTTCTGAAAAAATGTCCTGACTTATTTTTTTGGAAATTCTTTTCTAAAAATACGTCATCACCTCAGAATGTCGAAGAACGAAAATATATATCAAGTCCCGGCCCGGTTTGAAAAATTTAAGTTCCGGCCGGGTCCCGGCGAACAAGGTGTCCCCAGTCGTTTCCTGAATATATATTTATAATATCCATTATATATGTTAACTATATATAAATAATTTATATAAGTATATATATATATAAATAAAATTATACTAAGTATATATATATATATATAATTATATACTTACAATATGTCCGTATTATAGTATAATATATATATATAAACTTGCATGATCAAAATCCACCACTTTTACAAACCTTTGCAAATGGCCATGAACATCAAATCTTCATTTAACAAATAATCTCTTACTTCTTTTACAACTCATAACACTTATCCCATGATTCTTTTGACTGAATCATTCTTAGCATGTTCATACTTCGTTATAAAGAAGCCAAGGGATTTGTCTTATCCTACGCATTCAACGCTGAGCTCTCTGCAAACGATTAATAAATGTATTTTTCTTCGCTTTGGACATGCAGGGCTCCAATTAAGTTTTAATTTATGCATTCATTAAAAAGTGTTTCATGATTCTTTATCTAGAGAAGCGTGCATTTTAATACAAGCGCACGTACTTTTTGTTCATTCATTGGGTGTATCCTTGATATTGGATGGTGTAGAGAATGTTTGCTGTAGTTTTAATGAGTTATGATTATTCACGAAGAATGTTCCTAAGGTTTCATTGAATATATAATTATCAAGTGTTTATTTTGGTATCATTCGAAGCCGTGCTTGGGTCTGCATCCTACAGCTAAAATATATTATTTTTGAAAGCTTACAAAGTTGAAAATAACTATACAGCATTTTTAACTCTCTTTATATACAACATTTCAATCTACTAATTTTGTATAGAGTACTCTGATTACCAATTATATATATTCTTTAATTTGTGCCAATCTGAAGGCCAGACGTCGGAGGTTTAAGTTATGTTGTCATTTCTTAAAAAAGATAGTTGATCTTGCTCATTACTCCAAAGCTAAAGGCACGTATCCAAGGTCAGAAACTTGCTATTTTTGCTTAATTTGTAATCAGCTGAAAGACTGTCATGTAAAATAAATAGTATTGAGAACAACAATAAAGAGTTCGTAGAACTCCA